>CAWUFW010007347.1:0-352500 GCA_963921515.1 Calotriton arnoldi | reverse complement strand
AAAACCTTTGAAATTCACTGAAAAAAACATATTTTTCAGGGACGTTATAGTTAGAAATAAGCATTTAAAAAACCTTAGAAATTCACTGAAAAAACCACAGGTTTCGGTAATGTTATAGTTAGTTGGACATTTCACTCGTAGAAAACCAGAGAAATTCGGACGTTATAGTTAGTTGAGCTAACTATAACTCGCGCCCCCACAATGCACTGCTCATGACGTCACATATTACATCATTCATGACATGGTCAGTGACATCACTGATGACATCACTGATGACATCTCAAATGACATCACTGATGACATCACTGATTACATCATCCACGGGATAATCTGATGCAACTCCTCACACCCTAATATAACCTTTGATACACCCAGTCTAAAATACAGACTACCATTTTCAAAACCATAGACACACGAATACCAGTTACTACATACCCACTCACTAATTCCTAGGTCTTCACACACATCCACTCATTCACCCATACATTCACTCATACATGCAGTCACTCATCAATACAGCACTATCATATGCACTCATACACCTATACAGACACTCACACATCGCCACTCATCCATAGAGTTACTCACACACCTAGTCAGTCATGCAAAGAATCAATCACACTCCCATTTACTCACCTATACAGTTATACACACACCACCTCACTTATTCATACAGATACTAACACATACTTACTGTCTTATACAATCACTGATACAAGCACACAATCATCCATACAGCTACTCTCACAATCACTCACTCTCACATATAGTCATTTATATACTCCAACACTCATATATACTGCCTTTCACATAGGTAGTTACTCACACATGTACCAGTGAGACATCCATTCACTCACCAACACACCCATACACACACTCACCCACCCATACAGCCCTTCACAGATGCACTCATGAACCCATACACCCAGTGAATCACCCACTCACACATCTATGCACAGAGTCACACCCCCCCACCCACCCACACAGACACTCAGGCACACATACAGATAGTCAGACAACCAATCAATAACCCATATAGACACTCATGTAGCTACTCACCAACCCATGCAGCCGCTTACCCACCAACTGACAGACTGATACAGTCATTAACCCATGTATTCAGTAAGGCACTTTTAATCACTCACTTATACAGTCAGTCACGCACCTACTAAATCATCCATTCAGACAGTCATACACCTACTCATTGTTCAATACACCTTGGCCTATATATATATATATATATAAAACATATTTAAACTTTACAGAAACACACAGTCACTGGATGATGTCACCAGTGATGTCATTTGAGATGTCATCAGTGATGTCACTGACCATGTCATGAATGATGTAATATGTGACGTCATGAGCAGTGCATTGCGGGGGCATGAGCTATAGTTAGCTCAACTAACTATACCGTCTGAATTTCTCTGGTTTTCTATGAGTGAAATGTCCAACTAACTATAACGTCCCTGAAACCTGTGGTTTTTTCAGTGAATTTCTAAGGTTTTTAAATGCTTATTTCTAACTACAACGTCCCTGAAACCTATGGTTTTTTCAGTGAATATATATATACATATATATATATATATATATATATATATATATAAGTCGGCACTCCAGGGATCCTTAATCACCGCTTCAATTTATTATGATGGCTGACGCGTTTCGAGGCTTTGACAAAGACCGCAAGGTTGAAACGCGTCAGCCATCATAATAAATTGAAGCTGTGATTAAGGATCCCTGGAGTGCCGGCTTTTCTTTGTGTATTTATGCTTACACAAGGATTTCTCTAACATTTACAAGTGGGGCCTGCTACTGCCACTGTGCACCAGCCCCAAATGGTGGATGTGAGCGGGAAACAGCAGGAAGCTGTCAAACAATTATATATATATATATATATATATATATATATATATATATATATATATATATATATATATGATCTATCGTCAGACCCAGGGAACGGCGATGGGGACCTGCTTCGCCCCCAGCTACGCGGGTCTTTACCTAGGCTGGTGGGAGGAGTAGGTGGCTGGTAAGATCGAGGCCTTTTCCCAACACGTCGTCCTCTGGGCCAGATACATAGATGATGTATTCTGTATCTGGAGGGGTTCCGAAACTGAAGCAATAAGATTTGTGGAAACCATAAATGATAATAACTTCAATCTGAAGTTTACTAGTATTATTCACATGGAAAAAATTGAGTTATTAGATGTGGAGTTGAAGGTGAATGACAATAAACTGGAGAGTAGATTGTTCAGGAAAAAGACTGCTGGCAACAGTTTGCTGCACGCAGATAGCTGCCATCGGAGAAATCTCATTAACAGCATACCGTATGGCGAGCTACTAAGAGCCAGAAGAAATTGTAGCTCAGATGCTGATTTTAGTGTAGAAATGGGAACAATGGCAACACGTTTTAGAGAGAGAGGATACCCTAACAATATAATAAACCAGGCATGTGAGAAAGTCAAATTAGGCAATAGAGTAGACTTATTGAAAGACAAAAACAGAGATGACAACATAGAAGAACCCATACGATATATAACAACGTATAGTAACCAAGCTTGGGAAGTCAGAAAGTGTCTCAAGAAATTTTGGAATGTTCTATGTACAGATGAAACCCTAAAAAAACATGTGGGAGATAATCCTAAAATCACCTTTAGGAAATGCACAGCTTTAAGTGATATGTTATGCAGTAGCACTGTACAAACAGTTGCGGAAAGTCAGCAGATAAAAGGCTTTTTTACCTGTAGATCATGCAAAGCGTGCAAGCATAGTGTCAATCAGAAGCAAATTGAGTTATCTAAAAAATCAGAAACCATTTGTAATTAATAAGCATCTGACATGCAAATCTGATTATTGTGTATATGCATTTATCTGTCCATGCCCGTTAATTTACATCGGAAGTACTATTCACCAGGTGAAAAAACGCATCCTGGAACACAGGAGAGCTATTGTAAATGAGGACAAGCAGTATCCAACAGCAAGGCATTTTAAGGATGCTCATGGCAAAAATGTCAGTCTTTTAAGATACTGTGCGTTGGACAGAATTCCAATCTCTGAAATGGGAGGGAATAGAATAAGAGAACTCAGACGATTAGAATCGAGGATGATTATTAAATATGAAACTTAGCATCCCTTAGGATTAAATAAAGACGAAGAATTGTCTGTCCACTTGGGTTGAGGGTAGAACTGTGATAGAATGATATTTACTTTATTATCGAAATGAATTGTGTGCTCCCTGATGAAGTTTGTATTTTAATTGATGGTAGGTGGATCACTGATCATGCACTTGTTTTTATATTGTAGGAGACGGAGACACCATCATCTTATGATATGGTGGAATGCAAAGAGCTTATGATATCGGTGATGTTTTGTAAAAAGCCCACTGGGGCAGGATTGTTAGTTATGCATCACTTGTATGGAGTACGGACATTTAATATTGGTTACAATGATGCTTCAGCGATACCAATGATAATATTTTGCCCCTGCATATGATTTAAGCCCACTGGGGCGGTAATTTGGAATTCAGTATGTCGAAATACGTTTTTTACTGTTTTTTACTGCCTAAAATCAAATGGTCTAGTATCTATGTATTGATGGACCTATGAGATAATATAATATGCATTTGAGAGCACTTAAATGTTTTGGTTATGTTGGAGGCATTTCAGCTGTATGTTTATGTATAACAGGTCACCACTCCGAAATGGCTGCCAATTTGCATAACCTCTGATGTGGTGTAGTAGTCCTACCTTTATTTTTGTAAAGTGATCTGAGCACTATATGCATTGTGGAATTACAAATGTTCTCTGACCCATGAGAAAGGAGCGGCTGATCGAAACGCGTCGGGCGTTTTTGCCATATGAAAATAAACACTTGAACAACCACGCTTACGGATCTGGGCTTGGTTTTCTCTGTGGAATCACTTGGGAATTCGAAATTGTTTGGGAGGTTCGCTACCTCGCCGACCCCTCCGCCATTCAAGAGGCAGAGCTATTTGTGAGCACTCGACTGGATATATATATATATCCAGCACTCCCGTCTCTCCAGAAAAAAAGACCGGGCACAGACTCCAATTGCTGATCTCGTTTATTTTTGCCACATATCCACCATAACGCGTTTTGGCAAAGCCTGATGATCACATACACGCCATTTATAGAGTAGTTACCTGACCAATGGTATATAGATAGATAGATAGATAGATAGATAGATAGATAGATAGATAGATAGATAGATAGAATGATGAGAAATCATACAATCATGGTTTTCATTAATTATTGAATTATTTAGTCAAATTGCTAAAGTTAATACAATACAAATATTTGTCTGCAATAACAATGAATTGTATAATGAATTAGTGTCAATAGTCACCTAGACAACCACAGTATAGACAAAATATTACATGAAGAAAAATTATTGTAGATTGTTAAGACAAGACTTGACTGGCTTTTTTTCTAGATATATAATCTTTTAATAATGATGTAAAACAATATACTATATATGCATAATCTTCCATGAGGTAATGTATTATGAAACCAAATTAATGGAACAAAGCACATTGTAAATATTTGTAAATAAGATGGTCAAAACTACAAATCCCACAATGCCTCATAATGGGCTTATGTGTGGGAATATATAATGGTAAAGAAAAAGGACTTACCCAACCGTGAACAAGCCCTTGTGGTGAAACGCGTTGGTGGTAGTGGTGGTGTAATAAACCAACCATTGAAATGTATCTCTGGAGTGCGCCATTTGTTTTGCTTTTTGAATTGAATATCGGGTAAGGATTCCACCCGTTTGTGCCTGCACCAGATGGTTGAGCGCGCTGACACTGGGAATCGATTTGTTGATACAATATATATATATCCAACACTCCTGTCTCTCCAGAAAAAACGACCGGGCACAGACTCCAATTGCTGATCTCGTTTATTCTTGCCACATATCCACCATAACGCGTTTCGGCCAAGCCTGATGATCACATACAAGCCATTTATAAAGTAGTTACCTGACCAATGGTATATAGATAGATAGATCGGCAGATAGATAGATAGATAGATAGATAGATAGATAGATAGATAGATAGATAGATAGATAGATAGATAGATAGATAGATAGATAGATATTTCTTTTTCACAGAAAGAAACAAAGGTTAAGGGGACGGAATAGTTAGGTGAAAATGTCAGTTAAAACATAGGGCCTAATTACGATGTCGGTCAGACGAGTGACACCGAAGCGGAATGGACCTGCCCAACTATAGGTCATTGGTTCCACCTGCTGAATTAGGATGCAGATCTATTTTTCAATAGCAGCTTGTGCGGCGGCCGGACAAGGGCCGCTGCACAAGCTGCAATCGAAAAATGGATGTTTTCAAACATCCCTGCACTGTGTGACAGGCACCATGCGGTGCTTGCCACATGGAGCAGGGATGTTTAGGGGGGTACCATAGGCGCTCTCCAGGCCCCATAGTGGAGGGCCAGGGGAAAGGGGGCCCTGCGAGGGGCCACCAAAGTCACTTTCCGCCTGCCTTTTCATGGCGGGCAGACTGCCATGAAAGAGCAGGTGGAATGTGACATCGTAATCCCGACGGCGGACCCGAGGCTGCCTCCACCATCATTATGGGACTACTATTCTGCCCGCTGCCCCGACGGGCTCTCTGAGCCTGTCGGAAGGGCAGTGGAATTCCCCCGCGGGTTTCCCTATGACCGCCAGTATTGTAATAAGGTGGTTTGACGGAAACCTGTGATGTCGGGCGGAAAGCCTCTGATGAGCTGTCAGATGGCTTTCCGCCCACCATCATAATTAGGCCCATAGTTTTAGACGATCAAAACTGCCATGCATAGTGTTGACATCAATGATGCCACTTTAGATGTAGCAGTGCTGTAATCAATGATTTCATGAATGGTATGTGAGGTATTTACCAGCAAATGGCAAGAGTGTGAGTCATAGTTCAGTCAGTCAAAATAGCTTTATTCAGCAAGAATGTCATAAAAGTACATCACCAATTATTTCAGGTGCACAATACATTCAACAATTATAAACCATGATTAAAAATGACATTGTCTAGTTAAAATAGTCGAAACATCCATAATCTATGATTAATTAAAACAGTCAAAGACCAAATAAACCAATCAAGGTAATTAGTAGCCAGTTCTATGTAATACAAAGATATGTGATTCAATGAACACTAAGCAATCGTCTATTTAAGAATATCTTTTTCTCATAATCAATGAGCATCTAATAAAGTAGATAACAGCATAACAGACTGCTGCCGAACATAACTGCTGTAGGTATGACATACCCTTCTAGTGCATTTTAAAATTAAGAGGGTATAAACCTGGGGCTAAAAAGCATGGACGCCAAGACTGATGCAAAGAACAAAATAGTATAAAGTGGACAGTGCCTTGTTGTGAGCGATTATCACCAGGGCAATTCAGGAGAATTGCAAACCGCACACCCTGTTGAGGAAGGCTAAAAGAAAATGTAATGAACCAAGACGTAAGCGGGTTAAATACAATTTATATTGAGGGTTTTCTAAATAAGTGAAAGAAAATTTCAGTTCATATTGTGGGGACAATGCAAAATAAGTTGCCGATAAATACAGCTGAAGAGCCTTTGTTTGATGATCGTACTGGCGCTGTTGAGAAAAAAGGAGCCTAATCCACGCTTTTGCAGTATCCCCAGTTGTACCTAGGTTAATGAAGGGTACCCTCAAACGTGCAAAATCACCCCTGACATAGGCTTAGCAGATGATATTTTCCATGTTGACCAAGGCCATGCAATCTTTTAAGATTGTTTTTGTGAGACCTACCTTTGGGGTAGGCGTCAACCCGATTAAATCCTCCAAGCAAGCCAATCCAATGTCTGAATGGCATAAATAGATGGCTGTCCCTGCGGGTACCACTAACAGTCTACGAAGGAATCTATTTTGTAACTTTTGAAGGATCTCACACTTGGAATAGCCCCACATGCCTGCCCCATAAGTACCAGCCAAAAGGCATTTGAACTTAATTAGAGTTAGCATCTCCCTCACAGGCTTCTGTCCCAATTTTGAAGTGAAACAAAATAATGCTTCAATTGTTCTTGAAAATTGTTGGGATCTCAGCATTAGCAGAGGGCCCCATTTCTGTTTTGAATTAAAGGGCATTCCTAAATTAATAAAAGTATATACTTTAGAAATAGGGGCACTGTCTAATCAAAGGACTTTCATGTTTATGCCTTTATGCCCACAGACTATAGTAAAGGATTTCGAGCAATCTACATTTATATCCAAAGAGGCAATAAACTCACAAAAGGCATCCATAGAATTCTGTAGGACATTTGCATTCCTCTGTATAAGGACAGAATCATCCACATATAAAAGTGTGGGTATAACGATTGTCCACCCTTGGGATATCAGGCCTATTTTGTGATAAATACCCTTCTAGTCCATTAATATAGATTACAAATAAAAACAGAACTAAAATGCAACCTTGTCATACTCTGTGGTTAACTGCTTAAAGGTAAACTGAATTCCCCCCTTGATCCATAGCGTATTTTGCCTGTAGTATCTCAATGGAGAGGACGCAATAAAGTGTCCAGTGCCTTCTCAACCCCCATATTTTCAAAAATAAGCCATAATTTAGAGGGCTTCACTGCACCAAACACACTCAAAAGGTCCATGAAAGCTAAGTGCAATGCACTTTCCTTAACTTGGACATAGTTTCCAATCAAGAGGGAGAGATTTAAACATTGTTCCACCATGCCAGTTCCTGATCGAAAACCATATTGAACATCTGACAGAATGTTATTTGTCTCAGCCCATTCCTCCAGCCTCATGAGGAGTACCCGGCCCAAAATATTTACAGAGGAGTCCAGTAAAGATATTGGGTGGTAGCAAACTGGATTGTTTTTGTCTCCCTTTTTTTTTTAAATAGGAACAATAGTTGCTTCCTTCCATGTGGGAATTAATGGACATGTAATTACAGCTCTGGACACATTAGTGAGCAGAGGTGCCCAAAGATCAATATTTTCTTTAAAAATATCCATAGGGACTCCATCCGGGACCTTTCCACTTTGACTCTTTTTTATTGCTTGGGATATTTGATGTAACCCTAAAGTGTTGCTAAACTGAAAGGCAGCCTCCCTATCAAACACTAAGATATCTCCATGCCCGGTGTCTCCTGAATGAGGGCTATCAAATGTAAACACTTGAAAAAAGTGAGAGGACCATGTATCTGTTGAAATTATGCAGTCAACCTTCAAGGGTGGCCCTTTGGAGAATAAAGGATGCTTTACTAGTTCCCAAAAGAGTATAGTGTCCTTTGCGCTTCCTGCTGCTTGTAGATCTGTTCATGCTGAATTTCTAAGTTCTAACTTTCTAGCCCTAAGCAGAGCTTCATAGGCCCTGCGAGCTGACTTAATATTCTCCTTATTTCTCTGGAGACTATTTAAGGCTGCCTTAATATATTTATGGGCTTCAGAACAGGCAGCATTGAACCAACAATGTGGAAGAGGACTAATAGACCTGCAGTTTGCCATTAGTGATTGGGAAATTGATTGGCAAATAGTGGCAAAACTATTTGTTATAGGTCTTTCTGGGGCACCAATAGTCAGACATCTATGTACTGCATTTAGATTTTCAGGCACTAAGTTCCCGATGAACTTTGTGGGGTTCATTGTGTCCCAGTTACTTCTCAAGCCATTGTTTGCAGAAAAAACAATTGGAGCCAAGTCCAAGGTTTCCCTCCTTTTTTCCTGATCTTTGTTCAAATACAATGCAAGGGGATTGTGGTCAATAATACAATTTGGAATAATCATACAATTGGTTAATAAAAATCTAAACTCTTTCGACATCAGTATCAAATTATTGGTGCTACATTTGCTTCCCCGTGTAAGTTGGGTGATCATTAGAGGTGGCGGCACCACACTCACTCGCAAAAATAAAATCATTAGTAAGAATCATCCTGTTTAACGCATCCTGTACTGAGTGTGCTTAAAATGGGCAGTCTCAAGGCCTTCAGTATCCTGCACCCCACATACCTGGAATCCGCTAAACATACATAAATGACAATTAAAGTCCCCTGCCCACATCTTACAACAGGATCTATAATTTTGGTTTGTAATCTTTTTATTGGTATTATTTGCAACATGATACAATAATCAGCCCACCTACATCCATAGGCCGGTGGGAGCACTAAAGAATCAATAACAATTAACAAATTAGAAAGAGAGAGAAGAGGAACAGACGGGATTGGGTTAGGGAAAGAGGGGAAAATTGTGACAACCTGATTAGGACAAGAGACAAGCTGCATGAGAAGGATAGTAACTTGGAGTTGTAGAGCAGAAAGGGCAATGCTCCAGTCAGTGGTTCAGTCAGGTGTACAGTCTGGTAGAGTTAGGCAAAGGACCCGCGGATATTGTGGGCAGGTCGGTTCCCTAAGTTCATCTGACAGGTATCGAATGCATGGTCCCCACTTCTTGTCAAACAGAGGAAGCCTACGTGACACCTCCGCCATCAGTTTCTCCCATCCCAATAGTTCCCACAGTTTGTGCAGCCAGTCTAGTCATTTGGGATTGCCTCAGAACCCCAGAGGGAGAGCAGGAGTTGTTTGCCTGCTCCCACTGCCAGTGTAATAGCCCGTCCCCTTGCAGATTTTAACTGGTATGTCACTGGGTTCAGGAGGCCCAATAAAATGTAGCTGGGGAACCTAGTCAGGATAGTATCATACATTTTGTCTACTGCCTCCAGGACATCGGTCCAGAAGGAGGTTATTTTGGGACATTGCCACAGAATGTGTCAGAGGGTACCAGTCTGTCTGCAGTGCTGCCAACAGGTGCTGTCAATGCCTGTTTTCCATTAGGCAACTCTGTCTGGCGTAAAGTACCAGTAATGCATGAGTACTGTGGGTTGAGGCTCGGGCGCGATGGGTAATCTCACGCATTCTTTACTGGTGAATGTGTGTTCACATTCCACTTCCCATCTGTGATGCGCAGGTGTTTCGGTGGAACCCTGGGGTGTAACAAGAAAGGTGTAGATATCAGAGAGGAGTCGCTTTTCGGAAGAGTGGGTAAGAAGATTTTATTAAAATGATGTAAGAGGTCTACCAGCATGTGGGTGAACCATAGGGTGAGATAGCCAGAGGCAAATGGAAGTGTATTGCCAATGAGATTATGGTGGAAGGCCATAAGCCAATTGAACTTGAGGAAAGTCCATAAGGGAATCTATATCAAAGGGGTCACTTACCCTCTTGCAATTGGCCTCTGGCCACACAAGAAATGCTGAACTGCAATGCATGGGGGAAATCAGGGTTCCCTATGATTGGTGTTTGGGGCAAGATGGGGATGGATAGGCCTTGTTGAGTCCACACCCTGTCCCAGATGCCCATGGTGGCCCGGAGTACTGGTGAGATATACACTCCAACTGGCCGATGTGGTCTCAGAAGCCACGGGACCTTCCATATATGAATGCCTGATACTATCTGATCAATAAAGCATCAGTGCTTTTCAGTGATAGGTTGGGACCACTCCACCATGTAATGCAACTGCGCTCTCTGATAATAGCCCCATATATATATTGGGGAAAACCAGTCCTCCATCTGCTTGAGACAGGTAAGCTTCTTTCTTTGACATCCTCACCTTTTTACCGTCCCAGATAAAATCCCATATAAGATGCTGCAATTTGTCCAGTGTCCTTGGGGGGGCTGGAGTGGCAGGGTTTGCATAATATAGAGGATTTTGCATAAAAGGCTCATCTAAGCGGCCCAACCAGAAGAGGCCACCTTCCCTCCACTTCGATAGGTTGGAGCTGGCAGTCGTGAGAATCGCGACATAATTATGTTCCACCCTGCGGCCAGGTGTGGGGTGTATCTGTAAACCCATGTAACCTATCCCTTGTGGAACCCAGGAGAATGGGAAGTGACTCTGTAGTTGACCTTGGTCGGCATGGGGATGGTAAGATTCAGGATGGATGATTTCTGGAGGTTATTTTTAAAGCCAGAGCCTGCACCAACAGTCTGTCAATTTGTCCATCACCGCAGGTAAGGAGTCCAACGGATTTGATAAAATCAGTAGCACATTGTCAGCATAGAGCATGGCTTTATGTTCCCTGCCCCCCATGGTCACACCAGTCTTATTGGGGCTAACAAGTATCTGCTCGGCGAAGGACTCCATGTACAAGGCGAATAGCATGGGTGAAAGGGGGCAGCCCTGCCGATTGACCCTGGAAATGTTTAAGTGCTGGGATTGTATCCTGTTAATCCTCACCATCACCTTAGGGGAGGTAAAACTACACTGGTCCCACTGCCGGAATCGGGGACCTAGACCAAACCACATCAAGACCAAGCAAAGATATGACCAGTGTACCCGGTCAAAGGCCTTCTCTGTATCTATGGAGAGGAGAAGGACCAGTGTACGAGAGTGGTGCGTCTTGTCTAAAAGGTGGCAAATGCATTTTGTGTTATTGCTGCAGCCTCTCTCAGGCATAAACCCAGTCTGATCAGGGTCTACAAGACCTTGAAAACATATGGAACAAGTCTATTTGCCAAAACGCCCATAAAGATCTTAGTCTCCACATTAAATAACAAGATGGGGCGGTAGGAGGAGCAGTGTTTAAGGTCCTTCCCGGGTTTGGGGTTTACCGTGATTGTTGCAAATTGCATCAAGTCTGTGAGGGTACCAGTCATGCTGAAGGCATTGTACAGCTTCTCCAGCATTGGTGCCAGCAACGGTCCAAACGCCGTATAGAAATCAACGTTGTACCCATCATGCCCGGGAGCCTTACCAGGTTGCAGGCGCTGAATGGCCTTGAGGACTTCTGCAGGGGTAATATCTCTATCTAAGGTCAAAGCAGTGGTTGGGGGTAGAGAGACCAGGGGGACTGATTCCAAATATGCAGCAATGTCTTCAGTGTCGAGAAACTCTGCTGAGTAGAGAGTAGTATAGAAATGCTCAAATTCCTGGGCGATCAGCCCATCCTGATGTTTTGGGGCACCATCAGAACCCACCAGTTCGTCCACCCTATGGTGTACCACCTGGGCACAGAGACGATGAGCTAGTAGGCATCCCACCTTGTTTCCACCTACATAGTATGACTGGTTTGTGCGTAGTATGGCATATTCAGCCCTATCTATATCTAGGGCCTTACATTGCTTGTGTGCGGCCGTGAGTTGATGCTGTATTGCAAGTGAACCAGTATTCTTGGGGACTCCTCCAGTTACTGAACTTGGGTCTCTGGCTGGGTCCGGGTGTCCCGTCGAGCTTTGTTGAGGCAGGGCGCTATGGCGATGAACTGACCCCATACTATTGCTTTCAATGTGTCCCTCACTAGTGAAATAGGCGTATCTGGTACATCATTAGTAGTCAAGAATGAGCAATTTCAGCCCGTTTTTTTTCATATGTGGGGAGCTTGGCATTGAGATGCCAGGTACGGGCTGAGTGGGTGGAATTAGGTGGTGCATATCTACGCAGAATCAGAGAGTGGTCAGAAAGGGCAGCAGCCCCAATCTCCACAGCTGTCATGGCAGTAGTAATATGGGGGAGGTGAGGAAAAAATTAATGCTAGCATAGGTTTGCTCTGCAGCTGAAAAGAAAGTTAATGTGGGTGCATTTCTCACCAAATATCTGTTAGACCCACTGCCTTAAGCCAGTGTTTACAGTCATGTGTAAGAGCGCCAGTATGCCCAGGTCAGAGGATAGATCTGTCAAATTGTTAGTCAAGGACTATGTTAAAGTCCTCTCCAATGATGATGTCTGTTTCAGGGGTGGTTATGACGCGGCCTACCACTTCTAAAAGAAAACATTCTTGATGGTCATTGGGGGCATAGGGAATTGCTAATGTGACCCTTTAAATCGATGTGTAGTTATGGAGCCTGCCAGGAAGCTCAGAATGTGTTGGTGGCACCCTCCCTGGGAGGTGAGTGACAAGCAGGATTGCAACTTCTGCCTTCTTCCCGTGGTCCGAGGAAATAGATTGGCGGTCATACCACAGGGAGCATAGGCGCTTCCAGTCCACCTTGAGCAAGTGAGTTTCCTGAATGAGGCAGACGTTGCATTTAGTATCCTTGAGAGAGGAGAGGAGAGGAGAGGAGCGATAGATGCTTCACAGGTGCATTAAGCCCATGGGCATTCAAGGTAAGTATATTAATCATAGAAAAGTAGTTATGTGGGGTCTGAAGAGGGCTGGGAATGCCCAAAGGTTCACTATAATCCCCTGTAAAGCATGCAGCTAAAATGGTGTCTGCAGCAGACATATGAGTGTGAGGGTTGTCAGGAAAAGGGGAGAACCAGGAAAGAATCAGCAAAGCAGTTCCCTGCCTGGTAACACAAATAACGAACACTTGAGGGTCCATGTCATCGGCAGCAGATCTCTCCAGGCTCCAACGTGATTCTATCAAGTAGCTCTGCCATCAAGAAGCAACAGCAGTGTTGGGGGATCTGTCCCCCAGGCCCTGCACAAGCAAAGGGGGAGTCGAGGCCTCCAGCGATAGAGGGTCATACTTCATCAGCTGATCCGTGCTGAGACAGTTAGGTCATCATTGCTCGCTGGACTGGATCAGATGCACTCCAGCGATGCAAATGGTGCATTAGCGCCGCTTGTTCCTTGTGGCTCTCAGAGGGCTTGCAGACTTGTTGGGCACATAGAACGGCATAGTTCTGTGGTGGTGCGCTGCAACCTTCGAGGGTGATTGGGTGGGGGGTCACCCAGAAGGGTTGCTGCATCCAGCAGAGAGCGTGCTTTTTCCAAGGATCGAATGCTTTGTGTTTCATTATTCCAGACAAATTGAATTCTGAAGAGGTGCCCCCACTTGTACTCAATTCCCTTCCTGTGGAAAAACTCTGTCACCGGCTGCAGGGCCCTACGGAGCTGTAGTGTTATCAGGAAAAAGTCCTGATAGAGCCAGAGTCTAGTGCCCTCAAACTCAATAGCTTTCATGTCATGCACCGCTGACATGATGGCTTCCTTCTGCCTATAATAATGTAGACCTGTGAGAATGTACTGAGCTTGACCTGGGGAGCGAGTTGGATGACCCGGTCCATGGGTTGGGTCGAGAACAATATATTGATCAGCAAGTTCTGGGGCCACATGGTGAAACAGCCATATAACATAGTCCTCCAGCTTCCCAGACACCGTCTGCAAGGGCACTCCTTTGATGCAGATGTTGGACCTCCGAGATCTGATTTCAAGATCCTCCAGTTGGTAGTGAAGTTCCCTGTTTTTATTTCGTAACTCAAAAAGTTCCTGACAGTGCCCGTTCAATTCCTCCATCATGGGAATCGTTGGTTTGTTCCAAACAGTCCACACGCTGACCCAGGTCGCCGAGATCTCATTGTAGATCTTTCACTTCAGTCGCTATATCCTGTTTAAGTGCTGCAAAGTCGTCCCTAAGAGTTTCTGTAGGAATGATCTTGTCAGAGGAGCATCGTCCCCGTGGGCGTTTCCCATGACTGTCTCATCTGGCAGGGGTGCATGTAATGATGCTGTTCCATTTTGGTCAGATTTCTTTGCCGGCATTTTGGTAAACAGATTTTTGAGGGTGGCGTCTTTTTTCTGATTGCATTGAGAGGTCATCGTGGCACTGTAGGCGAGCTCCTGTCGGATCGGAGGTGAGGTTCCTCCACCTGTGTCATGCTTCCGGTAGCACCTGGGGGGGGGAAGGCCAGACACCGCAGAGCTCCCCTCCCTCCTCAAATTTGTGAGCCCAAAGAAAGGATAGGAAATAAAGAGTCAGGAGCAGTTCCATGGATGGATGGTGTAGAAGCCTATTGGGATGTATTTGAATTTGCGGGTACCTTTACTTGATTTTACCTAGTTTTTACTTTATTTAAAAAAATACTTGCTGCCTCTTTGCACAGACCCACCTGGGTCAAACAAAGCTCACGTCCTCTTTCTGCTCGCTCTCTGGTCCACCACGGGCTTCTTTCCCAATTGAGTGGAGAGAGCGAGCGTGCCACCGGAAGTCGCTGCTGCTTCCGCTTGTGGCGGAACCTGCAGGGTTGATGGTCTAGTCGTCCCGGAGTCTCCAATATTTAAATTGGATGACTCCACGGATGAGCAGCGGACTCACGCAGTGGGCACGCCGCTGACACGCCAAAGGCACGCCAGGGGAAAGCCCGTCTGCGCCCATCTACGCCCAGCCATTGCCAGGAGCCAGCACCCCTGTCTCTCGGGCTCCAGACACCCCTCTCAGGCGCACCTACTCAGCAACTGAACTCAAACAGGTTAGATGTCTTGCCTCTTCTTCTTATACCCCTGACTCATGTCATATGACTATTCCCTTTAACAACCTCGAGGGTCAGTTTACTTGCAAATGTTGCCATTATCAGAGCTTTAATGAGAGTCAGGCGCCTTCAGAGCAGCGGGCCCGGCATAATAGCCCTGAAAAGTTGGAGTCAGTAGTTTTCACTCCCCTGCCCACAGCCCGTCCAGTAGCCCTTAGCTCTACTCCTTATTTGATGTGTTTTCTAGCCAATGTCAGATCCCTGCCCAAGCACTCCACTGAACTATGGGACTTAATGAATTCTGATTCTGCCGAGCTAGGTTTTCTCACGGAGACCTGGCTTAAACCCTCCTCGACTCCAGCCATCACCTTAGCCCTTCCTGAAAATTACCGTATTCTCAGACTGGATAGGGAGAATAAAGTGGGCGGAGGCATTGCCATTGTATATAATGAAACACTGAAAGTGTCCATCATTGACTCTACCACAGACAATGACAACGAAATCTGTATTTTTAAGATAGAACTCACGCCCCAAGATTACTGGAAGGGCGCACTTATATACCGACCTCCCGGCCCACTCAAGGATTGTACTATTAAAATGATGGAAAGTATTGCCCCTCACACCATTTCCTCCAAGCAATTTTTGGTGCTAGGGGATTTTAACATTCACGCTGAAGATAGTGGGAACATTGAGTCCGCTAACTTCCTCGCAGATATGGCCTCCTTAGGATTAGTAATGATCAATGCTGGCCCGACTCATTCGGCCGACCACACTCTGGACATTATCCTCGCCAACTCTCATTGTATATTTGCAGAACCGCCTTGCACAGTGATCTGGTCGGATCATTCTCTGATCAATTTTCAGATTAAAGGCATTCAGTCTAGCGACACTCCTACCGATCCCCTTCGTAATTTTAGAAGACAATTGCATAAGATTATGCAGGATTCCTTTGGGAAAGGTTTTATACCCCTTACATATGTAGAACCTGTTGACATCAAGACTAGGCTTAGGGCATTCCATGAGGCTGTAAAATCAGTCACAGAAACTATGGCGCCGTTAAAACAGCAGCACGCTAATTCCCATAGAAAACATGCCGCCAGGTATACCTCCGAACTTCGAAGGGAAAAATCTAATTGCAAAAAATTGGGAAAAACGTGGCGTAAAACACAAACAGAAAAGGAGAAAACAATCTACAAAACGGCTCTCGCACTCTACCATAGTAATATTAAAAAGGCACGAAAAGTGCATATTACCTCTAGGGTAAACCTAGCTGGCAATTGTACCAAATAACTCTACAAAGTTCTCAATTTTTTTACCAAATCCACAGCCTGTACTAATCAGATCCCCCCCCTCAGACATTATGTGATAATATTGATAACTATTTTGAGGAAAAAATTAATATAATATATGATCAATTTCCCAGTGACTCTAAATTCCCAGCTATCTCTGTCCTATTGTCTACATCTCAGAGAGAGAACGAGGTCTGCCTAGAGAGTTTTCTAGCCTTGCAGGTACCTCAAGTAGAAGAGATGCTGAGAACCGCTAAATCTGGTTCACCCCTCGATATTTTGCCAGCAAACCTGTTTACCTCACTAGCCAAGCAACTAGCCCCCACTATCTGCACTATATTAAATGCCTCTCTGAGTGAAGGGATACTTCCACGTGAATGGAAGGCGGCACAAGTGCTCCCGATCCGGAAAAAGGTACATGTACCCTCAACTGAGTTGACAAACTACCGCCCCATTTCACTCCTTCCACTCATGAGTAAACTCCTGGAAAGGCATATCAACACTCAGCTCATGGGGTACTTAGAATCTCATGGCAACCTTGACCCCTCTCAATCCGGTTTCAGACCCAATTACTGCACTGAAACCACCCTCATAGGCATCACAGATTACATCAAACTTGCCCCGGATAACAATAAGGCGGTGCTGCTAGTACTACTAGACTTGTTTGCGGCTTTTGATACTGTGTCTCACCAGATTCTACTCTATAGATTGAACGAGATAGGTATCCAGGGACTGGCACTCAAATGGCTCGCTAGTTTCCTGGACCAGCCATACCCAAACTGTCAACTTGGGCCTTTTCCGGTTATGCACCTTGGAGCTCACTAAGGGGGTACCACAGGGCTCCTGTCTTAGCACTACCCTGTTCAATGTGTACGTTGCCCCTCTCGCCAAGATCATCAGAGACCATGGGTTCACCCCATATGCCTATGCGGATGATACCCAACTCCTCCTATCTTTTGATAACGACAAGGACTCGACTAAATCTCTCTTCGCTGAAGGTATGCGAACTATCTCCGGATGGATGACGCAAAAATTCATTCAGCTTAATGCAGCTAAAACTGAAATTTTGCTATTTAGTAATGCTCAAACCCAGTGGTCCCCTGACTGGTGGCCCGCAGAGTTGGGCTCAGCCCCTACCCCTAAACTTGTGGCTAAAAACCTGGGTGTCCGACTGGACCACTCTCTAACTATGAGAGACCAAGTCATGGCCACCTCAGGCACCTGTTTCCACACATTGAGGGGGATATTCACAAGAACGTGCGCTAAACATCTCCCAAAAATGTTAACGCAACTTTACACATCGCAGTCTATCGCGGGAAAATAACCCAGTGTTAACCTGGAATTCACAACACGGCGGTACCATGCAATAGTCTTCCGAAAACGCGGCCAATGTCCGCGATACAACCACCGCAACGGAGATAAAAACACAAACCCCAACACCAAAAAACGTGCGATGAGCCCATTCGCGATGAGGAAATCAGCGATAAGCAGCGCCAGGCCTGCCATACACACACGGCAGGCGGGAAAATCACTACAAAAGTAGAAAAAACACACAAACACAAAATGACCAACACCGAAGCACCATGGAGGCAGCCGGAGCAGGCGCAGAGGACGAGCGGAATCCCACAAGCACCCCGGACGACCAGCCTGTGACCTCGGTGACAGGGAAGGGCAAGGACAAGAAGAAGAGGAAGACGAAGTTCAGTCCTCAGGAGAATAGGATCCTGGTCACGGAGGTGATAGAACACCATCAACAACTGTTCGTCGCCTCCAATGTGTCATTGGGCACCAAAAATGGATTATGGCGGGCCATCGTGGACAAGGTGAATGCCGTCGGAGAGCACAAGAGGTCAATGGACGAGGTCAAGAGGCGATGGATTGACATCAAGCGCAAAACCAAGGAGAAACTCGCAGGCAACCAGAAGGCAGCAATGCAGACTGGAGGTGAGAGCCCAGCGCCACAGCTGGAGCTGGATGACATGGAGGAGCTGGTGTCGACAGTCATCAGTGTGGAGACCGTGGCAGGAGTCGGGGCATCGGACACTGCTCGACATGACACAACACAACAGCAACAGGGTGAGTAACCACCAGGTACTGGGGGGACGGGAGTAGATGGCCACAATGGCACACATGCACAATAAAGCAGAGCACAGTGCACACCCACAATGACTCTGGATCATGGCCCTGATCTACACACTGTCACAATGTACATTGCCATGCTGTCTGAATGTGAACATGTACCATGCGGCTACATACATGTGACTGGGGTTGCACAAGGTTAGTGGCACCCGAAGCCTTGCGGCCGTCACGGGCCTGCCACCACGTGGCGCTGACTGGGGTTGCACAGGGTTAGTGGCACCGAAATTGCTGAGCGGGTGTGCGGCCTGCGATGATGACGTGTGCACTGATGTGGTCTCTGCCATTGATGCCGCAGGACTCAGCGTCATGTGTGGGACCTGCTGGGCCGCGGTGCGGGTCCGCATGATGTGGAGCATGCCTTGGTGGCGGGACCTGGGCCTGGAGCTTGCACGGGCACGTGGTGTGCCCACTGCTGAACATACCGTTGGCGGCAGGTGAGCAGTGGGGCCTGGGTGCGCAAGTGCGGACAGCCAGTGCTGGCCGGCGGGAGGGGGTAGGGTGCGGCTGCATGTGTGCGCAGGACGGACAGGCGTTGTTGCCGTGTGCAGTGAGATGGACTCTGCCATGATTGACTCTGGCCTCGATTACAGATTGCAGACCTGGTGGCTTGCAGTGTATACCGGCATGTGGTTGGAGACACACCGGTGGCAGCAGGTGAGCAGTGGTGCCTGGGTGTCCCTCCTTCTCTCTCTCTCTCTCTCTCTCTCTCTCCCTTCCTTTCCTTCTCCCTCTCTCCCTTCCTTTCCTTCTCCCTCCCTCTCTCTCCCTTCCTTTCCTTCTCCCTCTCTCTCTCCCTTCCTTTCCTTCTCCCTCTCTCTCTCTCCCTTCCTTTCCTTCTCTCTACCTTCCTTTCCTTCTCACTCTCTCTCTCCCTCTCCCTTTCTTCCTTTCTCTCTCTCTTTCTCCCTCTGCCTTTCTTTCCTTCTCTGTTTCTCTGTGTCTCGCTCCTTTGATGTGCGCATGACACACGTTCTGATTTTGTGCTTTATTTTCCAGGCTGTGACATCAAGATTGTCCCGGATGGACCCGACAGGAGTCTTCCGCATTGGTGTTTTGTATTCAATAAAGTTTTTGGTTGTTACTTCAATGATGAGTGACTGTTTCTCGTTCTTCTGCCCACACATGTGTTTCTTGTTGTCATTGTGCGAGCTCATGCGCTTTTTGTGGCTCTTGTGTCGTGCAAGGTATGTGTTTGTTCCAGGGGGGGTCCAGGGGTGGTCCGGGGGGGGGTCCAGGGGGGGCCTGGCAGTGGGGGCGGTGGGTGATGTGGCCCTCATGGGTCTCCGAGCTGCATGATCATTGTCTCCATGGCATCTGTGGGTCTTCAGATGTGGCTCTGGGCTGGGCTCCCTTTCATACTGCAGGTAGTCGTCCTGCTTAACACCAGCAGTAGGCAGGTGTTAAATCCCTGCTGCTACCGCGGCTTATCGCTGGTTTTTGGTTCGCATCGCAGATATGGCAGTTCATTGTGAAAGTGGTGTTTTCGTGTGTTTTTGCACGGGAACGCCTACTCTGCATCTCATTAGGGTTAGTTGGTGGTGTCACCCGTGGAGGTAAATTTTGCGGCAGTTATCGCGGGAATACTTGCGTTGTCTGCAGTTTGCAACCGCTTGCGAATGGGGCGTTAAATCTATCTCCACTTTTGATGCGTTAAGGTGGCGATAACTCGGCGATAAGTCCTTGTGAATATGCCCCTGAGTCTTCTCCATAGAGTGTTCCATCTGATTCCCTTAACTGTCCACAGGACCCTAATTCAAGCCTTAGTTATCAGCCATCTTGATTACTGCAACGCCCTTCTTATGCCCGCTAACGAATCCCTGCTGAACAGACTGCAGGTGGTTCAGAACACAGCATCACGCCTGGCTCTCAACATGCCCCCTAGAGCCCCTTTCCGGCCACTTTTGAGGCAGCTTTACTGGCTTCCCATTCGTCAGGGAATCAAGTATAAAATTTGCAATCTAGTCCACAAGGTATTACATGGCAGAGGCCCAAGCTACCTTGCCGAAAAACTTAAGTGCTATGTGCCTGACAGATCTCTTCGCTCTGGGGAAAAGCTTTGCTGGCTATCCCCGGCTACAGAAAACTTCGGGCAGGGGGCAATCTTTTGCATATCTTGCTCCCATGTACTGGAACTCATTGCCCGTTCAACTACGAAAGTGCACTAATCTCCTCCACTTTAGGAAACTCCTAAAGACAGAACTGTTCAGTACCTGACCGACCTGGCTCTGCATATACCGCTCCTCTAGCACAGAGATACCCCTTCGGGGGCGATTCCTGCGCTTTACAAATTCAAAATTTAATTCAATGGGAGTCACATTTATGGATGGTACAGTTGGCGCCCTATGCACTGGGTATGAGGCTTGAAGCGAGTCCACCGCGGCACCCTGGAGGCCTCTAGAAGTAGCTGAGACAGGGAGTGTCCACTACCAGCGGTCCGATGGGGGGGGGGCAGAGGACATGGAATGTGGGTGAATTCGTAGACCCTCCGGAGGGTGTCCACGGAGTAGCTAGGATATAGATCAGTGCTGAATGGAGGTGGTCCACTTGCTGTGAAGTAAAAGCAGCCAAGAGAAGGCCAGACTTGGAGGTGGCCTGGGGCTTTCCCACTGCCTCACTAGGCCCGCCAACCATGCCCCACAGTCGTCCTCTTCACATGATGCTTCCCCCCTCTCAGGGCAAGGCAGAGGGTCGGGATGGTGCAGCATCTGTAGGGGTGCTGTGCCAGGACCAGCACCCTTGAGGCTGGGACAGAATGCAGTGGGAGAGCACAGTCAAAACAGGTCACTTCAGCCTTACAGAACCTTCTCATACCTCCCTGCTGGTCTGGCATCCAATGGTGGCCTCGGCATGTAAGAGGCTCCTCCACTGCGACAGAGCCTGGCACTGGGGTTCAAATGGCTGTAGGGGGCTGGGACAGTAAAATGAAGGCGCCAGTAAGCCGTGCCGGGCCCCAGGAGGGTGGATGGGATGGCCTGCCAAGTGGGGAGGCATGGCCATTCACAGCGAGCACAGCCGGCCCCGACAAGGCCGCCTTAAGCCAGAGCAGGTGTCCTGGTGTCGCTCTAGCCAGGCTGCTGATGGTTGGGTGGGTGGCGCCTCAGGTTAGAGTCCTTCTCGTCCAAATAAGCCTCAGGTTCCCCCGGTCTGGGGGAGTGAGAGGCAGCAGGAGCCCGCTCGGTGCCGTCTGAGCCACTCAGGCCCTCAGCTACGCGGCGGCTGCCATCTTAGCAAGGTGGTCGCCCAGTTATGAAGTCAGTATTGTTGCAACGAGATACCAGGAAGGGCTGGATCCGCTCTGATGCAGAACATAGATGGCAGAGCTCCATGAGAACACTCTCAGTTGGGCGCCATCTTGGACCCGCCCCCCAGGATCTATTATTTAATTTAAAATTTGAAACAGATTCATCTAACATGTCTACTACTAGAGTATAATGGTGATCAAAAATATTATGATAAGAATTAATGATCAACAAGTCGACAGACCCTGCACCTGACAACAACAGTAATTGGTACCAAGAGGTAGTGCACAGGAGCTTCACTTATAAACAAAGAAGCGTAACAGAAATAAGAACAGCCAAATCGCCCTTTGCCCTCTGGGAAGATGATGAATTTGCGGCATTACAATATGAGTCAAAACCATCAACATAGTAGTCCCCTATTAGCCAGGTCTCTTGGAGACAAATTATATCAAACTCCTTTATAAATGTTAACCAATCTTCTTTGAGCAATTTAGAATGCATGGAGGCAATGTTACGGGATATCAATTTAAAGTCTCCACCATGCTTTGAGTTTCTTATCTTTTCTTTTCAAGTGGTTAATGAGACCCCAGATGCAACCCAGTTTTGTGAAACAGGAACTGTAGGAGGTAAGGTAGGGTCCAGGGAGGTATTCAACGTGCAGCGACAGTCAATGTCCTGGATGTTAGCCGTGGGGGAGAATAGGTTGCTTAAAATATTTGAAGGCATATCAATGGGGATTTGTGAGGGCATGCCTTTCTGCCTTCAGACACGAGGCACTGCTGGTGATTATTAATAGATTCGACTCTTGTGCTGATAATTGGTATTTTAACTGGGCCAACAATGCTATCCTATTGTTCCACTCTCATGCGGAAGTAGGATAGAATTTGGCCCTGACAGAGAAATGTTGTTTCCCTGAATGTCTACAGTCCTACAAATTGGCCCAATATATAAAGAGCAGGGAGCTTCTGGAGGTTGGACAAAACCTGATATTTATTGGGCTAAACCAACATATTTTCCTCCACTTTCACGAATTTCTCCAAAATTTGGGTGCAGAAGTCCTTCAGCATGATCTCTAGCTTTTTTTCTAACAACATCACCCAATGATTTTTAACAATGGAGTTCCATGGATCCACAGGGAGAATTTGAGAGCTTTCATCCTGCCTTATGTTAATAACAAGGAAGCCTCCATTTTTCTTAACTGGTGACGGGTTGGCAGTATCTTCTATCAAAGTATTCCATTTTAAGGGAGCCTGCCCATTTTTCTACTTTCTTTTAGGTGGGGGAGATTTCAACTTAGGGAGGTGTTTAGAAATGACCTCAATATTATCAAATTGCGTACTTTGTGCCACATTCAGGTTGTGAACAGTGCCATTACAAGAACTTGTGTCTCTTTCCCCATTGATATTATTATTAACGCCGCTTCCCTCCTCCACAGCTGCATTGGTCACTAAATTGGAGGGACAGCCATTATTTCTTGTGGAGCTTACTGAGGGGTTTAAAGATAGGCTCCTGACAGCATCTATTCTCTCCTCCACAATACCGATTTCTGAGTCAATAGCCCCCATAACTGTAGTCAGGTAATTAGTAATCGAAGAAGCAAACGTGTCGGCAGAATCGTTTCCACCTTTTATAGAATAAGCTTTTCTTTTGCCCATCGCTCCTGCATAAGATTACCAGTGCTTCAAGGGTAAAAGAGGGAAGTTTCACTACATTTAAGAGAAATAATCACTTCTTCCAAACAGGCCCTGCCTCTTCCAGGTGATGACGGGTGAAGATGGACCTGCTCTTGACCCACACTT
The DNA here is from genome assembly GCA_963921515.1 of Calotriton arnoldi. Taxonomy (NCBI): domain Eukaryota; kingdom Metazoa; phylum Chordata; class Amphibia; order Caudata; family Salamandridae; genus Calotriton; species Calotriton arnoldi. Next base: position 328,839 of record CAWUFW010007347.1, on the reverse strand, counting down.
GTCCCACGCAGAGGGTGACTGTAAAGTAATTTATAGCGTGGGATGAGTACAGCCCCTCCTCCATCTCTGCTCACCAGCTCCTGTGGCTCGTGACATTTACAGTCCTGCAGAATTTGACATCCCGTTCAGCAGGAGACTGTAAAGCAATTTATAGAGCGGGATGAGTGCAGCCCCTCCTCCACCTCTGCAGACAAGCTCCTGGGACTTGCAGTGCCACAGAATTCGACACCCCCTGCATGGGGCTATAGTGTAGCGGGAACTGTACCAAGACCTGCTTTTGCATTATCACGCATATGTAAGTAGAATACCTACTGTAAGTGCCCACTTTCTAAAATAGAAAAATAGTGGTGCCCGATAGGGTTTGAGGTTATGACATAGAAGATAGATTTATAGAAGTAAGACTGATGCAACCCACATCTGGTAAAGATCATGGACTTGTTTGTGACACCATAGTAGTACGATAGAGAGAAATATTGGTCCCATTCACATATAGCTTTTGCCTTGATTATTTATGATCTACTCCTCTTCTCTCACATAAGTGTGTGACTACAGGAGAGGTTCCTCCCCTGTGTGACTGCTTGGTAAAAAGCCCAACAATTTTAGGGTAAGTAGATGCACTAGTCATGCATGTTCACCAGTGTGCTTTACATGTGTGTTTAATGTGCTGTCTCCTCTCGGGTGTACCACAATGGGTGCATTAATATGAATAAGCAGATGAATGTTTACATGCAAAACAAAAAAAGAAATTTAAAAGAACTGAGGTGCTAACAAACAAATCAGACCATAATGATATGCATGATGTTTTACCCAGAGGTGCAGAAGGTGGACAGAAGGTAAGACATATTCTTACCTGCATGCACAAGCTTACTGCCAAAAGGACAGACAGTAGGGGTAACTTTGACTGCCCTGACGAAGGCCCTCGACCCTCTTAAGAGGGATTTTACAGAATCCGAAACATGTTGGCAAATGATAAGTTGATATGATGCTTGAGACATAGGTGCCCAGTAGCATTCTTATGTACATTTGTAATCCAACCCAGTGCATCTAAGAATAAGGGAAATACCTGAGTTTACAATGAGGTTCTTTTAAATGGGTATCTGGACCCCACTTATGACCAGAAAACAATTATTCCGATCTCCCTCCCCAATGAGGTTGAGACCACCATGATAGTATCATCTTAACATGGTGGGTCGGACTAGCCGATAATGAAGCATGCCACAAAAGAGTGGTTGAGGCCTTTCTGACTAAATCTTTTCCTTTTTTATTTTGGTCTCTTCGAAATGTAGTCTTGTCATTCCAGAAATTAGTGTAGAAATACGGGTCATGCTGAACTTATTGGGAGTTATGATCCTTGTGTGGATGAGGTACGGCAAGTAGACCTCTAGCTTCCTTGTTGTTTGAGTTAATTGTCGACTCTCTTATCTGTTCATAATTTTTCACTAGATCTTAATTTAGGTCTCCTTGAATATACAGTGAACAAACAAAATTAATTCAATTATCAGCTGTAACATTGTCAGTAATTGCAGATGAATTTCTAGTGGCGATTTTATTTACATGTGACCAAAAAAGTCTAGTGTTCCTGGAGGGGCAGGCCTTATACAGGACAAATCATTCACGTTCTTTGTTAGCCCTCTTAGTCTCCCAAATGTTTTTTTATATATTTTTGTCTAAGAGTACTCAGTTCTGTTTATGCTGCAGGAATACAGTTTGATTGTTTATGTTTTTAGCTTAATTTGTAAGTTTCTGCTTCTTGGTACGTAGCTCCAAGGAATACCAGGAGTTTTTTGGGTGGAATGCTGGTGATGAAGTGTGGGAACCTATCATTCGCAATACTGTCTTTGGGTGCATCATAAGGTTAGACCATAATGCTGGTTCAAACCTTTCTTGATGTCTGTTTTTCATCATTAGATGGGTTCTAATCTCTGATGCTGATTTTTGTAACCAATTGTTTGTTTCCTTTTCCATACTTGGAGATCACTTGATTTTTGCCAATTTTTAAATCCCCTGTATTGCCCCTAGTGTGTTTGAGATGGGGATCTGATGGTTGGCTATGGTTAGTGTCATTGTTTGGAGAAAGTGGTCACTCTCTAACTGATGTTGGATTTTGAAGCAAAAAAATGGATTGACTAGTAATGAAGGTAATGTTCAGGCTAGCACACCTTGAGTTTGCTATTCGAGTGAATGCCGTTGGTATATCATCAGGCATTCGACAATCAAGTACTCTCAGATTCAGGGTATCTAGATTGGTTTTTAATTTGTTGACAACAAAATCTTCTCTATGAGGAATAGTAACTTGGTCATGAAAATTCCAGATTAAGTTTTGATCCTGGTTAAACCTGTCCCTGACACCTTGAGACATAATATTTAAATTAAAGCTACTAGTAAGGATGCCATTCAATTCCTACTCCTTGGGCTGTCCTTAATATAACTTTTTCCAATTAGACACTTCTTTGGTCCGTATCTTTGGCTTTTGCTTGAAGGTATGTGTTTAAGATTGCTAAGGATACGTAACCACACAATTTTTGCTGAAATGTTATCCTGGTTTCCGCAACAAGTGTATATCTAGCACTGGTTGTTATGATAGAGTCTGACATTGCCAGCGTGGGTGGTGGCTATACAGTGAGCTGCTGATGCAGTGTTCTTCACCCTGTTCTATTAGCCATACTGGTGAAGAATGATTTATTAATAGGTGTGTTTGGTATGCTAGTTGGCTCACAAATCTTTCACACTTTAACAGTTCGTACAATTCCTAAATTTCGACTTGTATCTTGATTTTAAATAAATTATGCCCATGAGTGCAAAGACCAGTGTAGAATAAGGACATTTGGAATCTGATTTGTATAGAATGCTATGTAAGTGAATTAGCACAATATAATATTGGCGCACTACAAATACTCAGGTCAGTCATCCTAGGTAAAAATTAGGTTCTGGAACCCTTCTGGACTAATTTTCTTGAAAGTAGACCAAGAGTGTCCACTGTTAAAAACACACCTTTGTGGATCCCAATGACTTTAGGAACTTATGTCTAGTTGCTGACTTCCTAGTCTTCGATAAAGTACTTGAAAGTCAGCGTAAACAATTCCTTAGGAATAACAAACTCCTGGATGAAATTCCTTGAGGCCTTGAGACATAAGATTTAACATAAAGTCACCAGTAAGAAGGATGGTATTCGGTTTCTACTCCTCGGCTGTCCTTAATAGAACTTTGCCTAAATAGGCAATTGTTATGTCCATATCTTTGGCTTTTGTTTGATGGTATATGTTTCAGATTGTTAAGGATACGTAACCACACAGTTTTTGCTGAAATGTTATCCTGGTTGCTGCAACAAGTGTAAGTCTAGCCATGGGTCTTATGCTAGAGTCTGACATTGCCAGCATGGGTGGTGTCTGTACAGTAAGCTGCTGATGCAGTGTTCTTCCCCCTGATCTATTAGCCATGTTGATGAAGAATAATTTACAAGTAAGTGTGTTGGGTGTGCTTGTTGGCACACAAATATTTCACAGTTTAACATTTCAAATGATTCTTGAATCTTGACCTGTGTCTTAATTGTCAATAAATGATGCCCTTGAGTTCAAAGACCAGTGTGGAATGAGGACATTTGGAGTCTGATTTGTACATAGTACAATGTAAGTAAATTAGTACAATATATTATTGCCACACTAAAAATACTCAGATCTGCCACCCTAGTTAAAAAAATAAGCTCCGGCACCCTTCTGGACTAATTTAATCAAACTTAATTTCTTGCAAGCCATCATCCCTGAATCCTTGAATGTAGACCAAGAGTGTCCAGTGCTAAAAACACACCTCTGTGGATCTCGATGACCTTAGGAACTTATGTCTATTTTCTGGCTTCCTAGTCTTTGATAAAGTACTTGAAAGTTGCATAACTAAACAGCTTAAGTAATTCTTTAAGAATAATAAAGTCCAGGATGATTTCTATTCAGGATTCAGAGAATTCTGCACCACTGAAGCTCCCTTTGTAGAAATCTTACATAATGCCTTAAATATATATCGCGATGGAGAGTTTTTTGCTTGCTGACTTTATTTGATCAAGATCATTCAGCACTGTCAATCAAGGAATTTCATTACAAATTTAAAGAGATCGCATAGGGATGGAGGACAAAGCCTTGAAAGGTTTTACCTCCCCATACTCTTTATATTGATCCTACAAGATCAATTTAGGTGACTTATTCTCAAATCCAGTTCCTCTTCCTCAAGTTGCTCCTTAAGGCTTCATTCTATAATCTGCATTCTTCAACCTTTAGCAAGATGACGTGGTGACCTTTTTAAGGACTCCAGAATCTTATGCCCTCAATATGCTCATGATACACAATTCTATTTGAAAGTTTCCTCCCCAGATGACGATTGGCTTTATTCAATCAATCAACAAATATCATTCGCATTAAAAATGCATAAAAGTACACAGAATATCATACAAACAGTTGTTTATACATTAAATCCACCTTTCAAAACATACACTCTGTGACTTGATAAAAAAAATAATAATAAAAGCCCTTTACAATATGAAATATAAAACAAGCCTAACCCCGTAGAACTAAAATCAGTTGCTCCTAGAGATAAGTATCATATATTCCACAATAAATAGTAGAGACATATATCAAAGTGCTGAATGTGCTTAGCTGTTTCTCTCTTTTTGCACCATCTGGGGCCATCTATCCAGACTCAGGGACCTCTAGGTCAAATAACTGTAGGGTAGACGCCCTTCTAGTTTTAATGGCCGCTTGTAGAAATGATTCCATCACAGAACAAACATTTGGGGGCAGATTTACGTTGAACTAACGCAGCGGGGTACAGCAATTCATTTTGCTGCGCCACGCTGCGTTAGTTTTGAAGCACAGGGATGCGACATATTTACAAACTGCAGCCATGCGCCGGCGCAGGCACCCTTGCACCATGGTGCAAGGATGCCTGCGTCCTGGGGAGATTGTTTTTGTGCAGGAAGGGGAACCTTCCTGCACAAAAACAATCACTACAACCATTTTCCTCTTTCATTGAAAGAGGAAAAAACGAGGAGAAATGAAAACATTTCTCCTCGGTGCGCCTCGCTACGCCACCTCTAGGGTGGCGTAGCTTTCAGACGCATCTCCAGAGTTACGATTTCTCGTAATTCTGGAGTTGTGTCTTGTTCCATGAGTGTTGCGTGGGAACACCCACAGCAACACCCATGGAACGCCCCTTCACCGCAAAGTGCTGCGTGTGAAGGGGCCGTATTTACAAGGAGAGGAAAAGTCACGCAGGGTGGCTTTTCCTCTCCTTGTAAATATGGACCAGCCTCTGCGCCACCAGTACGTCACGAAAAGTGACGTACTGGTGGCGCAGGGGGCTCGTAAATCTGCCCCATGGTGTTTCCAGTTGTTGGAGAACTACAAGAGCTGAAGTGTGATTCGTTAAACTAAACTTTTGCAATAAAGGGACAATATACCTTTTCCTCCCTTTCCCATATAAAAACACACACAAAAAGGATATGTGAGGTAGTTTGTTTAGATAATGCATTGCATGGGCAAGCTGGAAGGCAAGCTAGAGAGTATGTATTAGCCGGATAACCCAGCATAAGAGGGATGTAATTTAGGCGTAATCTAGTCAGCTGGTAGCAATAGTGAGGGTTCACGACAAAGGAGAGGTAAGAAGAGGCCCCTGGCAAGACAGGCGGTACAGCATGAAATAAAATTATTGTGTGTTTTGCCATATTTCTTTCCTATCTAGCCTGAGAACAGTTAGCTAGAAAGATATATTTCAATTTTGATTTCGGGAAGGTTACACAGCATGTAGGGTTCATAAAAGTATGCCAAGGCCAAAAGGCAAAAGTCTGTCTCACGTAGGTAAGTCAGGGAATAGATTCTGCGTGATCAAGATTCATAGCATCCCTTATGATATCTTTGTTAAGTGGGACCTCTTCTCTTTTCCATATTGAAAGCCACAACAATAGCGAGGCTATTTTAATACTGTTGCTAATTTATGGCAGGCCTAGTTCCTTATGTGCAATGACATTTGGGCATGAACCCGGGACAGACAGTAGCCTTTTGGCAAACTTGTATTCTATGGTTTGTAGGGGTTCAGCAAGTACAGTGCCCCATATTGCTGCCCCGTAAGTCGCTATAGCTATGGTTTTTCCTAAATAGATTTTAATCATTTCCTGGATGGGCCTATATTTCCCAGGTTTTTCACGATTTTAAAAAGAGCGGCTACGCTTTTTGCCATGTTATTTACTCTGTTTGTTACCATCTCTTTCCATGTGAGGTTGTTATCAACCAGGATGCCTAAGTAGGCGAATTTGTCTACACATTCTATACTATTGCCCTCAATGTGAAACCTCCTCGCTTTTGTCTTGCCACCACCCATCCTCAAGATAAAAGATTTTGTTTTATTTACATACAAATCCAGATCTGCCATATAGGCTGAGTAAGTTGCTATTACATTTTGCAAGGCCATCGGTGTTCTGGCCATCAAGACCGCATCATCTGCGTTAAGCAGAATTGGAAGAGGAATAGATGCGGCATAGGGGACATCCTTGCAGTTATCGATCAATACCTTATTTAGGTTGTTAGTATATAGTGAGAATAGGAATGGGGCAAGGACACATCCCTGCCTTACACGCTTCTCAATTTTAAAAGGTTTAGTGCACTCCCCTTGGCTCCCGTAGCGCACTACCACCTCTGCCTCTGCATACATTTGCCTTATGAATATAATTATCCCTGCTTCAACTCCCATGGCCTTCATGGCAGTCATATGCTGCAGATAAATCCATGAAGGCCATGTAGAGTTGTCCCTTTTTGCTATGGCAAATTTGGAAGCTACTAATGTAAGATTAAGACTTTGATCAAGAGTCCCCCTGCCCTTCCTGAAACTATTGTACTGCCGCAAGGATATTTTTTGCCTCCGCCCAGTCTACTAGCCTATTCAGCAGGATTCTCCCCATAAGTTTGGCTGAGCTGTCACTTAATGAGATAGGACGGTAATTTGCTGGGTTTGATCCGTCCCCCTTCTTGTACACCGGGATAATCACTGATCGCTTCCAGGAGTTCAGGGGACCTGTTTTAACCAATGCATTGAAGACAATGGTCAGCAGGGGCACCCATAGGGGTTTGATAACAAGAAATAGATCCACTGGGACCCAATCCGGACCAGCCGCCTTCAATGCAGAGGATTGAGACAACGCAAGCTCGATTTCTTTGAGTTCAAAATTCAATGGGAGAGAGTCATTTTGGCTTGTGACATGGAACTCTACAATATTTTCACCCCTCTTTTGGAAAATGGCCTGGAAATGGAATACCCATGTATCCTTGTCAATACGCGAGTCCAGTGATGGACCACCTTTCTCTTGCAGGAAAGGGGAGTTAACCACTTAACAAAATAGATTGGTGTCCCTCGCGAATGAAGCTTGCAGTAATTTCTCCCAAGCTTCTTCTTTCAACTGCTTCTTTCTCTTTTCCCTTGCTAGTGTATATGCCACCCTACAGTTACTAATTAAATCTCTATTTCGTTGTTTAAGTTTAAGAGCATCTTTCAGCCTGGCTGCAGCTTGAGAGCAATCCTTATCAAACCAACGAGTTGTAGGGCCGGGCTTGATTTTAGGGTTTGAACAGGTTAGTTGGATTCTCGTATGTTCCAGAATGCTTTCAAATGCAGTCGCTATCTGTTTTTCGTTAGCCTGAGGGGCTAGGCACAGTGAGACCTCCTTTCCATTATTAGTAATGAGCTCTGCGATTAAGGTGTTTACATCCACTTTGTCCCATCATAAAGTGAATCCATTCTTTATTTGAAGGATTGGATTAAGAGTGAGTACTCCACTCCTTACCTTGTACTCCTCCCATGGGTGACTAAATTTGATCAATACGTGGTCGCTAAAACCCGTCATGTTAACCATTAGTTTGCTTACGTTCGCATCATGGCTCTCCGAGGGAATTACATACTCAATAGCTGAACGGGACCCTGCCCTATAAAAGGTAGGGTTCAGGTCACCTGTACTTAGATTTAAATCATTTCTAATTTCCAATTGGAAAGAGACTAATAAGTTACTTAAGGCACTAACATGACTTGCATGGTAAAAATGACTGATTGCCTCCCACTTTTGATCCATGACCCCGCATGAGCGTGGCTCCTGTCTGGGGTATCTATTTGCATTAAAGTCACCTGCCCATATAACTTGTGATGGTTTTGGGTGGTTATGGATCAGATCGTCCATGGTTCTGCCTAGGGCCTCTACTACTAAAGTTGGATTTGTAAAATGTATTATTGTAATAGTTTATTAGTAGCAGGTCACTATTTTTGTGTCCCTTTACAATTAATATGGGAAAGTATGGTGAGTTATTCCAGAGTTTGACTATTTTGAATGAGGTCGTATTCGCAACTAGTGTTATTCTTGGCTTTATTCATGTCATCATCAAAATAAACATATCAGTAACATGGCTAAAAGTGAGTACCATCAACAAAAATTCATGTTTGGATACGCATACTTCATTCCTATTTCAGGAAGTAAATGATTTGATCACATCACATAAGTGCTCGATTCTCTGAATGGTTCACTGCAGAGGTTGATGTATCTTCAAACTAGCATGTCAAATTTACAAATTTCTACACATGTTCTTATCACATTACCTAACCAGAATAATAACTATTTAAGAGAAGTCCTGCTCCTACAAAATTCGGACATGCTTCTTTTGGAGACCTACTTTTTAAGAAAAAATGGGTCCTGATCCAACCATTTCATGTATGTGCATGCGCAGTTTTGGAATACATGCCTCCCCCTTTCGGCACAATACTCTTTTTTCCCTCCTTCAAAAGAGAGCTTGAAATGTTAATTTTCAATTGCCGCTTCCTCCCTTTCATCTTTAACCCATACCATATTTACCTAAATGTGTCCTGACCTACTTTGCTTTTATTTCATTTCTGCTGTGAGCAATGTTAGTGTTGCTTAATGCTACTTTGTTTGTTTCCAACTGTTGAAAACGTTTTCTATCAGATACGTGGTTCCTAGAACTAAGTTTAAAACATTTACTCGTATTTGTAACAATGCTAAAGTTCTCGTCTTTACCTTTGTCAAATTTACTTTTGTCTGAAGACATTTTCCCATTAACAGTTGCCACATCTGAATATGGGAATTTGCCCTGATTTAATATTTTGAGTATTTTTAAGGCTCTGATAGACCTTTCTACACTTGGCAATATCAATGGTTTTAGCTAATGAAGATTTTGGATGTTTTATTGGTTCATCATACATTTTCTTTTTAGAGAAAAGTCCTGAAATGTGGTCCTGATATAGCTTTGGGTATTTAAAGTGTAGCTTCTAATGCATCAGAGAGTTTGTTAACAAGTTTATGTCTGAAGTAAAAATTATGCGATTCCATTACAATTTAAGGTACTTGGTGCAATGAAACTTCAGCCTATTCAATGCCTCATTAATCTCATCATAATCTCCAACCACTGCCTCATGAAGTTGAAATAACTCTGGTAAATGCTTCAAAACTTCCTGACACTCTATCCCCGAGAGGTTAAGTAATACGTCTTTCTTCTTCAAGGGGTCAACAGATTTAACAACAATGGCCATAATACAGGTTTTAGAAAGTTTGAGGAATTTGCTTGATCTCATGAAAGACTCTCCAGGCTCTTGAAGGAAGGGATGTGGTTGTTACTACACCACATGGTTGCTTGCATACAATTGATAGAAGCAATACAAACAACCACAAATGTATATGGATAGAATGCCCCACAAAAAATGGAGACAGAAAAGTCACTTGGATAAAATGTGACATGTCTGTCTGTAAGCTTGACAGACACAGATACCTTTTTGTTATAGTGTTCACAATTCTGCTGACAAAGTGCTGTGCTACCTTTCAATTTCAGGAGTGGCTTTACTGTCCAGCAAAACAACCTCTTCTACAGCCATATTCGGTGTCCCATGTCAGTAGTATCCCGACACCAATATAGGGTAAAAACATAGATGGCCTACACGTAGCGACGCCACGGCCAAGTGATTTTCAGCCTGAGAAAGCTAGCTGCTCGCGTGCCTCTTCTGTACCTGCACTTATGCCCCACCCCCTTTTTTATTGGAGGATTCTTGGTCACATATGCTTTAAGGATTTGTAACTCAACTTAAAAAATATATTCAACCAGAACTTGAAATGCCTGGTCAGAAATGTTGATCATTTTTGCCTTTGATGGTACTGTGAAATAGCTTGACATGTATCTACCTTCGTTCTCAGATATGTCTCAGAGAAGGTCTGTGGCAAGTGAACACCTCTCTTTTGCTTTCCACCTGGTGGGTTTAATAATCAAACAGTAGCCAGTGATATTTTTCCAGTGTCAGATTTTGCACTCAAATTGCACTGTATAAAGGCTGGTGGATTGCTGCTAGATCAACAACCATTACAGCCGCAATAATTCCTATATGTGGAAGAAAAAACAGTCCTTCACCTGCAGTCTCAAGACAGTGATAGTTGGACTATCCTACAGACTCAACATACTATCCCACATGATGGCCATGTTTAGTGTACTGTTTTGGGTTATGTACGTTAATGGCTCCAATATTCCTTCCTATTTCTCATCACAAAAATATTTTCACTCATTAAGGGGTGCTTGTCGTTTTTTAAGAACAATTAGCAACACATCGAGGTGCAGCGGCAGTTTGATAGAAATGCTTAATGCAGTCTGCATGTGAGCGAAGCAACATACTATGACCACTAGAACAACAAGATAGCTCTTTGTTGTTGTTGAGACCTGCTTGTTCTCTGCTGGTCACAGGTCTAAATCCCAGTAGGGTTGAGTCAGCTTTACTATATCGATCAAGAAAGTTCAAATATTAATTGGGTTATTGGATATGAATATAAAATGTACAACATAAAGCAGTTTGGACAAAGTGCTGTATAGCAACAGAATTTTTTTGGGACTGTCCTTCCGTGTTTTTCTTCCTAGGCCTTCATTGTGAGTGGCTCCTAATTCATGATGGGGCCTGTACTGGAGTGAATGTGGAGGGAATCCCAAGTGGTTCAGTATAACGGGAAAATCCTCCAGGCCATACCTGGACTACTTTGAATCTGATGCATGCACATATAAGTGGATACTTGTGTCATAGCACTGATGCCCATTGGTATTCTTCTTCTCATGAGGCTTTATAGCCGATGAACCTGTGGCCCCTTAGTTTTACAGGGACATGATATAACCGGTGCCACCATTGGCGGTACTTCTCAGTGCAGTATTCCTGTCCCTTTTTTCTGGTCCACTTGTAATGAGGGTCCAAGTTCACTTTACTGCTCTTATTGAGAGGCAGGTATTTAAGTGGATCTTATGATTTGGTATTTCTTGCAAAGGAGCAGGCAAGCTACCTGCTCACCCAGACAAGGCTGATGACTCTAGTGCTTACCTATGGAGACACCATGACTACAGGTACAGTGATAGCGAAAGTGTGTCATAGAGATTAAACATGTAGCCTTGCAGAGGGAGAGTGTGTGCTGGGATTGAGCATTTCCACTCAGTAGGTGCATCTTTTAGCAAAGAGAGCATGTTCAATTAGCTGGGGAAAAGTATCCAGGACTAAGGAGCTTGTCCAAGGAGATGGAGCCTGCTCTCGAAATTGAATATGTCAAGGCATAGGGAGGATGTCCAGTGAGAAGGGGTGTGTCCATGGAGTAGTTACATGCTACTGAATAGGGAGTCCGTTCAGTGGGAGGAGAGTGAGCATAGTATAGAAGCGGGTTATGCATCATGCATTGATATGAAAGGAAGTGACTACATTCTGGGCTGTGTGCCCAGAAAAACTCTTTGTGTATCTTCTACAAAAAGCCTAAAAAGCTGGTTGAGTGCCATGCTTAGGAACATACCTTTACACTCTTCCCTTCTCCCAGCGTGGAAAGGATACAGCCACAAAAAGGTTTAAGGATATACGTATAATTGAGTGAGTGCAGAATCGAAATTGCAAGCATCTCATCAACACAACACCTCTGCAGAAGGTTGGATGCAACACTCATGTGGGTACATATCATACAGTCTCTCGCTCTCACGTGTCCTAGTGTCTCAGAGACTTGTAACTGTAAATCCTCTTCCTTTCAGGCAGGGACACCTCTATCAGCTGAGCGGGCAATGTAACTTACTAGATGTGTCCTACACCTCCTCTGGGTGATGTCTGGCAAAATAGTAGCACGCACGTTTTCCTACATGTAGGTGAGGGAGTGATTTTCCATCCCTAGTATCGCTCTCGGGTCCATGTAGAATGCTTGACTTTGCCAATGATCTCTAAATAAGGAGTACAAAGGCATGGATCCATGGCTGTGAATCAAAGTCCGTTGGAATGAATCCACCCATTTGTAAGCATACACCCACCATTTGCCAAGTAATTCACCCACACGGTTGTTAGTCATTAGTGGTTACTTACTGCACCTTAGCCATGTAATGCCCACCAGAGAGCTGGGGTCTTGGTTCATCAACACTTCTCCATTTTCTGTACCTCTCCACCTGGGGAAGATGGGATGCATGAAATGAAGAGTTTCTAGATAGTTGCCTACCAGTGGCTCAGTTAGGCCTGGTCCCAGCCGTTCTGCTCTGGGGTCTCCAAAAGGTTAGGTTCTTCCATTCAAGCTTGAGCCATGGCCTATCCTTCCTTTCATCAGTGCTGTCAGGTCCCTGCCACCACTGCTGCTCATAGTATGGCTGAGTTCCCATCCCACAGAGCAGTCCTGCAGGCAGCACCCATGAGTATGGTTCTGTTCTCCTCAAACACCAGCTCTTGAATGACTAGCTCTACAAATGTTCCAATCTGCCACTTTCCCAGATGTGCAATCAGCCAATCAAATAGAAGCACAACCCTCAGGTAATAAAAAAAAAAACATTATCAAGCATAACTAATAGCCCCTACATACTGGAATGAACAGGGGACGTTTCTGGGATTTTTCTGTCAGGGAGTGACATGGTTGATATGGCAGGTGTCGAACGAATGAGCACTACATTGGAGGGGCCCCTTCAATGCCATTCGCACACGTGTTAGTTCAGCCATGTGTTGGGCAAAGCCAGCAGCGAGTCCACCTTTGTGAAAATTATATTCCCCCAACTTTTAAATGAAGCAACATGAGCAGGGTGTTGGGAACTTTCACCCACCCCCTCCTATAAATGAGGTTTACGTGATCAATAGGGAATTCACAGCCAAGTGTTCATATAGCCAAAGATATTACAGAATGTGGGTCTACTCTGCACGTTAAGCAAGAGCCCTATGAGGATGGATTAATATTGTTTTACAACACAATAGTTGCATTTGCTGAGCCTCTAATGTCGGAAAATCCCACAATATGCCGCAAGAAATAGAGATCCGTTTATACCGTTCAGCAAACTAGATGAGATGGCCCTTTCCCTTCCCAAAAGTGTAATCATTTAAGGAAAGCTGCCGACTTTGCAGCTGGGGAACCAGGTTCGAGTCTCGGCTCAGCATCCTACGATTCTGAGCAAATCACTTAATCTCCCCATACCGACCAAAAAAACAAAAAAATGAATGTGTCCTTGTGTAACGTAACTGGTGCTCGTGTAAAGCGCTCCAAAACCTTCGGGTCGAGTTCGCGCTATGTAAATCTGCAACAACAAAAAAGTCATTTCCTTTATGGCCCTTCTCATTAGAACCCGTACTCTCTTTATTGCTTGCACTGTGAATGAAAGGCTGAACATAGCTAACTCATAAGGGGTATTGCCAATTGACAATTTACACTCTGATACTCTTGTGACATGTTCGCGCTTTATAAAACACTAGAAATAAATAAATAAATATGGTACACGCGTGCGATGGTGGGGATCCCTCCTACCCTTCAGTTAGCAGGAGCAATGTAAACTGGAAGAAGCTTGCCCTGCTGAACGCCTATTACACGGTATTGGACTTGGCCCTTGGTAACTGGAGGAATGGCGTTGCACGCTTGTCTTCGTGCACACCCAAGGAAATAAGATGTTCTGATGCTTCTTTAGCCCCATCCCAGCGGATGAAAAACATTATCACCGCGTGAAACCGTTTACTGTTCCCTTCTCGCTAAAGAGCGCCTGTTGTAATGCAGCGAGGCCTGTGTGTGTTGCTATGGTGAGTGGCACTGGAACAAGATGTCTGACAAACCTGAGAATCAATTTCTGCTGCCATGGTCTGCTCGATAGCACAGGACCGTGACTTTGAAAAGTAAGCAAGCGATCAGCAATCTATTACTAGATATTTCTCGAGCAGGGGAGCCGGTGATCAAAGCCCCTATGAAACGATATATTCCTTACGGTTTATCTCACAGCGCTTTGTTCTTCAGGTGCTTCACATCTGAGGATTCTGTGATGTTTTCGACGTTTCTTGATTTTTTGGGGGGTTGAAAAGTGCCTCTCCGGCACACATCTGATGCTCCCCTTCCGTCTTCTTGGAAAAGAAGCCGCGTTTTCCTCCTCAAGGGGATGGGAAATGAAAGGATGAGCTAAACGGCAGCAGAGGAATGGGCAGGGGGATCAAAAGGCAGAGTAAAACAAAGCTGCCGCATACCATCTTCAGTGTTCAGGGCCTGGATACCTGAGCGCTGAATTTCCCCACATTTTGATCAGAAATAAAAAATGGGCTCCTGTTACAGATTAAATAAATCATATGTATATACGGGATAAAGTGCCCCCAACTGATGCATTATGTCTCTGTGTGGTCATGGATCCCCTTGGCGACCTACAAAATCCACTCATACCTTTTCACAGATTCATATTGTGGCAAACTAATGTTATATCCGCACATTGGCCTTGTGTGCTTAATAATATTATTTAGGTATAAATGAAAGTACGAAATATAATTATTTGACAGAGAAAGCTTAAACGGATTATCTAGAGACATTTGAGATCAAAAGAACGACTGTAGGGCAACTGGCTCATTCACTAGGCTTGCCAGCTCACACCTGGCAGTGAAACCAGAGCAGCGCTTGAATATTGCTATCATGTCCTTATGATTGTTTTTCTTTTGAAAATGTGTTTCAGCGTTAATTGCTTTTGGCAGTACTCTCACTTGCAGTTAGGGAGTGAAGGCAGCACGGAGCTGTGTGCAGGCCGTGCCTGCTGGGTCATTGTGACCGACTGTGGTTAGACTGCTGTTGTAAATTACTGCAGGTGGCTAGTGATTTTTTTTTATAACAAGTGAATATCAGCAATAAATACCTTTATGTAACTTCACGGTGTCCAATGTTTTCCAAATTGTGTAATTGACGTGCACACAGAAAATACCTTCGCAAAGGCTGCCGTTTTAAAAACATCAAAAACACGAGCTGCTTGAGTTTGATCATATTTTCGGGGGCATATATATATTAAAAAAAACAAAGGCTGAAGTAAAGTTATAGTTAGGGAAGGAGCTAAAAATGTAGGTTACATTTATAAAACTCTATAAATTCCCTGGAAAAAAAAACAAAGGTTAAAGTGACAAAGTTTATAGGTAAGCCTTGTAATAATATAAAACCTATTGTTTTAAAACAAAAAAACACTGACATTCACCACTTAATGTTCACTGACATAACTATAACTTACACCACCGCATGGACTGGTTATGACCTCACATATTACATCTTTCATGACATGTTCAATGACATAATTGATGACATCACAGGTGACGTCTCTGGCAAGGCCCTGCGCCCAACCTCACTGTGGCAAGACGACCCCGACCATGGCTAACTATCCTCCTCCTCCACTGTGCATCGCATTCGGCCATGCACAGCGGGGTTGGCTGCAGAGCCTCGCCTCTGACCAGGCCTTGCACCAACCCCACCGCAGTCAGCCAACACCCCCCCCCACCCCCTGCACATGGCCTCAAGCTGTGCAGAGCAGAAGGTTTGCTGTATGGCCTAGCTCTGGCCAGGCTCTGCGCCCAACCCACAATTTCCTTTCTGCTTAACATTTTTTTGGGGTACTGCAGTACTCCTATCATATCAGCCACGCATGTTTCACTCCCATGGTACCGCGTTACCAGGCAAGTTTCTTCGGGTAAGCTTGCATGGTACCACAGTAACACTGGGCTAAAGCTTGAGCTGTGGCTCCCACAGGAGTACTGCAGATGTTCACTGGAAGGCCATGCTGGCTCCTGATGAAGTACAAATTTTGATCTCTGTAGGGATCCCTCTGGGTACCCCATCACTAATGTTTGAGTGTCCGGGTGATCCTACCATATCACTTTCTTAAAATATATTTCAAAACACAGGGACCAAGCCCCCAAGTCCTGTAGTGGCGGCTGCAAAATTTTCTTCATAGTTGCGGCCAGCCAATCAGATCTCTTGGCACCACAGGACTGGCACTGTGGTATCAAAATGATTGATGGGGGAAAAACCTATTCAGCCAACCACAAGGCCCTATTTTTTAAATTTCAGTACCGTGGGACTCCTGTGGTACTGGCACCATTTCTGAGTGTATAGTAGTGTGGCAGGGAGTGAGAGTGAAGATGGAATTTGATGGTTGCAGGCTTTGGAAATGTGACAGAGATTGGGATCGAGATAAGGATTGGGATTGTGACTTAGATTTGGAGTATGGCAGAGATCAGATGAGTGACGGGAATAAGAAACTACCAGAAACTGGGAGTTTGACAGCGAAAGTAGGGTCACAGGGACTATGAGAATGGCAAAGACGGGAGGGCGGCAGTGATTGGGACTGTGACAGTGAACAGGAGTGTGACAGGGAAGGGCAAGTGGCAAGTATTGAGAGTGCTAAGTAGATTGATAAATGTGACAGGGATTGGATAGTGTGACAAGGACTGAGAAGTGTGACTGGAATGGGAAGTGGGACAGGGATAGTGCAGCAGGAATTGGGCAGTGTGAATTGTGGGTTGCATTGCCTTACCCTTTCCTTCTTTCTGGTGGAAGGATGATACAGTCAACCTTCTCCAGACACCACATTGCTGTTCTCCAGAATTTCCCTATGAACAGAAGACAGCAGATAGGGCACCAGAAAGAAAACTACACTTTGCAAAAAGATATGGTTATATTATGCAGATTTGTAGAGCACACTATCACACAGGAAGGTATACCAGCATTGAGCTGGTGAGAGTCTAGCCAAACCTACAGTCTAGTGCTACTACTTGAAAAGCCAGGCTTCAGCTTCTTGCAGAGTTAAAAAAGTGAGGAGGAGGCTCTTATGTGAAGTAGCAGGTCGTTCCATGCTTTAGGAGTGATGTAGAAGAAGGTTTGAACACCAGATCTGGTTTTACATATGTGTGGGATGTGTGCAAGTTGGAGTCCAGATGCGCAAAGGTGCCTGGAGGGTTTGTGAAAACAGATGCGGTTGTTGAGGTATTCTTGGCCAGTGTTATGTAGTGCCTTGAAAGCGTGGTTGAGGAGTTTGAATTATGCTCTTTTGCGAATGGGGATCGAGTGGAGCTCTTTCAGGTGTGGTGTAATATGACTGTGGAGTTTGAGAGTTAATCTGACTGTCGAGTTCTGAATGGTCTGCAGCCTTCTGGTGAGTTTTTTTTTTGATCCCGGCACAGAGGGTGTTCCCGTAGTCCAGCTTGCTTGTGATCAGGGTGTGTGTGTCGATTTTCCAGGTGCTTCTTGGGAGCCATTTGAAAATGTTCCTCAGCATCTTCATAGTACGGAAGCATGAGGCGTTGACGGCGTTGACTTGGGTGGTCACGCTGAGGTTGCTGTTGAGGACAATCCCAAGAATTTTGGAGTGGGTGATGGGTGCTAGCTCTGTTGGCCACTAGGTGGAGTGAAGTCCCAAAGTAAAATGCTCTGTCCAAAGTCACAACTTCAGTCTTGTCGATGTTCATCTTTAGAAAGTTGTTTTTCATCCTGTGGGTGATTTCAGTCATGCAGGCATTGAAGGGGTACTGGGATGGGGTGGGAGACTATGTCAAATTCTGCAGAGAGATCCAGGAACATGAGGCTCTGTTGTCTCATCTCTCTAGAGTCATTGGGATGTCATCTGTGGCAGCGATGAGGGCATTTTCCATGCTGTGTGTTAGGTTGTAAACCAGACTGTGCGGTGTCAAGGAGTTGGTGGTCGTTGAGGTATTCGATGTTGATGATTTCTTCTAAGACCTTGGCCGTGAATGGTAGCAGAGAGATTGGCCTGTGGTTGGCAAGTGTTGAAGGGTCCACGGAGGGTTTCTTCAGCAATGAGAAGACAATTGTGTGTTTTCAAGCACCTGGGAAGGTCGCATAAGAGGTGGAGGCATTCAGAATGGGTGTGATCATGATGCGGCTGGGTAGCAGTCCTTTGGAGTAGGCTTGGTGGAAGCAGGGGTTCGATGGGGAATCTGAGTGGACGGATTACACAGTGATTGGGGTTTCTTCTGGGATGATGGTGGGCCATGTGGTTAGCATTGGTTCTTTGGATGAGACGGGAGACATATGGCGAGGTCTGTCAGGTCCGGTTGTGGATTGAAGTTGCTGTAAATTGTGGTGATGTAATTGCTGAAGAATTAAGAGAGATTATTGCAGAGGTCCTGAGGGGGGGGTGATCGAGTTGGGAGTGGCCACTGGTGAGGAGAAATACTTCACAATAGTGAAGATTTCTTTGCTTCTATTGGTGCTGGCATCAATGCTGTCTGCCAGAGCTGCGCCTTTGGTGGTCGGGTTAACCTGGTAGTAGTGCCTCTGGGTGGATTTGAACGGTCTCCTGTCAGTATTGTCCTGGCTCATTCTCCATTTGGGTTCCTGTTGTTTGTAGTGGCATTTCATCAGTCTGAGTTCCTCTGTGTACCATTTGGCCCGGAATCTGGATCTTGTGGTATGGCTGTGTCAATATGTTAATTGCAAGTTGGTACCCAAGAGAGGAAAAAACAAGAATCTAAAAAAAACCTTGACAAAATATTCAAGTATACAAGCAAAACAATATAGCAAAACTAAATCTACAACAAGTACAATGTCAATAACATTTCAAAATGCAAGCAGATAAAGGTTAAACAGAGTATCCTGAAGAGATACAAGGGCATGAGGTTCAAGAGGGCATAGAACACAATGACGACAAAAGCACAAGTTTCGACCATCCATTTATAGTACCAATGCAAATTATGTCCCAGGTAATATGGAAATACTTCCCCATCATCTTGAATTAGGATAAGCTCCTGAAAAACAATAATACTTCTTGCATCCAGCATGTGTTGCTAAAGAGTAAGTCTTTTCCTTGCCAAATTCCACAGTTCAAATTCCCTGGTATTAAAGAAAGTAAGACTCCAGCTCAAATTCTTTAAAACTTTGAGGCCATGGTGTAACCGTGTGACAGGCATGGGAAGTGTCATAGGGATTGGTAGTGAGGCAGGGATTGAGGAGTGTGACAGGGCTGGATTGGAGATGTGAATTAAAGTATGCCAGGGATGAGAAATGTGGCAGAGACTGTGACCATGGCAGGGAATTTGAAAGTAACAGGGACTGGAAGCTTGACAGGAACAGGGTAGATGACAGGGACTGTGAGCATATACGCCAACCCTTCCGATTCAGACAGGAGACTACCGATTTCAAGCCTAGTCTCCTGCCTCCCGATTCCTGCTTGCAGAAACCCAACCCAATTCTGAGTTTTGTAAAAATGCCCAAAAAATAGTGGTGATGCCTGTCACACACACTCCAATCTTGCCATCCAAGAATTACCTCTGTCTTCAAAGGTTAACACTTTGTCCTGAATTCTTGGAGGGGAAAATTAAACCATGTGACAGGCCTCAACACTTTGTTTTTGGCAGTTTTAAATGCAGATAAAAACAAAGTTTAGAACTCTGTTTTTGCTTGCGCTATGTTATTAAACTGTCAAAAATGAAATGCTGATTGTCACCATACATACCAATTGACCTGATTCAGGCAGACTGCCTCTGCTTCAATAAAAGTCAGTGGGTAAAATACATTCTCCAACTATTTTTAAATAATCTCCCATTTGCCTGCTCTAAAATATTGGCATGTATGTTGAAGTGTGACAGAGATGGGAGGCTGGCAAGGATTGAGACTGTGAAAGATAATGGTATTCTGATAGGGATGCAGCAGGGGTTAGGACTGGGACATTGATTGAGACCATGGTAGTGAAAGGAAAAGTTACAGGAACGGAGAGTGTGCAGGGATTGGAATGGTGACATGGAATAGGAGTGTGATGGGTTGAGTTGGTAACAAGGACTGAGAAAGAGACTTAAATCGAGAAAGAATATCATCGCACTTCGCTATCCAACGCCTAATACCCACACTTGCTAAATGCCTCTCTGAGCTAGTGAATGAAGTCAGTCAGATGTTTCTCTAATTTTACCTCACTGAACAGGTTAAGACAAAGCACCATATAAAATATGATATGGCATCTTCTCACTATTTTCCTTTTCCTTCCTTCATCAACCTCTAGTGCCATCCTCATTTATCTCTGGCCTTATCACCACAATTGTTCTCCTCCCCACTACCTGCTCCGTTTGTTTCATTGTCCTTGACTGATGGCCCTCCTCTTTTTCTCTTTTCTAGGTTTTATTGTCCATTTACAGTTCTGTCCATTTTCATCATAGCTTGCTCTCCCCCAATCCTTTTTTCTCTCCCCATGTGATTCCACCCTATCCCTCTTAATAATACATTTTTGTCATGAGTGATGTCACTGACCATGTCATGAGTGATGTAATATATGAGGTCATAAGCAGTGCGTTGCAGGGGTGTAAGTTATAGTTAGCTCAGGTAACTATAGCTGCCGAATTTCACTGGTTTTGTACGAGTGAAATCTGAGCCTAACTATTACGTCCCTGTAACTTTTGGTTTTATTAGTGAATTTCTAAGGTTTTTAAAATTCTATTTGCTCACTGTAAAGACCCTGTAACCTTTGGTTATTTAAGTGAATTTCTAAGGTTTTTAAAAATCTATTTCCTAACTATAACGCCCCTGTAACCTTTGGTTTTTGAAGTGAATTTCTATGTTTTTTTAACTAGTAGTCACGTTTGAGGAGTGGCGGACAATGGGGTCGGGCCTCTGACCAGGTCTCAGGAATCCTGCTCTGTCGGATTTAGTGGAGGCAACAGGAGGGCTTCTGAGCCCCCAAGAACCCTCAGCATCCAGGAGGAATTCCTCCCCAACCAGCAGTGTGCTGAGAGGCATATTTGCAGAGTGGTGGAGAAAGGGGGCATGGCCTCCGAAGACCTCTCAGAAATTCTACTGTGTGAGACTTACTGGAGGTAACAGGAGAGCTTGTTGGCCGCCAAGGGCACTCAACATCCAAGGGGACATCATCCCCCAACCAGCAGTGCACCGAGGGGTGCAATTGCAGAGTGGTGGAGAAAGGGGGCATGGCCTCTGAACATGGGAGGGGGGCTGCACAACCCCCCCGGGCTGATATTGGCCCTGGGGATGCCATCTACAATACTGGTCTCACTCAGGGCACCCAGTTTTAATGTGGGGACCGCATGGGAAGCCTGAAGGCCCCCACGGCCCCTGCTGGCTTCCCGCATCCAGCAGGCACTGGCATTGCTTTTGGACAGAGGGAGCTGGTAAACATGCAGCTCCCTCTGTCCAAAAGCAATTCTGCTCCACTTTGCTTGCTGGAAGCAGAGCAGAGTTTGCTATGGCTTGGCAGGAGCGTAAAGCTCCCGCCAAGCAAGAGCAAACAGTACCTCCGAGGGTAAGCACCGTGGGAGGTAGCAGGAGCCGTCCTGGGCAGTGGTGGTCCCCAGGGCCATGTATGGCTCCTTTCTTAATTTTGCCCCGGGGAGGTGGTGGTGCCCGGGGCTGCTGGGTGGCTGTGCTAGCCCCTGCACTCAATGTAAGAAAAGCCGCAGGGATGTGGCGGTCTGCGGGGCTGTGGGGGGGTCCGTGCGCCCCCCATATTTTTCAAATTAAAGCCCCGGGGAGGTGGCAGCCCCCGGGGCTGCATGGGGGTTCCATGAGGCCCCCGTATTGTTTTAGAATAATGCCCCGGTGACTGGGGGGTCCAAGAGGCCCCCCATTTAAAGAGAAATAAGCCCCAGGGAGGTGGTGTCCCCGGGGACAGCGGGGGAGGCCATACGGGACTCCCCAGCATTAATGTTTAAAGAAGCCCCAGGGAGGTGGTGGTCCCTGGGGCATAATAAGCCGCAGGAGGGGGGGGCCGTGCACCCCCCCTCCTGTTTTAGTATAGTGCCACCGGGACCTGGCCCACCATGGGGGCCGATAATTAACGAAGCTCGGGAGTCCGCACTTCATTATTTTCACATTTTCATCGGGATTCGCAGATCCAGTGCATCTCCTGCAATTTTGCTTTATTAAATGCTTTTTTGGCCTAGTGGGTCAGGGTGTTTCTATCCTACCACCTTTTCTTTTTTTTAACGTTTTTTCTGTGTCTCGGTTCAACTGAGTCACAAGATGGCTGCCAACACTTCCTGGTTTGAAAGTGTTTGCAGCAAATCAAATTTCAGTGAGGTTTCAGTAGGATTTTGGGCTCCAAGATATCTATATTTTTTAAACCTAAATATCTTTGAAACTACTAAACGGATTTACACCAAATCACAAAAAGTACGCTTTCTGGACCAACATCTAGCTTTCTGCCAAATGTGGTGCAATTACGCTCAGCGGTTTGGGCTGTAGTCGTGTTAAAAAAATGAAAGACCTCCATGGACATGAAAAAGGGCAAACGCATTTAGGGACCCCCCTTTTTTTCTCAGCCCCTGCTTGACGGATCACCCTGAAACTTTCAACACAGCAGCTGAACCAAAAAGTGCAAGTTTTTTTAAAATTTCATGAAGATTCATCAATCAATCAATCAATCATTTGTATAGCGCGCTACTCACCCGGAGGGTCTCAAGGCGCTTGGGGGAGGGGGGTCCGCTACTGTTCGAACAGCCAGGTCTTGAGTTGCTTCATCAAGCGGCATCAAAGTTATTGGCAAAACAAAAAACGCTTTTCCTATGGAAACTTTGGTCCCAACTATAACTACCTAGTAGCTATCGCCAGTAGGTAATATATAGTAGGCAATATATATATTCACGCTTGTGATGTTGCGTGATTTTCTTTTGGAATATTTTGGCGGTGACGTCACCTACAAGCCCCGACTCGCTAGGCTGAGGCTCCCTTTCGTCACATCGCTTTTGGAATTATAAAATATAAGGGAGCCCCCGGCTGCTCTTCATGTCAGGAAGGACTTTGCTGAATTTGAACCACTTAGAGAAACACAGGAGGCTCTGCCACGTATTTTTCCGAGGAGGCCCGCAGGCTGAAGATTTCTTCAACACTTTAGAGACAGCCAGAGTTTGCGAGGGTTCTTTTACCATTGCTCTTCCAAACCTAAAGAAATGACAGGCAGTTACACGTTGATCGTGAATAAACAAAGGTATGAGGGGAAGCGCCGGGAAAGTAAAAGTGAGACATTTTTGCCATTGTGCACTACATGGAACTTGATCCTTTTGAAGCATGGGATGGCATCTCTGTTTTATTCAATAAAGAAGAAGTACGTGGTTCCTCAGTGAATACAGAGTATTTATTGCAGGTCGTGAAAGGAAGGAGATTCTTCCTTTCGGAACTGGTGCCCTCACACACCCAGCAAGCTAGGTGTCATGCTTCATCATCTGGGCCTGCTCCTCGTCGGGTCGGCGCTGCAATACCCGACGGGCACCCAAAAGGTGCTCTTTATCGGAGATCTTTTGTTCCTTGCCGGTGGGTGCCGTGGGTGTAAGGGCCCTTTTGATTGTGTGGATGAAGTAGTATGTGAAGTGAGTTAAAACAAGTCAGGGTGCCTTATGGAACATATTTTATTCTTGGTAGGCCCCCTGCCTGATTTAAAATAGAAAAAGGAGAGGCGTCTATCTGACTATAATGGGTCAAGATCAGGGCGCTCTATTCCTAGTGGGTCAACAAGCTTCTCCCAACCGGCAATGATATTCCTACCCCAGCTGGTGACGGTGCTCCTCTCCACGGCCGGGCCGCCGTGTGTAATATTTTCCATCAAATTTGCCCTCAGCAACGAGAGGTCACTCAACAACATCCTGCCATCCGGCTCTGATATGCAGACTGCCTTGCACATTCATAATTATTTTCCTTTTTGCCGACGCGTTTCAAGGCTACAAGCCTCTTCTTCCTGGGCAGTCTGCATATCAGAGCAGAAGCTTGTTCTGAACTGTTCGGGACTTTAATGGCACAACATTCAATGCGTAATGAGCCTGCTTTCACAATCATTACCTACTATAGGGAGAAAAAAATGCATCATTTTAAACTGCACATTGGAACTTACTACAAGTGAATAATTATACTCGCATTAGTGACTCCATACCCCAGAATGCACTAAGGACTTTGCACTGAGCATACGCCCATTGGGGGTCATGGAAATAAATAAAGTCAGGAAATGAAATAATGCGAGCCTCTGATGTGTTTGTATTGCAGCCCAGGAAGAAGAGGCTTGTGGCCTTGAAACACGTCGGCAAAAAGGAAAATAATTATGAATGTGCAAGGCAGTCTGCATATCAGAGCCGGATGTAGAAGTCTATATCAAACATGGAAAATTAGAGACCACCTTGCACCGTAAGCCAACTGCGGGCAACACTATCATACACGCTACGAGTCATCATCCTGAACATCTGATTCGCAGCATTCCCTACGGAGAGATGCTGCGAATCAGAAGGATCTGTAGCATAGAATCAGAATGTATTTCAGCACAATTGGAGAGCAAAAAAGTTTCGTGTCCAGGGGTTATACTGCTGAGATGTTGGACAAAGCCATCAGCAAAACTGGTATAATCACTAGATCACAGGCTCTTGAACCTAAGAGGTTGAATCAGTCGTCTGATAGTGTTAAACAGATGAATGAACCACAGCGCCTGATTCTAACATATAATAGGCAGCATCGCACGATACGTAAGTTAATCAACAAGAATTGGGCTGTGGTTCGCAGCGATCCAACAATAGGTGATTCCTTCCAAAAACACCTGCAATCACATTTGGCAAAGCTCGATCAATGAGTGATATGCTGGTCAAGAGTAGTCCTGAGATTTTAACAACCAAATCTTGGCTTCAAAATGTCAAAGGCTTCTTTCGGTGTGCCACATGCAAAGCGTGTAAATATGGTAAGAATAAAACCACCTTAATTAGTCCATTTAAAGAAATGCCCATCACTATACCTAGGAGGTTGACTTGCAAAACTGAATATGCTGTATATGTGCTGGAGTGTTCGTGTGGCCTGCAATATGTGGGTAGTACCAAGTTGCAGGTCCACAAACGAGATACTCCAGCACATTAAAGCAATCAAAAATAGTGATGCAGCATATCCTGTTGCGCGACACTTCTAAGATGTTCATGATAACTGTCTCGACCATCTTAGTTATTTTGTGATTGACACTGTGCCACCATTAAGATGAGGAGGTAACCGTGAATCTCTATTGAGAAAATTAGAGACAAAATATATACTGGAATTAGATACTAAGGTGCCCAATGGGCTTAATTCCAGTGATGACCTCTATACATGTCTGTGAGTCAACATGTAAATTGTTGAGCAGCAATTTTTGTATCTCCATAGTCAAACTCCTCCTCAGATTTTTAGATCTTTTTACATTTTATATTTAATATTTTTCCCCCATCCTTAATTTTAAAGATAATTCACATGGATTCACTACACATATTTTTATGCACATTTGCACATCTATGGTTTTTATGTAGCACACGGTTTTCATACACAAGATATTATGATGTGGATTTAGTCTATAGATCAAATTATTGGAAGTATGGTAAGGCCAAATATTTTTGTTATTGTTTGTCACCGAGTAGTGATGCAATTGGGTAAGAGGCAGAAGTGCATTAATAAGAGATGGTGTCTTACCTGCAGGACTAGTCCAATTATCAGGATTTTACCTTGATAGATGTGGCCCACTTGGGCACAATGGACCTGACGGGACATAGGCATTAGTACTTCTTGGCCCATGGTCTCCGTAATATGTTTGGCTCAGCAATGATCTTTGAAGCTGTATATATACATATATATTTTTATTAAGATTCTTAACTGGTAATTGAATTCTGTGTTTTTCAACAATATGACATGAACAAAAGTATGAATCTTTAATGTATTAGTCAATCATATTATGCATAAACACCATATGGCACTGTCACCTAGCCGAGGGCATTTTTGTGATTGGTCTAGGTGAAACAGCTACGTTTTCTTTGAAAGTGTTTTTAAAGTGTGTATGATTTTTAATATGCATTTTTTTAAAAAAAACTATTAAATTGCTGAGTTTTGCACATAAATTTTAACAATATAGGCCTTGCTGAGGGTTACATTGCATTTGCAACTATACTCTTTTCCCCAAAAAAAAAAATTTGTTTTAAAGTGTATATGAATTTTAATATGCATTTATTTAAAAATGTATTTAATTGCATAATTTGCACATTAATATTAACAATATATGCTTTATTTAATGTTACATTGCATTCGCAATCAGATGTTTCTTCCATGTCTATTATGAGCCCGTGGTCACATGGTTATTGCACTGTCACTTTAAAAATGTATGATCACTCCTCATGGCGTCATGTGATCAAGGCCTTTCAGAGGCCGAAACGCGTCATGGCAGCAGTGCGTGGTCAAAGAAAATAAACCTTTTGCACTGAATTTGGGTCCGTACCGTCCTTTCTAAGAGTTGGATTCTGTGGCGGATTGCGTGTGCATCTGTAAACTGATCAGCTTCATCAGTATCTTACGGACCCCTCCTAAGACTTTGGGCCGAGCGGCAGGAAGCATTCTTCCGTGAACCGGAAGAAACTTTGGGTTCCTGTGTGGTTCAGCCGCGGTTGCCCCCGGACAGCACTATGGTTTCCTGCTGAAGCCCAAGACGGCAAGTAAGCACGAATCGAGAGACGCGAGTAAAAGCCCAAAAGTATATGCTGAGGCTGGAGTGTGTGCTTGAAAGTCCGGTTAAGGAGTGTGCTAGCGGCGCAGGTAGTGGAACTTTTTGACAATTTGCGCCAGCTCTAAAAATTATACGGCCATAATTGCACGATGTCTGTCGACGCTATGAGGAGCCGCGAGGAGGCGGCATGTGAAATGTTTGATGACTCGCCAGCGAGCGAGGTAACAGCAAGAGCACAGGCAGTCAATCCAGTGGTAGAAAAGACTGGTCTGCGTGATTTGTTTAAGAGGCTGGAGAAGCTGATGCGCAGCGAGCAGTCAAAATGGTGGGAACATCGTTCACTGTCCCGGTATTTGGAGGTCGGTCGTATTCCGCGGGGGCTTCGCATTATGCTGGCCCCCAGTTACGAAAATCCTGACCCCAATATGTTGTCTGAATGGGCGGAATGTAATTTAGAGTCCTCCTGTAAATTAGTGAGGATTCTTGTTAAGTACACCGAGAGCGACCGCATTGCTTTACAAAGCAAAATTGATGAATTGAATGAAGAAATAAGCAATTTAGGGTCCTCTGACAATGAGAAAAAGCTGCGCGAAGAGATGCTTGTTTGCCTACAGAAGGAGGAAGATGTTATCAAAAAACGAAAAGTATTTAAATTTCAAAGAGATAAGCTTGACTATCAAAATGGTCAAGTATTTACTTTTGCCAAAAAATTTCAAAACCTTAAAAATACAAATGAAGCACAGTCAAGTAAAGCGGCATCAATTACAGCAACAGATGCAGCTCAGTCCTCCACCTCTATGTCGGACTTGAGCTCGGTACCTGGCAGTGAATCTGAGGGCGAACAGGCAATGGCATCTGCGAGTTTGGGGTTTATAAAACGATCCCTGGCACAGGAGGTAGATTGCCTGCGCCAGGACAGACGACAAACCCTGAGACCAAGAACCTCAAAAACCGCCAAAGGAGACAAAAATGTAACCATAAACGCAAAGAACGACGACAAAGCCACAGAATCAAAAAGTGGAGGGAAGCCAAGCAACAGAAAACCCTACAAAAAATGGAACCGCAAGTGAATGGATCCATGGAAGCCATCAGTAATAACAGACTGGCGGTGATTAATTTGACTAACATGAAATTAAATGAAAATGAACGAAACATTCTCTCATTAGGATTGTCGCATAGTCCAGCAAGCGACTTCAGTTACGTGCAGACACGCATAGATCTATTTAAATTCACGAGGAAATTAAAGTTACGTAAATTCCACCAACTACAAAAGAAAAATCAAGTGGTGCCTGAAGTTGAGCACGTTGATGCAGGAACCAGCCCCTCTATTCTTACTGTTCAAGATATGGAACTTCTGCGCAATTTACAAGAATTGAGGGATGAAGGTACTATCTCACAGGATCTATCAGGTATAGATGTTCCTGACATGCCAAATATCAACAGGGCGGGCCTAACACATTTCAAGCCAAAGTCAACATTCAATCCGATCATGTTACATGATAATTTGGATGTTTTTAATGATCTGATGATTAATCAACTGAAAAAGTTATATATTTCTACGGCGAAAGCACGCCGCAAATGCACAAAACAAAATAATTGTTATGGTCAACTAATTAAAAAATTACAGTCTAATGACAATATAATCATCAGACAGTCAGATAAGGGTGGCAACGTGGTCTTATGGCCACGTGAAATGTATTTGGAAGAAGCGTATGGGCACCTTAATGATCGCAACTGTTACAAGCACAGCGACATGAAAACAATGAAACAGGCTTGGAGTGAAGTCTATGTCAAACTTGTAGCATGGAAGGGAATGGTGCTGCTCAGTGGAGATGAATTCAAGTTTTTAAAAAATGACCATCCAGTAATACCGGTCATTTACTTCATCCCGAAAATTCATAAGGATGCCACTAAGCCGCCTGGTCGACCAATCATCTCAGCACGTAACAGTATCCTGGAAAATACATCTAGATATGTGGACTTTTTCTTGCAAGAGCATGTTAAACAACTGTCCTCATACATCCAGGATACGAGTGATTTCCTCCGCAAGTTGAACGATGTTACTTGGCAAGATAATTATCTCCTCATTACCTTGGATGTCAACTCCATATACACGAGTATATTCCACCGTGATGGCACCAAGGCAGTGGAGTATTTTCTAAACAAAAGACCTCTATGCATGCTGAACAATAATAAGATGTTGTTGAATATGATTTCAATATGTTTAACTAACAATTATTTCATGTTCAATCATCAGGTGTATCAACAAATGAGAGGGGTTGCGATGGGGGCTTGCTTCTTCCCAAGTTATGCTTGCCTTCATATGGGCCTTTGGGAGGAGCAAGTCCTCAGCAACAAATTCAAAGATGTCATGGTCAAGAATGTAATTAGATGGTATCGCTTCATTGACGATTTGTTCCTTGTGTGGCGGGGCAGTGAGGAAGGAGCACTTGCTTTTATTGACCGAATTAATGACAACGAGCTTAATTTGCAGTTTGTTTCTCATGTCAGTAGAGAAAGAGTCAATTTTTGGATGTAGAAGTCTATATCAAACATGGAAAATTAGAGACCACCTTGCACCGTAAGCCAACTGCGGGCAACACTATCTTACACGCTACGAGTCATCATCCTGAACATCTGATTCGCAGCATTCCCTACGGAGAGATGCTGCGAATCAGAAGGATCTGTAGCATAGAATCAGAATGTATTTCAGCACAATTGGAGAGCAAAAAACGTTTCGTGTCCAGGGGTTATACTGCTGAGATGGTGGACAAAGCCATCAGCAAAACTGGTATAATCACTAGATCACAGGCTCTTGAACCTAAGAGGTTGAATCAGTCGTCTGATAGTGTTAAACAGATGAATGAACCACCGCGCCTGATTCTAACATATAATAGGCAGCATCGCACGATACGTAAGTTAATCAACAAGAATTGGGCTGTGGTTCGCAGCGATCCAACAATAGGTGATTCCCTTCCAAAAACACCTGCAATCACATTTGGCAAAGCTCGATCAATGAGTGATATGCTGGTCAAGAGTAGTCCTGAGATTTTAACAACCAAATCTTGGCTTCAAAATGTCAAAGGCTTCTTTCGGTGTGCCACATGCAAAGCGTGTAAATATGGTAAGAATAAAACCACCTTAATTAGTCCATTTAAAGAAATGCCCATCACTATACCTAGGAGGTTGACTTGCAAAACTGAATATGCTGTATATGTGCTGGAGTGTTCGTGTGGCCTGCAATATGTGGGTAGTACCAAGTTGCAGGTCCACAAGCGAATACTCCAGCACATTAGAGCAATCAAAAATAGTGATGCAGCATATCCTGTTGCGCGACACTTCAAAGATGTTCATGATAACTGTCTCGACCATCTTAGTTATTTTGTGATTGACACTGTGCCACCATTAAGACGAGGAGGTAACCGTGAATCTCTATTGAGAAAATTAGAGACAAAATATATACTGGAATTAGATACTAAGGTGCCCAATGGGCTTAATTCCAGTGATGACCTCTATACATGTCTGTGAGTCAACATGTAAATTGTTGAGCAGCAATTTTTGTATCTCCATAGTCAAACTCCTCCTCAGATTTTTAGATCTTTTTACATTTTATATTTAATATTTTTCCCCCATCCTTAATTTTAAAGATAATTCACATGGATTCACTACACATATTTTTATGCACATTTGCACATCTATGGTTTTTATGTAGCACACGGTTTTCATACACAAGATATTATGATGTGGATTTAGTCTATAGATCAAATTATTGGAAGTATGGTAAGGCCAAATATTTTTGTTATTGTTTGTCACCGAGTAGTGATGCAATTGGGTAAGAGGCAGAAGTGCATTAATAAGAGATGGTGTCTTACCTGCAGGACTAGTCCAATTATCAGGATTTTACCTTGATAGATGTGGCCCACTTGGGCACAATGGACCTGACGGGACATAGGCATTAGTACTTCTTGGCCCATGGTCTCCGTAATATGTTTGGCTCAGCAATGATCTTTGAAGCTGTATATATACATATATATTTTTATTAAGATTCTTAACTGGTAATTGAATTCTGTGTTTTTCAACAATATGACATGAACAAAAGTATGAATCTTTAATGTATTAGTCAATCATATTATGCATAAACACCATATGGCACTGTCACCTAGCCGAGGGCATTTTTTGTGATTGGTCTAGGTGAAACAGCTACGTTTTCTTTGAAAGTGTTTTTAAAGTGTGTATGATTTTTAATATGCATTTTTTTTAAAAAACGTATTAAATTGCTGAGTTTTGCACATAAATTTTAACAATATAGGCCTTGCTGAGGGTTACATTGCATTTGCAACTATACTCTTTTCCCCCAAAAAAAAAAAAATAATAATAATAATTTGTTTTAAAGTGTATATGAATTTTAATATGCATTTATTTAAAAATGTATTTAATTGCATAATTTGCACATTAATATTTACAATATATGCTTTATTTAATGTTACATTGCATTCGCAATCAGATGTTTCTTCCATGTCTATTATGAGCCCGTGGTCACATGGTTATTGCACTGTCACTTTAAAAATGTATGATCACTCCTCATGGCGTCATGTGATCAAGGCCTTTCAGAGGACGAAACGCGTCATGGTAGCAGTGCGTGGTCAAAGAAAATAAACCTTTTGCACTGAATTTGGGTCCGTACCGTCCTTTCTACGAGTTGGATTCTGTGGCGGATTGCGTGTGCATATATATAAATATATATACACATATATATATATATTATCTACTGGCGGTCGCCAGTAGATAGTTATAGTTAGGACCTATTTTCCATAGGAAATCTGCGACATTCTATTTGAAATAACTCTTGCGTCGGTTGACGAATCTTCGCAAAATTTTCAAACTTTATGGCCCGCTCCGGTCCGCTCCTACCCTGAAAGTTTCGGGGTGATTCGTCAAGCGGGGGCCGAGAAAAGGGGGTCCCAAAGCGTGTTTTCCCCATTCATTTTCCCATAGGAAACTTTAGCCACGGCTACATCCCGAACTGCTGAACGGAATTACACCAAATTTGGCAAAGAGGTAGTTCTTGGTTCAGAAAGAACCCTTTTTGTTAAATGGTGTAAATCCGTTCAGTAGTTCCTATGAAAATCAAAGGAAAATCACATATATATCTATGGCCGCGTCGGATTCGCGCACCCTCCCGATCACGAGCTGCTTGCTAATTGGCTGTCAACACTCCAAATCAGGAAGTGTTGGCAGCCATTTTATCCCTCGGTAGAACCGAGGCACAGAAACAAGTGTGCAAAGCGCAAAAGGGGCAGGGTAGAAACACCCTGACCCCTAGGTCTGCTCAGGGGTCCCACAAGGACCCCCTGGGCAGAAAAAGCATTTAAAAAATAAAAAAAATCGGCAGGATGCGCTCAGGGTGCGCGGATCCTGCAGAAAAAAAAATCGAGCGCGGTCTCCAGCGCTCGATGCTAAATTGCCCTTGGGTGGCCCAAGTCCCGGGGGCATGCGGGGGTGGGTTTATTGGTTATGGGGGGCCTCTAAGGCGCCCGGGGACCGCCACCCCGGGGCTTTTTAAAAATGATGGCGGGAGGGCTGTGCGCCCTCCCGCTGCCCCGAGGCTGTTTTTTTTAATTAAAAAACCTGTGTGGGGAGCTCCAGCCCCCACATGCCCCGGGGACTGCCACCTCCCCGGGGCACTAAAGATTTACGGACCCCCAGAGCCCCGGGGACAACCACCTCCCGGGGCTTTGAACAAGTTGGGAGGGGGCCGCGCGGCCCCCTCCTGGAGCCAGTGATGGCCCTGGGGACCACCACCCCCAGGGCCGGCTCCTGCAGTGTCCCGGGGTGCCTACCCCGGGACACTGTAGTTTGCTATGACAGGACGGGAGCATCGCGGCTCCTGTCCTGTCATAGCAAACTTAGTTTGCATTTTGAAGAGAGAGCAGGAAACCTGCTCTCTCTTTCAAAATGCAAACCAATTGCTTTCCACACGGGGAGCAGCATGTTAGCTGCTCCCCATGTGGAAAAGCAATGCCGGCTTCAGCGCAGGAGGCGGGGAGCCGGCTGGGACTGTGGGGGGATTGGGGACCCCCACAGTCTCCAACGAGAGGGCAGGCCCCTGGGGATGGGGTCCCGGGGCCATAAGTGGCCCGGGAGGGGGCCACGCAGCCCCTCCCCAATTATAAAAAGGGCAAGGCCGGCCCGGGAGATGGGGTCCCGAGGCCTTAAATGGCCTGAGGAGGGGGCCACGCAGCCCCCTCCAAATATTTTAAAAAATAAATAAAAAAGAGGGCATGCCCCGGGGGATGGGGTCCTTGAGGCCAAGAGAGGCCCAGGGAAGGGGGGCCCACGCGGCCCCCTTCCTGTTTTTTAATTTTTAAATAAAACAAAAAAAATGCTCAGGCCCGGGGGATGGGGTCCCCGGGGCCAAAAGTGGCTGAGGAAGGGGGCCACGCAGCCCCCTCCCATAAAAAAGGAAATGGAAAAAAAAAAACGGCATTGTGCCGGAGGCCTCGCCCCTCCCTGCAGCAGTGTGCAAACGCGCCCCCTGGCGCATTTTAAGAAGGGGAAGTAATTCCCCTTGAATACTGGGGGTCCCTGGGGGCCAACTAGCCCACCAGGAACCTCCAGTATGCGCCAGGGGGCTGTGTTGCAGAGAGTTGTAGAGAGGCCAGGCCCCTTTATACACCTCTCTGCAACGCAGCACTGTGGCGCTTTTTGGAGGTACATGGTGGGCTAGTTCGACTCCAGGGACCCTCAGGATTCAAGGGGACTTAATCCCCCAACTTAAAACGCGCCACGGGGCGCGTTTGCACAGTGGTGAAGGGAGGGGGCGGGGCTTCAGGTGACATGTGTGTAAACAGGCCCCGTGGCGCATTTTAAGATGGGGAATGAAATCCCCTTCAATCCTGAGGGTCCCTGGGGGCCAACTAGCCCACCAGGTACGTCCAGAAAGCGCCACAGAACTGCGTTGCAGAGAGGTGCAAAAGGGGCGTGGCCTCTGAACACCTCTCTGCAACGCAGCTCCCTGGCGCATACTGGAGGTACAGGGTGGGCTAGTTGGACCCCAGGGACCCTCATGATTCAAGTGGACTTAATCCCCCAACTTAAAACGCGCCATGGGGCGTGTTTTCACAGATGTCACCTCAGGCCCCGCCCCCTCCCTTCACCATTGTGCAAATATTCCTCTAAAATCAGCCGAACTACGAATTCCGATTTACTCACCTGTTATCAGGAGAGACCTCAGTGCTGCATCTTTGAGCCCAGTACTGATCCTGAAAAGTAATTTTAACCGTACTTACCAGTAACTTGAATTTCCTTCCATAGGCTAACATTGACTGGTTTCACTTGGAAATTCTTCTAAGTGTGGAGTTTTGGAACTTTATAATATTCCTCTAAAATCAGCCAAAATACGAATTCCAATTTACTCACCTGTTATCAGGAGAGACCTCAGTGCTGCATCTTTCAGCCCAGTACTGATCCTGAAAAGTAATTTTAACCGTACTTACCAGTAACTTGAATTTCCTTCCATAGGATATCATTGCCTGCTTTTTGCTGAAAAAGTTTCTAAGTGTCGATTTTGAAACATACAAATATTCCTCTAAAATCAGCAGAACTACGAATTCCGATTTACTCACCTGTTATCAGGAGAGAACCCAGTGCTGCATCTTTTAGCCCAGCACTGACCCTGAAAAGTAATTCTAACCGTACTTACCAGTAACTTGTATTTCCTTCCATAGGAATCCATTGTCTGGTTTTCAGCAGAAAAGTTTCAAAGTGTCGATTTTTGAAACATACAAATATTGCTCTAAAATCAGCAGAACTACGAATTCCGATTTACTCACCTGTTATCAGGAGAGACCTCAGTGCTGCATCTTTGAGCCCAGTACTGATCCTGGAAAGTAATTTTAACCGTACTTACCAGTAACTTGAATTTCCTTCCATAGGCTAACATTGACTGGTTTCACTTGGAAATTCTTCTAAGTGTGGAGTTTTGGAACTTTATAATATTCCTCTAAAATCAGCTGAACTACGAATTCCGATTTACTCACCTGTTATCAGGAGAGAACCCAGTGCTGCATCTTTTAGCCCAGCACTGACCCTGAAAAGTAATTCTAACCGTACTTACCAGTAACTTGTATTTCCTTCCATTGGAATCCATTGTCTGGTTTTCAGCAGAAAAGTTTCAAAGTGTCGATTTCACAAACTACAAATATTCCTTAAAAATCACCTGTATGACTTAAACGCATTCTTTCAACTGTTTACAGGAGATGCACCAGTGCTGGATACAGGATCCACCACTGAGTAAGAAAAAGTAACGATAACACTACTTACCTGCTAAGTGAATTTCCTCCCATAGGATAACATTGGTGATTCTATGTGAAAAAGTTTCTGTCAACTTTTAAAATACAATAATATTCCTTAAAAATCACTACTGTAACCAAAACGCTTTTACTCAACTGTTTACAGGAGATGTCCCAGGACTGAATCTAGGATCCAGTCCTGTGGTTAGAAAAAGTAATCCATAAAGTAACTAATTGCATTTAACTAGAAATTCACATTGTGCTCAATGTTGAATTGTGTTTGAAATTGTGTTGCCCATTGCAACAACTGTAACTACTGTACTTAAAAGTCTATTGCCTATTTGCAAAGTATTTAAACTAAAGTAATTCATTCTGAGAAAGTATATTTTGTAATGTAATGTATAATGTAATTACAATGTAATTTAAAAAATAAAATATGTAAAAATAAATAGTTTTAAAAAATGTAGTAAATCAGTATCAAAAAAATAAATATAAAAATTAATACATTTAAAAATTGTCATTTACAAAACCTTTGAAATTCACTGAAAAAACCATAGGTTTTAGGGCGTTATAGTTAGAAATTAGCATTTAAAAAACCTTTGAAATTCACTGAAAAAACCATAGGTTTTAGGGACAGTTATAGTTAGTTGGACATTTCACTCGTACAAAACCATAGAAATTCCCCGTTATAGTTAGTTCAGCTAACTATAACTCGCGCCCCGCAATGCACTGCTGATGACGTCACATATTACATCACTCATGACATGGTCAGTGACATCACTGATGACATCACTGATGACATCTCAAATGACATCACTGATGACATCACTGATGACATCATCCACGTGATAATCTGATGCACCTCCTCACACCCTAATATAACCTTTGATACACCCACTCTAAATTACAGACTGCCATTCGCAAAACCATAGACACTCCAACACCAATAACTACATACCCACTCACTGATTCTTAGGTCTACACACACATCCACTCACTCACCCGTACAGTCACTCATACTTACGGTCACTCAGTACAGGACTATCATATGCACTCATACTCCTATATAGACACTCAAACACCGCCACTCATCCATAGAGGTACTCACACACCTAGTCAGTCATGCAAATAATTAAACACACTGCCATTTACTCACCTATACAGTTATACACACACCAGCTCACTTACTCATACAAATACTAGCACATTCTTACGCTCTTATACAATCACTGATACAAGCACACACTCATCCATACAGTCACTCTCACAATCACACACTCTCGCTTATAGCTATTTATTTACTCCAACACACATATATACTGCCTTTCACATATGTAGTTACTCACACATGTACCACTGGGACATACATTCACTCACTAACACACTCTTACACACACTTACCCACCCATACAGCCTATCACAGATGCACTCTTGAAACCATCCACCCAGTGAGTCACCCACTCACACATCTATGCTACAGAGTCGCACACACCCCACCCACACAAACACTCAGGCACCCATACAGATACTCAGACAACCAATCAATAACTCATAAGACACTCATGTAGCTATTCACAAACCCATGCAGCCACTTACACAGCAACAGACAGATGGTTACAGACATTCACCCAGTTTAGTCACTAACCCATTCAGTAAGATACGTTTAATCACTCACTTATAGAGTCAGTCACGCACCTACTAAATCCTTCATCCACACACTTATACACCCACTCATTCTTCAATACACCTTTCCCTATATATTAAAAATATTTAAACTTTACAGAAACACAGTCACTGGATGATGTCATCAGTGATGTCATTTGAGATGTCATCAGTGATGTCATCAGTGATGTCACTGACCATGTCATGAGTGATGTAATATGTAGAAGTCATCAGCAGTGCATTGATGGGCGCGAGTTATAGTTAGCTGAACTAACTATAACGGGGGAATTTCTATGGTTTTGTACGAGTGAAATGTCCAACTAACTATAACTGTCCCTAAAACCTATGGTTTTTTCAGTGAATATATATATATATATTTCAAAAAGCACTCCCCAGGTTTCCCGCATTCATCAAGGCCTCTCAAATCCACTCTCCAGCAGAAATGTAGAGAGATTGCACGAGTCTGTACATCACCAGCAATCTTAATTTATTTATTACATCTTAGGTGCAAGAACAAACGACCTACGCGTTTCGGTGTTAGCCTTCAACAGGGTCATAAAGTCTCATGGTTCAGAATATCAATTTAAAGGAACAATCCTTTTCCCATTACCAATGAAAACAGTGCAGCAACTAGAGCACTAACCACATATCCTGATATCTCTATATGAAATGACAGAAACTGGATGCCAATTTCATATTTTAGCAAAAGATTTTTCATTTCACATATGCATCTCTATAAGGGAAATTTCTTAAAGATTTAATGTTTATTCCATATTTTTTGCCTTTTGTCACATATGGATAAAGTACCATTTGGTTCCTTTAAGGCAACTTTTCTCACAACCATGTTGGAAAATTCTAGGCAATTCCGGTACAGTCCCCATACTATATTCTTGCTCACATGGAAGGATTGCATTGTATACAAATTACTATTTACACATAGAGTGCGCTGGGGAGGGCGAACCTGCACCGTGGTCCACATGACATGTTGAACCCCAGTGTATGCACTCCCAACCCACGCACTCAATGTATAAATACCTTGTTCAAAAGAACTAGGAAACAGCTCTTCATATCAAAGAACGCAAATATATCTAAACACTATCAGATTGTAGATTATCAATACTTTTAAATTCAAAATTCACTTCTTTCCAGTTTTTTCAATTTTCTAAATGTTTTTCTGCATTGCATATGAGATATCACATGCAATAAGTAGATCTCTAAACTTCAAGTGCAAATATATAGACCATCTCACAGTACATATTTATGTGACTATAAAGTGAAATTGCATCAATGATTTGATTTTATGACACATGTGCAATAAGTCCCATTCCAATACATGAAGATCTACTTGTAAAGTACATATGCATTGATGTCTATCAGTTAACTCGTTCTTTTGTCTCCTGTCCTGTAAAAAATGGGGTGCAACTCTGCATAACGTAAAGTGCAAGTGCATTAAAGTAATCTCCAAAGTGCAAGTGCAATAAGTCCTCTGCAGTGCATCATTTTATTGACAAAGTGCTATCACATTAATATCTACCTGTAAGAAATGTAGTGCAACTCTGCATAACATAAAAGGCAAATGCATTAGTACAATCTTAAAGTGCATGTGCAATAGATCCTCTACAGTACATCTTTATTCAAGAAAGTGCTAGTGCTTTGGTCTCCACCTAAAAGATCTGTGTTTGACATGGTTAAACTTATTAGGATTCCTGTAAAGTACACAAATTTCACTCAATCAATCTCCATGTTCCAAAAGTTAGAAAAGCACTGTGCGAATCTCCCATCATTGTTAACCCAAGATCTATTATATCTTGAATCCCCTCACTTTCTGGTATAGACCATGATCAAAATTGTATCAATATAGATTCCCAAAATGTCCAAAATGTAATTGTTTAATAGCAGCAACAGAATGTGCCAAAGAGATGGATTAAAAGTTACGCTGGTTCACGCACTCTGGTTTAGACTTATTTTCATCTGTGGTAATACTGTTTGTTAGGTTCTGGGCGTGCAGTAGGCTATCGCTTTCTGATCCAATGCACGTTCAAATAATTAGAGAAGTAGCGCTCCCCCCTGGGAAGTGTCCCCTAGTTGCACTGCTGAATTTCCACCGAAGAAGTTATCCACTTTTTAAAATCTAAGTTAAAGATTCACTGTTACTCCATTTGATTGACTTTTGATTTTATTTGTTCATGAATTTTCTCATTCATGTATGCTAATGTTCTTGAAATTGCAGCATTTCATATGTGTGTCTATCAATGGATCAATTTTATTAAGCAAATCATCAAGTTAAACAATCCCAATGCATTTCGGGCTGGAATGGCCCTTCTACAGGGGATGTTCAATTTTGAAAAATTATTAATTTAATCAAGTGAGAAAAAGGCTGCCAGATTTAGCAAAATAAATCCGCCACCAGGTGTGATATGTAATGGCTGTGACCATGCGCCTGTATCAAACATCTTGAAACGATCACGTGGGGCACGTTGTCAATCAATTCATGCACCATATAAATGGGCTGAAATGCGGATATACATGAAAATTAAAAATTAGGCAAAACCTCAAATGAGCTGGTTATATTACAATTCGTGCACCCTCCTTTCCACCTAGAATCTGGGTTGTATCATTGCAGGGATGGTGTTTGTGAGTGGCTCAGTGGTGAAAAATCATGCATGGTACGTAAAAAGAAAAACAGTATCCGGAATCGAGCGTAAGGCCCTAGTGTTGTTTGATTCAGATGATGTGCATGGTGTAGTGATCGTAGGTGACTTCTTGGTGGACTATGAAAAACATGCATGATGTGTGAAACGAAAAGGAAAACCGTATCAGGCGTTAAATCCTAAAGTTGTTTAGGTGATGTGCAAGACGTGTGTCCCGATACTGAAATGAAGAGACATGCTTAGTTCGCATAGCATAATAGTGAGAACATTAATACAGAAAATGGTAAACAATATAATGATTTTAATGTAATGATCATGCATAGGACTTACTATGATGAGTCATCCGAGTTTATTCATGGAATCGCGTTGCGGTCCACCGCCCATATGACCAGTGGAAGTGCGGATGTGAACAACCGAAAAATATGGCAGGGTCAAACACAAAGGACTACCTTAGATGGTACCGGAGGGCCATCTTGAAGTGGTTGGTGGTTCAAAAAACCACTTAGGTGATGAATGTGTGTAGCGACCATGAGAGGAAACAAGAATCTAAAAAAGCTGTGCAGATTGAAACAAGCACAGGTGTATCGAGGTTGCGTCTCCATCCACCATCAGTGGGAGGAAGGCATGACCACAGTAAGCACAAAGAAATGAGCCAAAGGGTGAGATTAATTTAAAAGAAGAGGATAAGGGCAGATGTGAAACAGAAGTTGGGGTGAATAAATACATGTGTTTGTGTGTGAAGGGAAGCAGCACACTTTTACCAATAATTAATTTCCTTATTATTGATTTAATATGTAAATCTCAGGCTTTGCTTGTTGTTGTCATGGGATTTAAGGAAGATTTCAAAATCATATCTTTCTCCTTCCCAAATGATAAATAAGTCGTCTATGAAACGAACCCATAAAATGTTCCAGATGTGCTGAATTCTGTCTGTTCCATGCAACTTCTGCTTCCCATCGGCCCATCATTAGATTCACATATGTTGGGGCAAATGACATCCCCATTGCAGTCCCCTGAACTTGTAGGAAATATTCATTATTGAAGATGAAAACATTATGATGTAAACAGAAATCCATCATTTCTAATTACATATTGGAATGCTCCAAAAGAGATATAGAGCGAGATTTAAGAAAGTATTGACATGCATTTATTCCATCTTGGTGTTGGATGGAGGTATAAAGTGAAACCACATCCACCATGGCCATTAGTTAGTTTG
Source organism: Calotriton arnoldi (assembly GCA_963921515.1). Classification (NCBI taxonomy): domain Eukaryota; kingdom Metazoa; phylum Chordata; class Amphibia; order Caudata; family Salamandridae; genus Calotriton; species Calotriton arnoldi. The sequence goes on along the minus strand of CAWUFW010007347.1, from coordinate 288,305 downwards.
AATTCCTAGACACCTCATTAATTATATTTAGAAAATCTTGGGAGTCCTGTACATAGGATGGAAGATTAACCACATATGAGAATAAAAAAATGTCTATAAATCTCGATGTGTTTTCAAGTAGCGAACCTATCGAGCTAACAATAGGTTTTCCAGAAGGATCTTCACAATTTTTATGAACTTTTGGGAGAAAGTAAATTGTTAGTAGCATGGGATGTGTGGTCCTTAAGTACTGATACTCCTCATAATCAAGAAGGCCTGAGTGAGATCACTTTTTCAACTTAGAATGGAAGGCTTGCATATGTTCATTGGTGGGATCTTTATCAAGTTTTTTATAATGGTTTTTGTTATTCGATTGCCTGTTGGCTTCCACCAAATATTTATCACGATTCAAAATAACAATATTTCCACCTTTGTCACTAGCCTTAATGATAATACTATCATCTTTTTGTAAGTCTATCAGTGCCTCTCAATACTTCTGATTCATGTTTCTATGCACATCTTTATTTCTTTTGGTTTCTTTCCAACTGATATTGTTCAGTCCCTCAATCATAATCTCTTGGAAAATATCCACCTTATTTCCAGCCGGAAGCTGGGGACAAAATTTAGAGCTTGGTTTACAGCTACTCACAGTTGTCTCATCTGTTGGAATCCCTATATGCCTGCACAGTTCCACATCTGATAAATTGTCGATTCCATCATTTTGTTCCTCTCCCATTGCTTCCATTTCAAGGTTGACCAATGTTATTAATGGACTTATATCTATAGCTGTTATAGTAGATAATATTGGTCTGTTCTCATCTCTTTGTGGTCTCTGCCCCTTCTGTGCAAAGACTTTTTACAATTGTATTTTCCGTGCAAACTAATAAAGGTCAATTCTGGCATTTACTAAGTCAAATTTAGCTTTGGAGCAGACGGTGAGTCCTTTATTTAAAAGATGACTATGATTTTCATTCAAGGTCTTGGTTGAGAGATTGATAATCAGATTGTTTTGTGTCATTTCTCTATTTTAGTTCTCTTTCATCTTTTTCCTCAACCTCTTCTTCTTCCTTTTGGATCTTCTGATTCTGGAGGGCTTACAACCTCCTTCCGTATTGTTCCTTTTTCACCTGTTCTCGTGCTCACTTGAAACAGCCTCATTTCCCCAGAAAAATCTAGCCTTGGAAAAGAGGTTGTAACCTCCTCATCCCCCGAGCTCACATCTGAGCTGTCCGCACTTGAGGGGGCTGTATATATATATATATATATATATATATATTATCTACTGGTGGTCGCCAGATGGTAGTTATAGGTAGGACCTAGTTTTCATAGGGAAAGCATTTTTTCTTTTGCTAATAACTTTGATGCTGTATGACGAATCTTAACAATATTTTCCAAACTAGCTTGCCACTCAATTTGGCTACTGCCTGGAGAGTTTCATGGTGATTTGTCAAGCAGGGGCCATGTAAAAGGGGTGTTCCAAATGCTTTTTCCCCATGCAATTTCCCATAGAAATTTTAGACCTGATTACAGCCTAACCGCTGAATTAAATTACACAAAATTTGGCAGAAACCTACATTTTGTTCAAGAAAGATCTCTTTTGGTAATTTGGTGTAAAACCATTCAGTAGTTTTTGGGTTATTAATGAAAAAAGATTTATGTATATCTAGCGACATGGAGGGTCCACTGATCTGACAGATCTCATACTGAGATCTGATTGATTGCCACCACTTCAATCAGGAAGTGGTGGCAGCCATGTTGTGGCTCAGGACTCAGCCAGAGTACCAAAAAACACAAACAAATCACACACAGGGGCAGAGTAGGAATACCCTGACCCCTAGACCTGGTAGTACGGGCAGTACATTGGAACAGTGGTCCCGGTGAACAATTGAATATACATAAAGAGAAACAATATATTTTGGAATTTAAAACAAGAGATGAAAGTAACGTGTTATGTTTAGTGTACAGTGTTGTTTAATCACACTGGACTGACGATGATTCATAACATTTGTTAACACAGTGTTAAAACAGTGCCCCAGGAGGGGAAGGGAAAGGTGAGGGTATTGTGATTGAAGTGGGGATGAGGGAGTGAATAAAACAAAGTGCGAATCACAAAATCTATTAATTACAAAGCAAGAGGGCTCCTATTTAAAGCCAAGTTATTCACAAAATATCCAAAATTTAAATAGCCATGGTCAATAACAGAAACACAGTGATTCTTCGCTGTTGTTAAAACTGGCTGGTGTATCAGATGTCGGCGTTTCGACCCCTAGAGAATAGTAGGTTATTGTGTCCCTTATGCCGGGGTCTTCCTCAGGACAGTAGTGGGGGAGAGGGGGGTGGTTACCTGGGGAAAGAGCATAAAAAACCCATTGAGAACTACGAATTTCCATAATGGAAATGGAATACATCAAGGGCCTAAGCCCAATATTTTACCATGAAAAGGCCTTCAAATGGGCCTGGAGGGGAGAGTGTGGGCGCGTAGGCTCCAGTTAGGCGAGCCAGATCAAACACCTGCAAAAATAATAAGCAGGTTCAGGAATGGATCAAAGGCCCACACAGTCCAGAGAAATAGATTGTGCCTGCTTCATCTACTTACATGAAAGGGTATTAATCCCTGAATGAGTGAAAGGAGGCCAACCATGAAAAATCAGCTGGGCCTTGGAATTCCTTCAATTCTAGAAGTAAATGGAGATAAATTCGGGGAGAAGTGTTGGACAGGGCCAGAAGAATACATGATTGTCACATCAGTGCTGGAAGCAGCTGGTGTTAATAAATTAGAAAAGTTACCTTGTGTATTCAAGAAATCGGGCCAAGGTAGCTCCGTTGCTAGTCGTCTCTGAAAAGGGGGAATAAGGGGAATGAAGTTCCGATCAGTTACACCGACTCCAAACAGAGGCTATAAGTTAATGAAATTATCTGTGCGTGTCCTAAGGCTTAGCGTTTACACCAAGAAAGCCTGCCGCTGCTTAAGGAAAAATGCCTCGGTCCGTATCAGGGAACCAGAGGACTGAAGCGTGCTGTTTGGTAGTACGGGGTCAGGGACCCCAGCAGGGGCCAATTTAAAAAAAATATTTTGCCTTGATTTTGCGGAGGATCAGCGACAAAACATAAAAAAAGCAAGCACGGTTTCCCGTGTTTGTCTTTTTTTTGCCCCCGTGGGTGGGCCTTGTCCTGTGAGGAATTAATAAAATGGGGAGGGCCGCACAAGGCCCCCCTCTCTTGGCCGATTTTGGCCCCAGGGACCCCATTCCCCGGGGGCCAGACTAAAATTGAGAAGGGGAGGGGTGTCTGGACAGCCCTCCTCCCCGGCCCAATTTTGGCACTGAGGACACCATCCACTGGAGCCGGGCCTTATTATAATAGGGATAGGGGAAGCACCCCCCACTCAATCTGAATTCGGCCCCTGGGATCCCATCCCATGGGCCTGGCCAAAGTAAAAAGAGGGGTAGAGGGCAGGCAGCCCCCTCTTAGGCTGATTTCGGTGCCAGGAACCCCATTCCCTGGGGGCCAGATGACATAAAAAAATAGGGAGAGGGGCAGGCAGCTCCCCTCCCAGGGTCAATTTCAGCCCTGGGGACTCCAGCTGTAATAGTAACAAGGAGGGGGCCACACGGACCCCTTCCCAGAGCTATTAATTGCACTGGGGACCCAATCCTCCAGGGTAGGCTCCTGCTATGTCCCGGGCCCCACCCCAGGACATAGCGGTTTCCCTGCCCGCACTGGCATCTGTTTTTGCTCTCACTTGGCGGGAATAATTTCAAAGCTCTTACCAAGAGAGATCAAGCACAAAGTCCGCTCCCAGCTGGCGGGAGCATTAAAAATGCACCCACCTGCTAGGAGCAGACTTAGCTGTTTTCCTGCCCACAGCGATGCAGGCAGGAAACAGATCTGCCCTCGCCATGCACTGCTAATTACCCCACATATTACATCACTCATGACATCTTCTATGGCATCATTGATAATATCACTGCACCCAACTTTGTTTGAGGGCCCGTTGAATGGGGCCGCAGTGCTGAAGTCGGCCCAGGGACAGGAGCCATATGCCTCCCTCCCCATGCAAAATGTAACCAACCTCAGTTTGCCGAAATAGGCCCGGGAGGGAGGCCATGCACCCCCTTCCCCTTAAAAATGATGCCAGGCCCTGGGGATGGGGTCCTTGTGGCAAAAATCAGCCACGAGAGGGGGGTTGCATGCCCCCCCTAAACATTTTGCCGGTCCCTCAGGGAAATGGTCCCGGGGGCCGAAATTTGCCTGGGGAGGGGACCGCATTCCCCCTCCCTTTAAAAACATCACTGGGACCCCAGGGGATGGGGGTCCCATGAGTCTAAATTTGCCCAGGGAGGGGGGACCATGCAGCCCCCTCCCTTGTATTTAAATAAGTGGCCCTGGGGGATGGGGTCCCTGGGGCTGATAATGGCTCTGGAAGGGGAGCTGTGCCCCCCCTTAAAAAACCACGACCTTGGAGAGATGGTGTCCCTAGGGCCTAAGAAGGCTCGAGGAGTGGGGCTGCACAGCCCCTCTCCTTTAGAAAGTGCCCTGGGGGATGGGGTCCCCAGGGCCTAACAAGGCTCGGGGAGGGAGGCGGCGCGGACCCTACTCGCCTCTTTTTTTTTTGGCATTTTATTTATTGATTTTAAAGAAACCACACAGTATATACAAGTCAAGAGCTTGGTGAGTGAAAATATTGTCAGAGCATAGCAATAGGTCATCTTACAAGTGATATGATTGAGGAGCACTTATATCACAATTCCCTCTCTCGACCACCCCCCTCCAACAGCAGTGTGCAGTAGTCATGCAATTGTTGATCACAAACCACCCTCCCCCATCCCCCCACCACATAAAGTCCCCTATCGGGTCCCCCTTTTAACTCGTTGTAGCATCTTCCCTGCTTTTAAGATATGTGGTGAGTGGCTCTCAAATATCTAGTGGTCTGGAGCGTGCAGGCATGAGCTCCCAATAAACATCAAGCTGCTCCTGGCAATGTGCAGCGTCCAACACCCCTGCGGCATGTGCCGGCACGGACCGCCCTCCCCAGTGTATAGCTACCCTGCGCTTGGCCAGCAGTAGCAGCATCGCCGCAAGGCGCTGGCTCGCCCTTGGTATCTTAGCGATGTCCCCCCGCAGGCATGTTACGGGATGCAGCACCAGATTAGTACCTGTAATGGAGCTGATAGTGCTGCAGACCCGTATCCAAAAATCCGCCACCGCCCGGCAGTCCCAGGCCAAGTGCAGAAAGGAGGCCCCCCCTTGCCGAGCAGCAGCAGCAGCAATTCGAGTTGTCTCGCAGCCCCATTCTGTGCAGGTGCGCGGTACATCTTGTGTAGGTACTTAAAATGAATCAAGCGCAACTTATAGTTAGGGGAAAGTTTCCCTGTCTGCCCGCAGCAAAATGCCCAGCTTGTCTCTGATATCTTGCTGCCCATCTCCCGCTCCCACTCCTCCCGCACTCTGGGCATGCCCCTCTGAGGTAGTTTTATAGAGGTGGAATAAATGTGTGTGATTAGCTTCCGCGGTGTGGCCACACCGTACATCTGCTCCAGCGCCTCAAGCGCCAGGGGGAACACCGGAATGTATCGCATGCCGCCCTACAGGTTGCGCGCAACTGGTAGTAGAGCAGAGTGTCAAGCTCTGTAGTACCCTTGTAGTGGGATGTGGAGGTGTCTGAAGGAATTGCCCGTCCGGGAAGAGGTCCGCAATAGTTTTGATCCCCAACTCGGCGGCTCTGTTTGCCGCCCCCTTATCACACAGCGGAGGGAACTGTGGATTCCCCGCCAGTGGAGCTGACGGAGCGTGTAGCCCTGGGATGTTCGCCATTCGCCGGAGGCCATCCCACGCCCACCTCATACATTCAATCGGGTCAATTTCACCATGTGGTGCTTTGTATTTATCAAGCATGGCCATTGCCAGCGGCCAGGGCGCTGCCCTGTCCTGCTTAACCGCAACGTGCGGCTGGAAGGGGGTGGGGTGCAGCCAATGGTGTGTAGTGTAGTTCCTATTTCCCTGATAGGTTCTGCGCATTGGAATAACATACACTATAGGCTTGGCATAGGACTGAGGTCGGTATGCCCCTATCGCGTATATTAAACTTAATTACTGTGTACCAGCTAGCTCAGAGGCTACTAGAAACTTCTTGACAACAAGAAGGAAATAGCTTCTGGCAACCACATAACATAAAACCCTGATCCCTCAGGATTGTGGAAACAATATACTACTTTTCATTCAGTCACTCATCTCAGAGAAGTACATTGAAGAAACAGTCGGTGTGTTTACAATAAAATTTATTGCACAGTTGTTATTCTAGTACTGGTAATATGTGCTGCAACAACTGTTGGACAGTAGCAGAGAAATATGGCCAGCAGTGCAGTTAAATAAAAATGCATGGTACAGTTTTACCATTGTGCAATAGTAATGAACACATACATGAAATACAGAATGCATTTAAGATAAAGCCTATACCCCTATGATGCCTAACTAGATGTACCTAAGTGTACCTAGCATGTGTGTAGGTCTTAGAGAGCCAAGAATCCCCCTAGGATTTAGTCTAACCCCATTACCTTAGTGGGACTTCATCCTGATCTCGAGCTGGACACCCCAGGATGGGTGGATGGACCTCTGCCAGCTGGAGCTGTGGCATGACGCAGGTTGCAGCGTCTCAGGTCAGAGTGTCGGCATGGAAGTCTCGGTCCCCTCTGGTTTGCTTTCAGCAAAGGGAGGTATATTTATACCTGATAGGTGCCTTGGAATGTTAGCATTGACGTAAAGTCGGTCAGAGGAAGACGTCAGGAATGAACCCTTAGGGAATAGTGGTTCATGCATATTTAATGAGTTCTTGGAGAAATCAATAATCCTGTGCTAGGGAAAATCCCAAGAGCTTAAGGGTCTGTTTCTAAGAACTCGTTGTGACGTAGGTTAGACACTGTTGGACATGGAGATGACGTATTTAGGATGGACTGTCTTCTGCACCCAGAGCACATGTCAGATAAGGGACAGCCTCTGTTGCTTGTTATTGTGAAGGGAGGGCTAATGTAGGTGAAAGGGCCTTTAGTGGGTGAAAGGGCCTGCCTGTCTTTGTGGCACGAAGGATTTGTGCCTCTGAAATGGCGCACCTATGTTAGGGCCTCAATCCAGCACATAACACCCACTCCAATCTATGGACAATCGTGAATAACCCATTAAAAGCAAACTACGTGACTAAAATAGGCATTTACATATAATTGGCAGGTAGTTGCATGAGAGTGGTTTATGAGCTGAAAAAATAGCAGCTGTTTAAATATGTAAAATTACTATAGACTCTGTGGAGACAGGAAAAATCTATAGTGTCATTAAAAAAATACTCTCTCAGAGTCAGTAGTTACTTATAAAAGTTCCTGTTTATAAAATTGAAAACTCTTACAAGCTGTTCAGAAGACCATGCTTTCTTTGGAGAAAAAAAAAAAAGGTCAATTTAGAGGGAAAGCTCCAAGCACTCGGTGAGAGTTGAAACAATAAGAGAAAAAATGTGTTTCAGGACATGTTTTAGCAAAATAGAGATAAAAAGTGCTGACTGGGAGACACAACATTTCTGTTGCTAGTTACTGCAGGGGACGGACCTTTGTAATACCTCACAGAATTGTTGTGGGAGCACAGAATAGTGCAGCCAGTTGCTGGTTCTGAGGCATAGGATATGCCTTGGTGCTGCTAAAGGAAGCAAAAAGGCACCCACTGGATTTGCAAGGAATGCTTTGGTTTGATGGGAATACGCTTGGGACACAGCCAAGCATGGGACTTCAGCAGTTCCAGCCTGGTGGTAAATGCCGCTGGCGTTTCCTTTGGAAGTGTCAGACAGATGATGACCACGCATTCTTCACTGCAAAAAACAGGCATCAGAGAACAGGTATGTTGCAGTTGCAGTCTTTTCAGACTGGTCTTTTAAATATTAGAAACCATGAAAAGCATAGTTCCTGTTCACGAGGTATTCCCAAGGTGTATCACACTGCTTGTATGTGAAAGATAAAATTTATCAGAAAGGAAAGAGGGGCAGTCTGTATTTAAGAGTGCTATTTTGCAAAAAAGAAAAAATATTTCTTTAGCTGATGTGAAATGAAAAATAAAAATGCTGCACAAGCATGGTTTTCAGATTGCCTAAAGCATTGAATTTTACAAAGGAAATTTCGTTTCACTACTGTCAGTGTTGGGGCTTCTAGCCAAAAAAAGCACAACTTCCCTACACTGTAGGATTTCACTACCTCTGGATGTTATCTGTACATAACGTAGGTCTGCCTTATGTATACTGAGTCCCTTGGTGATGTTCAGGAATCATTTTTGTGACAGGTATTTGTGTCAAAAGGCCAAACCACCCATACTTTCCTAACTGGGTCTGTCCTGTTATTTTGTAAATGGCATCTAATGTTGCCCCTGCTGATGTATGTCAACTATTCCACCCCCGTGCGATGGTGTTTGGTGGTGTTTGGCAACGTTCCTATTGGTGTTTAAACAACCACATTTCTAGATGCATTACAATTGTGTAGGAGTTGATAACCTTAATGAAGGTAACAAGTATAAAGCGTCACAATAAGAATAAATCTCTACCATTTCATGATCTGAAAATGTAGCAATTATTCCTAAAACAGACAGCATATTATTCACTGTATCAGTAACCCAATTTTCAGAAAAATGTACTGCAGGTAATGACATTACTGAATGAATAATAAAATGAATGAAAATGAATGAAAGTTCAAAATACATTATTCAGAATTAAAAACCGGATGATTAAATACATTATTTAGAATACAAAGGCTTGTTCAGGCCGAATACATTTATAAGTCTCTTTTGCATTTGAATTGAAAATGGACGTGGCTTCAGTTTTATGTTGATCCTGTGTTGTAGAAAGCGTCCACTAAGAGTCATACTAAAAGCTAGCTCTAAGCAAAGCTAGAACAGAAAAAGATGAACCCAGAAATACTCCATAGTTCTTCTCATGGTGAAGCCAGGTCTGTATCTTTTGGAAAAAGAAAAGGTTCAAAAGTTTGTACTTGCATGTTCGTTGTTTGTTTTTGGGCTGGCTTCGCTTCCTGTTCACATGGAGCCATGGAAAACGTATCACAGTTAATGAAATAGCCAGTAGTTGTATGATCAATTGTTGAAATTGCATCATGTTTAGTTGAAGTTATTTCTGCTGTTTTTGTTGAAAAACGTTGAAATGTTGAAGTTAATAGTTGATGTCTTTGCTGAAAAACGTTCAGATGTTGAAGTTAATATTTTATGTTTTTGTTGAAAAACATTGATGCATTTATTATTTGATGTTTTTTTTGAAAAACGTTGAAGCTTTTATTATTTGATGCTTTTGTTGAAAAACGTTGAAGCTTTTATTATTTGATGTTTTTGTTGAAAAGCGTTGGTGTACACATTTGTTTTTGGCCAAATTGCAACTTGAGTGTTGTTTTGACTTTTATTTTGAATTTGAAAGGTTGGTTCAAGGAGAACTAGTTCCATTGCATTGTTGCATAGTCCCCCACTCCATGGATTTGATTTCTCAAACGTGATGAGCTTTTCAGTTTGAATTTCTTGAATTGTAGTGAGAGGGACGTCTACTACTGTGGAGTTCACGAGGCCTACTGCTCAGTATTGGCCACATACTGTTGTTTGATTCTTTCATTTGAAATGAATCTGTTTTCCTTTTTCACGGCAAGATGCGGCAAAAGTACAGTTCTTGTTCCTTTCACTTCAAGGAATGGCACAGGTTTTCCTGTATGAGGGGCCAAATTCCTTTGTGTCCGCGATCTTTATCTCTCTCTGCCCAGATCCCCGACTTTTGGGATTCAGACAGGTCTTGCCGTGATTACCTCGACTTCCCAGTGGCGGCCTGTTTCACTTTGACAGAATCTTTGCTTGTTTCTTTGTTTCCTTTAGTTCCTGTAAAACAGCCAAACGATCATAGATACAGAATGGTTTTCATCCGCCACTGTGCCTTCACATTTATGATCAGGTTCCCACATTCGTAAATGGAGTCAGACCTCCTAGAGAGCTTCTTGGCTGGGTGTGTATTGCCCCCTGAATCCATATAAGTGTTTGATCCCACTAACGCCCCTGCCTAATACCCTAGCTGTTAAAGATTGCTCTATGCCCCAGTTCTTCCTTTCCACTACCTAAATTCCCTCAGGATAGTGTTGGAGAGGAGTACCGCAATGCTACGCCCATCCCTTCCATGGCCTCTTTGTAAGCCCGAGAGCCAAACGCGGAGCCACAGTCAGGGTGTAACGTTGATTGCGTATGTCCTGATATTGACTCGCAAATCTTTTATAACAGTTCGAGCGTCAGCCGAGCGCTAAGGCCATACCTATAGGAAACTTGAGCACGGATCCACTGCCACCAAGATATATTTTTAAGCCACCTCAAAATTTGAGGGGCCACAGTGATCCTGTTACACGACACAATCTAGTGGACTGTCTGATGCTGTCTAGCAATGGGACCTGCGTGGGTCTTGTGATGGTGGAGCCTGGCATCTGTTTACAGATGTTGCAGTTCAAGACAAAGTCAATAGTCTGACTTCTGAACCCTGGCAACCAATAGCACTGTTGCAATGAAGAAATAGTAGCTATTACCCCTGAATGCGCGGAGCCCAAGCCCTTGTGTGCTTTAAATGATTAATTCCTGCCTACTATCCATATTTGGAAATACTCTATCCCCCACTCCAGGAATCTGAGCATATGGAATGTTGTTTGCACCTAACTTGTAGGAGTATATGAGTGGAAATTTCTTAGGCACTGCTGTGCTGCCTTAGCCTGAAGCAATTACAGCCACCATATTCTAACCGTCTATTCTCGTTGTTGAACGAGTGTGCGCAGCTACGGAAGCTGTGTGAACAGCCCCCTGTGTGGCTTCTACAGGCAATGAATTCCCTGCAACATGCACGCCATCACATTGATGACTCAGTGTGTTAATCACGTGAGTTTTTGGTAGGTCGTTTTTCAACTCCACTACCTGTTCCCATAATTTTTGTGTTTAATTATGCCACCTTTTTCAGCTTTAAACCCATTTTGTTCCCAATGGTGTAAATATTTATTATATGATTGAACACAGTAAAAGGAATCGCACACTATAAGTGTGGGGAATTCGCGATCTGTATTTTCAAGTGCCAGTTTGAATGCTTGTAGTTTAGCTCGCTGAGCTGTACAATCTCCTAGAGATTGAGTTTTAGTGACCACTGGTCTGAAGTTACCATCGCGCATGCGACCTTTAACGATTGCGCACGCTGCACTGTAAGCTTGCTTACTCCCTGTAGCGGGTTGTGCTGATCTGTCAGTATAAATTATAAATTCGCACTGATCGAGAGGCAAAATTTCAGTGGGCAGAGGTAGTTCGTTTCTCAACTGAACTACTTGTTCCCAAAGCGTTTTATGCTTTATTGTATGATTGCACACAGTAAAAGGAATCACACACAATGAGTGTGGGGAATTCTCGACCCGTGTTTACAAGTGCAAGTATCAGGGCTTTTAAAGCTGCCAACCGAGCCGTGCTATTACCTAGAGGTAGTTTTTTGGTGCAATGAGGACGGAACTTGCCATCCAGCATCTGATCTTTAACAAAGGCGGCCAGTGGGGCAGACCCATCTTTGTAAATTTTAAAAATTCATACTGATCTAGAGGCAAGATTTCATTTGGTAGATGATGTTCTTTTTCATATTGCAGGAATGCCTGTGTTTTTAAACTTGGATCAAATCTGGATTCATAGTCTGATGCAGCAAAAGAATTAGCCCTTTGTATCCATTCTGGATGTAAGGCTTTGGCATTAGGAATGCTAGCCCCGGTACTGGGGTGACGACAATAATGCATCTTCCCATGAGCCAGTGCTCTTTCTTTTGCTACAGCAGTCTGAATGGTTGTCAGAATTTTTTCCTGTTGAATTAAAACTCATTTCTGTGTTTGTGTACAGATGAGATTTGTATGCGATTGGTACAGTTTCACCTTCATTAAAGTTTTAATAAGTGTACCCGCATTGACCCAAAATGATACTGAGTACCAAGTGGTGCAAGTTTACACGTGTGTGTATGTGTTTGGAAGCAATAATATCTTCCTGGAGTGAACAAAGAATATTGGTGTGTTCTTGTGTCCAGTGTTTGACTGAAAAGTCAGGTTTGAAAAAGGTCGTAGAAAGGTTTTACTCTCTCTGTGAAATGCAAAATGTATGTTCTGCCAAAATCTAGGAATCCCAGTACTGATTGGAAGTTGTTTTAATGTCTTTGGAGGCTGGAGCAGCGCACACTTTTCTAAAAAGTTAGCTGCCAGCCTTTTCCCTTCACTTGAAAACTAGTATCCCAAAAATAAGACACAGAGGTGGGCAATTTTTGATTTCTCAAAATTAAATTTGTAGCCCTCGGAGGCGAATCCCATAATAATGGTGCTCACCCTGGTCAAGTGTTTCCCCAATAGGTCGTCCGTTAGATAAATACCCTCCATATAGGACAACGCTTCTTCATCAAAGTGCTTTAGCCATTCAGTAACTCTTTCAGAAAATACCCCTGAGCTGTTCTTATACCCACGGGGGAGATGACAAAAAATTGTCGCTGGGACTCTAATATACTAAATGCTGTTAGGTACCTGTTTTCAGGTGCTATAGTTTGACAGAAAAATCCATTTGAGACAACAAGTGTCGTTTTGTATTTTCTCCCGCATAATGTTATTCATTAATGCGGCACTATCTGCATGTTGGACAGCATATGTCTTTGTGCAAGTGTTCAAGTGTCTGTAAATGAAAACTAGACGAAATGTATTATCATGTTTTGATAAGTGAAACAAGGGATTGTTCTTTTGTGAAGTGCATTTTTCAATGAACTCCTGGTATTCAAGTTGATCTAAGATCTCCCTGACCTGTGTTTTTAGCTTCTTGCTTAATAGGATATTGTCTTTGAGCATGTGGTGAAACTATTAACGGGATCACGTGGTGGGTTGAGGCATCATCCCATCCAGCGTGATTTTTATACAATGCTGGAGCTTGGGCTACTGCCCACTCCCGTGCATATGTATGTTTAAGGTGAACAGGAACATGGTTGGAAAATGCAGGAAAAATATACTTTCTCCCTTTGGGCGCTCCCTGACGAATGCTGGCGGCTAATCTTGCTCTGCTAACAGTATGTCAAAACCAGACGATAGGTTCTTCGCAAAGAGACCTTTTACTTTCCTGTGTTTGTCCTCCTCCATGCGGAGTGTTATTTCATATAACTTGTGTGGGACATTCACCCTTTTGTCTGGTGTTTCCACCGTGATGTAATCATTCAATTTTGCTGTCCAGAAATTCCTTCAGGTTCTGGCGAGCTATTGTTACTTCTGCCGCGCTGTCTAGAATTGTCTGAGCCCATTCCCCGTTCAGAAGTTGAGTCCTTAGGATTCTGTGCATGTCTAACTTTGAGACCTGCAACTTTCTTCTTTTTAAATTGAGGTTTGGATTGTGGCTTGTCTTCTGTTTTAGAAGAGTCCTGAGCGTGCTTGTCCCTGGACTGCTTGCGCTCTTCTTTGTGTGCTGACTTTCCTTCTCTACCTGTGTTGTTTGTCGAGAGGAATGTGTATCAGTATCCTGATACCTGTCAGGTTTCCTAATATTATCCCTATTCCTAAGGTTATACCTCTTTGCAGAGGGCTCCTGTTGAGGAGACCTACCTCGGGACTGAGAATCTTTTCTGAAAAATTGTGTTTTTTATTATTATCCCACTTCTTTTTAGAAGAAGTAGGTGTCTGCTTAGAATTGTCCTTCTCAGGACTGCCCATTAGCTGTGGTTTTAAAAGCTTTCCCACCCAAACTGTCCCTTCCCAGTTCTGCATATGCAGTTTCAATTATTTTGGGAAGTTCTTGTGGTTGGTCTATAAGACTGACTTCTCTTAGGTGTTGGCGGATCGCCACTGAAGCTGCTTCCCCTTTAATGTTAGCTAGTATTATTGTTGATAGTAGTTACCTAGTAATTTCATACCTAAGGTCAGAGCTGGTTCAGCTCCATACTTGTTCTGTATCTGTCGTAAGACATCTGGAATTACCGCTAAGGAAGGAATACCATGATTCCTGGTATATATGGCAGCAAAGACTGTACCCCAAGTGGTGCAGTCCTCTAACTGTGGTGTGATCACCATGGGCAAGCAGAGTGTTAGCATTATATGCTTTCAAATGGTGTGGTATTTGGAAATACTGCTTCTAACTGAATAATTTTCTGAGCTACCCAGAAAAGAATCTGTTCACGTTTCGTGGGCAATTTACCCATTACTGTGTGTAAGTTTTGTGGAGTGATTTTAGTAGCGGTGCTCTGTGTTGGAGCTGTGTTATTTGTAGCTACTGTGGGCTGGACACCAAGGGGCCGATTCCGATCTCGGCCGGTAGGGCTCCGAATCGGATTTGGCTTAACCGGATCCGATTCGGAGCCCTATTTCCCGACCGATTCGTACGCGCGTCTGGGCGAGCGAGTACGATGCGTATTCGCCGACCGACTCGTCCGGGCGTCCCGACCGCTCCGACCGACTCGGTCCTGGGTCGAACCGCACCGACCGACTCGCACGGACACGACTCGCACTGCGCAATGGAGACGTTCCCCGGCCGGGTAAGTACGATGCGCGCTGCGAGCAGTCCGACCGAGCCGCGCACTCCGGCTCGAAAGAGCTGTCGGAGCCGTACTTTGGGGGTCCGTGTCGGACCCCCCTGTACGCGTAGCCGCGCGAGTCGCACACAGGGGGGACCCATGGGTCCCCCCTACCTGTGCGTGTATGGCGCGAATCGCTTCACCCCGTACACGCTGTAGGAGGCGCACTTGTCCGCATCGCACCCATTGAGTCAATGGGAGCCCGCGTACGCGTTGTACGACAGGCTCCCATTGACTTCAATGGGAGTCCGACCGACTCGAGTCCGATGGCATACGTGCGCATCGTACTCGTTCGGTCGGACTGCACGGGTCCGATTCGGTCCGAAATCTCTCCGGGTCCGGCTCGGTCGGAGAGATTTCCGGCCCGAATCGGAATCGGCCCCCAAGTGTCCTCATGACGAGTTGCGTCATGGCTCTGTAAGAGTTTTACCAACTCTTTGTGTTGTAAGAGCAGTGCATCTTGTGGCATTATATCAATGTCAGGATGTGGTGTGTAGCCGGCTAATGTCGGCCATGTAGCTCCTGGTCTACCTAGTGGACCGAGCCTGGTTTTATTTATTGGTTGTAGGGCGCCATTAAACCAGAAATTGTAGTCCTGGTCAGTGAGCGGAATCTTAATCTCCTCGAACGGAGTGTAGACCGCTGGGACTTTTTCATGTATGTAAGAAGGAAAAGTCTGAGTTGTTGCATTCACTGCTGGGAATGTAACCCAAGAATAGAACACATCTGTTTGATAATCTTCGTGTGCCTCTATTAATATCACTGTACCTCCTCGTCTGTTAAACCATGTCTGAGGGGTTTTTGTGTGAGTGTATGCCTGATTTTTGATGCAAAATGTATTGCATTTGCTTCCTCTTCGTCGTTTGAGACCTGTGTCCCAGTGACAGGAGCTGCTGCCTCGACAGACATTGTGTTGCGAAAACAAAATGCCCTAAAAAAGGGTTTTAAGATAAGGTTTTAAAAGGCACAATTGTTCGGGAACTATTTCCTTCAAGCTTGATTAACCAACAGCCAATACATAGGAAGTTTGCCTACTCAGCTGTGGCGGAATTTTGTGCCTACCCACTCCAGACGTCTCTGGCGTTTTGTGAGTAGGGGTCTCTGAAAATAAGCATGACTGAACTACTCAGATTCTACTGTTAAATAAGTGCCAAATTCAAGTTGGGCGCCATGTAGTGTAGTTCCTATTTCCCTGATAGGTTCTGCGCATTGGAATAACATACACTATAGGCTTGGCATAGGACTGAGGTCGGTATGCCCCTATCGCGTATATTAAACTTAATTACTGTGTACCAGCTAGCTCAGAGGCCACTAGAAACTTCTTGACAACAAGAAGGGAATAGCTTCTGGCAACCACATAACATAAAACCCTGATCCCTCAGGATCGTGGAAACAATATACTACTTTTCATTCAGTCACTCATCTCAGAGAAGTACATAGAAGAAACAGTCGGGTGTGTTTACAATAAAATTTATTGCACAGTTGTTATTCTAGTACTGGTAATATGTGCTGCAACAACTGTTGGACAGTAGCAGAGAAATATGGCCAGCAGTGCAGTTAAATAAAAATGCATGGTACAGTTTTACCATTGTGCAATAGTAATGAACACATACATGAAATACAGAAGGCATTTAAGATAAAGCCTATACCCCTATTATGCCTAACTAGATGTACCTAAGTGTAACTAGCATGTGTGTAGGTCTTAAAGAGCCAAGAATCCCCCTAGGATTTAGTCTAACCCCATTACCTTAGTGGGACTTCATCCTGATCTCGAGCTGGACACCCCAGGATGGGTGGATGGACCTCTGCCAGCTGGAGCTGTGGCATGACGCAGGTTGCAGCGTCTCAGGTCAGAGTGTCGGCATGGAAGTCTCGGTCCCCTCTGGTTTGCTTGGGCAAAGGGAGGTATATTTATACCTGATAGGTGCCTTGGAATGTTAGTATTGACGTAAAGTCGGTCAGAGGAAGACATCAGGAATGAACCCTTAGGGAATAGTGGTTCATGCATATTTAATGAGTTCTTGGAGAAATCAATAATCCTGTGCTAGGGAAAATCCCAAGAGCTTAAGGGTCTGTTTCTAAGAACTCGTTGTGACGTAGGTTAGTCATTGTTGGACATGGAGATGACGTATTTAGGATGGACCGTCTTCTGCACCCAGACCACACGTCAGATAAGGGACAGCCTCTGTTGCTCGTTATTGTGAAGGGAGGGCTAATGTAGGTGAAAGGGCCTTTAGTGGGTGAAAGGGCCTGCCTGTCTTTGTGACACGAAGGATTTGTGCCTCTGAAATGGCGCACCTATGTTAGGGCCTCAATCCAGCACATAACAGGTGTAGGAAGCTCGCCTGTGCACAAAGAGCGTATAACTTCATGTCTGGTGCTCCCAGTCCCCCTCTTTCCAAGGGCAACGTTAATGTCTCATACCGGACTCTAGGCTGTCGGCCCGCCCAGACCAATGTGACCAGGTTGGATCTCATCCTTTTGAAAAAACGTTCAGTGAGCGGTATCGGGATGTTTAAAAACAGATAAAAGAATTTGGGGAGGACCACCATCTTCGCAATCGCGATGCGGCCGGCCATGGATAGCGGCAATCTGGACCACACTGGCACTCGCGTTTCCAGCCAGTCCATAGCGCAGCCGTAGTTTGCCCTCCATAGCGTGTTGGTGTCCCAGCTCAGCCATATACCAAGGTATTTAACTGGCTCCGTAGCTCATCTATAGGGGTAATCTAAGGGGCAAGGAACTGTGGAGTCCATCAGCGGAAAGAGCACCGACTTGCTCCAGTTGATTTGTATACCCGAGTGCCCTCCGAAACATATGACTTCTCTCGTCAGGGGGGCTAGATTAGCACTGGGGTCCCGCACATACAAACGTCATCTGCATACATCGAAACCACCAAGCCCTGGGTGGTGAGCCCAATTCCCCTCTCCGCATGATTTTGCCGGAGCCTAGCTGCCAGAGATTCCAAGGCCGCTGCACATAAGAGGGGAAACAGGGGGCAACCCTGTCTAGTTCCTCTGGTAATGTTGAAACTATCGGAGACCTGGCTGTTTAGACGCACCCGCGCTGTCCGTTGGGTATATAAGAGCTGAACTTTTTTAATGAAGCCCACGCTAAACCCCAGTCTGGCTAGCAGCGAGCAAAGGAACGACCACTCCAACGTGTTGAACGCTTTAGTAGCATCGAGAAGAGCCGCCACGACCTGCTGCGACGGGTTCAGGTAATGCATGCCCGCTGTAGGTGCTCAACCGACACCGTCCAGCTGATCACATCTCTCGTCACCAACCAAAAGTCGATGCGGAACCAGGAGCTGTGGTAGCTGGAGTAGCATGTGCCAGTTTTTTGTTCCCCATGTGTATGGCGCCAAATATCAACCAGCGCGTTGTCCTCTATCACTGTTTTTAAGGTGCCTGCCACTTGTGGGTGATGCTGTCGTGTCCCCGAGTGGTCTAGTCGGCAGTCCGGTGCAATATTAAAGTCCCCACCCCAGATCACGGTCCCTGGGCCAAGGCCCGCAATCAGTCTCCAAACCTCCGGTATGAACCCGGGGTCATCCTGGTTCGGACCATATACTGCCGCTAGGGTAATGTGTTGCTGGTAGAGCCTCCCGGAGTTAACAACAAATCTTCCCTCCCTGTCTATGATCTTATGAGTGGTGGACCATGGGATGCCCTTTTTCATTAAGATCGCCACTCGCCTCCCGTAGTTAGAATAAACAGAGGAGTAGGTATCTCTGCACCAGCAAGCATTTAGCCTGCCTTTAGTGGCCTCTGTCAGGTGGGTTTCCTGTAGAAAACACACGTCCACCGCATGTCTGACGAGGTAGGCGTGCACCAGTCTGGACTTACGGTAATCGTTTAGGCCACGGACGTTCCATTTCATACAAGAGATTTTAGCCATCCTCTTTGGTGAACACTTTTGATCTGCGACTGTGGGGGAGGGGGGTATACAAGACCCACTGCCCGGAGGAAGGGGGACGGTGCGTGCTCATAACCCACATGTTGTGTAGTGCTCTTGCAAGTTGCAGTGGCAGACCAGGTTGACTGTGTTTGCAGCCCTTGACTTGTAGACAATCCCCCCCACCCACCCAACCAAAACTGAGAAACCTATAGTGAAGAGTGCCCAACCCATCGAACAGCCCTGCAGTCCTCCCCCCACCCACACCAACCCCCCAATCAGGTTGTGAATTGCCCCTCCCCCTCCCCCTCCCGCTCCCCAACCTATACCCAAAAACCTATATAGGTGCATTGGGATTTATCCCACGGGGGCGCAAACCTCACCAGCGGTCTCCCCTGCCATTCGGACAGGGTGGCCAAGCCATGTTCAAGTGAGCGGACTACCTGTTATTTGATTGTACATTGGTGTCCAGAGCCTACAAAGCCCCCCGGCTCCCTCCCCCAAATTGATACAGTGGTGGCGTAGCATGGTGCAGTTCAGCCCATCAGTCACTTGACCTGTGCTATTAATCATTGTCACTTGTGCTGCCACCTCCCTCCCGTTCCGGCGTCTTAGAAGGTGAACGTTTCTCTTTCTCCAGCTTCTTGGCGAATGCCAGTGCGGCTTTGGGGTCTGCAAAGAGCTGTGTTTTTCCCCCCTCCTAATTCGCAACTTGGCAGGGTAGAGTAAGGCATACTGTATGCCTTGCTGTAGAAGTATGCGCTTGGCCAGTAAGAATTCACGGCGTGCCGCCTGCACCGCCAGGGTGAAGTCTGGGAAAAAGGACAAGGTGTTCCCCTGCTGTCTCACCTCACCCATCTCGCGTGCAGATCGTAGGATTGCGTCCCTGTCATGATAATTGAGCAATCTGGCCTCTATTGGGCGCGCCGGTGTCCCAGGCGGAGGTCTGGGCCCCAGTGACCTGTGCGCTCTTTCAACTATGAAAACAGGGGAGAGTACCTCTCCGAAGAGGTCACGCAGCAATGTTTCCACTTAGTCTTCCATGTGCGAAATGGCAGTTGATTCTGGTACTCCAGTAATGCGGAGGTTGTTCCTCCTGGATCTTGATTCCAAGTCCTCGTTCTTAGCTTTGATGAGGTTTAATATCTTGTCAATTTCTAGCATCCTCTGGTTCCCGGATGCCAGGGCGTCATCGTTGTTGGACACTCTCTCCTCCAATTGCGTGATTTTTGCTTCGTGAGTATCGACTCTGGCCTTCACTTGGTCAAGCCTTTCTGTCAGCTAATCGAGCTTGGAGTTCGGGGTGCGCGAGGTCCGCCAAGCCCAGGCCGCAGTTCCACCGGGCCACACCAGCAGCCGTGTCGCAGGGCAGGTCCCCGGGGACCTCAGGTGATATATTTGCACCGTTATCTGCACCTCGGGCTCAGGAACCGATTTTTGTGCGGGGAGGTTGTCCAGCGCCTCACAGTCCGCAGGATGTTGATGGATTTCTGGCTTGGCCGGCAGAGCCCACTCAAGGTGCGGCCATCTTGCAGCTGGCTAATACATATGACATCACTCATTACAGGTTCTATGACATCATTTATGGTATCACAGATGACATCTCAAATGACATCATAGATGACATCACTGATGACAGCACTGATGACATCATCCAATGAGTGTGCTAGTTTGTTTTATAATTTACATAGTGGCAGGTAAGGACCCTATTTCTTGTCTACCAAATTTTGTACAGTCTGGGTCCAGCTAATAGGTGTAAGTGTTTACAAACACGTGCTCCTAATGTACCAGAGGTGTGTGGAGGTATTCAACATGTTATAAATCTTTGTATTCAAGAGTAACTCTGTGTGCAGATGACAATTGACTTGTGTTCATTATGTTCCACATAAGGTTTTTTTCTTTCTGCAAAAAAGCTTTCAACAGGAGTAAAATTCTACGTAGTAGATACTAACTTTTGTAAGCAGCCTTGAGTTATTAGACAGAATTGTGTCAGCATGACAATTTCTACGTAACAAAGAAGACTGTGTGCACCAGGTACTAACCTAGGTACATGTGCTTGTTTTGCTTCAGAAGATGGACTATCTGTAAAGTTTTCATGACAGTATAAAGGGTGCCAGTAGTACGATGTTTAGCATCTTCAGATCTTGGTTATTTTTATCAAATAGTGGGTTTTCTTTTTACAACTGTTGCATAGAGTGTACACTGTTCTTAGTAGATTATCTCTAATACTCTATGGTGTACTTCCCATGAAAGTTTCACTGAAAGTTTCACTGTTTGGAAACAGTGTGGGATAGAGTAAGCACTATTTAGAGTACCCAGTGCTCTACTGACATCACCTTCATTTTCTCCATGTAAGTTTGATCAGTTTTAGGGGTTTGATACATAAAAAAGCTGTCCGCAGTGGGGCATTTGTTCGGAACTGACATTCGCTAATTTTGAGAACTTGGCTTTCTGTGAATAGTTGTATACAGATTGAACACCATACTCAATAAGGGTTTCCTATATATCTGTGGTTGATTGTTAATGTGAGCTATGCTAGCTGTAAAGTGTATGGTACAGGGTCAATTTTGCATATAATGCATGCTTTCTACACCTAAGGGAGTTGTCTCTATGATGGCAGTAATGATGGTTGATATTCTCCTGAGCTATTTTGTACATACTGTCTGGCCTCTAATGCCATAGTGATTTATAGAACAATATGTGGGAAAACAAAGCTTGAATGATGTCATCAATTATTTCACTAGGGATGTCATCAATGATGTCATTTGAGATGTTATCAGTGATGTCATAAATGATTTCATAGAACATGTCATGAGTGATATCATATGTTAGATCATAAGCATGGCCTGGGTGGAGTTCGTAGAATTCTGCTATGCTGAACTCCGCGAAGTGCAGAAAAAACTCTGCCACATTCCCTGGAGATCCGCAAGCGGCAGAGTGCAGTGAGTCGCGCTGCTTGCGCTGATTTTTAGCACCAGGAATTTGTCCCGTGTTGTAAAATCAGTGCGAACTGCACCACTCACAGCGCAAGAGGGCGCTGCTTCTTTCTGCTGCTCGAGTAGATGTTCTACTCGAGAGCAGCTTCCTCAATGCAAGCAGCAGGTTTCTCAACACGAGCGGTAGCGACCTGCCGTGACAGCCCGCATTGTGAAATGTCATTGGGAGGTGTTCTAGCATAGGGTTTCCCCCGCTCGCCTTGGCGAGCTGGGCAAGAGGAAAAACTCCGTTCCACACCGCTTTGCAGAGTTTTTCAGAAGTCTCTACACAGAGAGCAGAGTGGGCAAAACTCCGCAAACTCCACGAGCGGAGCGGAATTTTACACCCAGGCTTAATCATAAGCAGTGCATGGCTGGGGCGCAAGTTATAGTTAGTATTGCTATCTGTAGCTGGTGAATTTCTGTGTTTTTTTTAGCACAAAACATTGATGTTGTCATTGAGAAATTCTCCTAACTATAACGTTACTTTAACCTTTCTTTTTTTCAGCAATTTATAATCTTTTTATCACACCTAACTATAATGTTACTTTAATCGTTTAAAAAAAATATAAAGTAATACTTAATCACCATATGTAAATGCACCCCCCCCCGCTGCAGTGGGTAGGCTGCAGTGACTAAATAATATAGATATAGATATATAAGACACATACAATAAAAGCATGAAAAATACAGTTGAATAAGAAAAATGTATGAATTTAGATAATAAAATATTAACATTTGAAAAACCCCAAAAAGAATTTACTAAGAATGCTATATACAGGAAAATAAATTAAAAAAATTAATAAATTAAAATATTTAAAAAATAAAACAATTGATGCTATCAAATCTGTTTAACCAATATTATGAAAACTATTGGAGTTGATGCAGTTGAAAAACTGCTAAACCTTTCGAATAAGACATAAACCGAATTTGGCACTCTTGAGAGAACAACATGGTAAACGTACACCAAACACACGTTTAAAAAAAAAAGAGAAAATCTGCATTGGTATATTCTTTCACGTGATGACTCACGTGTTATAGAGGGTTTATTAACCATCCTCATTAAATAATGATGTATGTGAAGAATTTATGAAAACTAATGTAGTTTAGATTACCTTTTATGTGCTGATGGAGTCCATTATAAACGCCTTCCTTTGCATATGAGAAACGTGTGCACTAAGTGAGAAAACAGAAAATGGTGCCACACACTCATAATTGATGCGAATAGCCTGAAACTTTCACAGAATTATCTTCATATATGTACTAATGTGAATCACATGAAATGACATTAGTTATTAGAAATTTGAATTAAATTTACATGTTGGTACTTTGAAAATGCAGTAATACACCATAGTTACATATGCTATTTACAATGAAATTAACCTGCTTTCTAAGTGCAAATAAGCTGAACACTATGTTTGAATCTCATATTTCTCAATGAAAATGTATATTTCAATACTTTGCATATATTAGCTTAAATTAAATTTAGGCCTGCCTTCCTGTACACATTTTCCTTGCTTTGCAAGATTTCGTTCTCATGGGAAAGTTTCCAAAGATTGTAAAAGTGAATTGAAACTATGTTTAATTCAGAGAGTTCCCACTCGCATACAAGGACTATTTGACACAAATCCTGTTACAACGGGAACATCCTTCATGAGAAACTGTCCTTGCGAACTCGCCCATGTGCCTTTGTTGAAGGATCTTTGCTTAAGGATATACACCTACCAGATGGTATGACAACTTATACATTCTGCACCGCCTATACTCCTATAAAATGTATCTTCTTTATGCTTCGTGACAATCATCCTATATGAACTGACCAATGGACTGAGTGGTCTGACAAAATGAGATGACCAAGGAAGTGTCACCCCAGAACTTGAGGATTATATAATGCATTGATTTGATGGAATTGTCGTCGTCATTCACTACTACTTTTGACCGTTTCTTCTCCTGAACTTTCCTGAGGACTTCCTTGCAGATTTGCTGATCTGTTTCCTGATCCAGACTGGGTTTTTGCAGACTCTTTTGGCTTCTTTTTCTGGCTGATACATATGCTCTGTGTGCTGTGCCTAGAGTTTCCCTCATTGGAGACTGCCTATGAGCTGTCATGGCTCATGTCCCTTCTTTAACTTCTTAGAGCTGGTCATTCTATGACAACCTCAATTTAATAAAACTGTCTTATTCTTTTAAAACAAATGCCTAATATTAATGTACTTTTCTTTAATCTTGATAAAATCTAACCTTAGCTAAATCCTGAACTGGCCTTGCCATGATTTATTTTATCTGTTGATGGTGCATTTCAATGATTTATTAATGATTAGGAGGAATAGAGATAAAGGGATCTCAGAACATCAAGTACTTATGTTATTGTTTTGCATTACCTTAACAGAATTATTGGTTTGCATCGTTTTGTCCAGGCTGAATTTCTTTAGGAGATTTGGTCCAGCAGTGATAATTCTCTATATGCATAGTTTAGTATTGAGAGTGATATACATGAATATATTTACAGGTTTGTAGGTCAGTCATCCAATTCCTGGATTGGGTCCCCTATATCCACCCCTCTTGCACAAAGCAAGATCCATTGGATGACCAAGTAAAGATTAGGCTAAGGCGACAAATGATAAGATTCTTATGACCAGATAATAATAACATTTTGGGCCCTGAAATCCTGCAACAGAGTCTAAGAATATTAAATATACCATTTCCACTCTAGTTTATGCAACAGGAGGGAAAGTGTTGGACATCAGAGGGGTTAGATTTAGGGTCTGATTTATATTTCGGCGAACGGATTACTCTGTCACAACGGTGACGGAAATCCCATCCGCCGAAATTTAAATCACATAATATTAAATAGTATTTGTATTTCAGCGGACTGGATATCCGTCACCGTTGTGACCGAGCAACCCGTCCGCCGAAATCTAAATCAAGCCCTCAATCTTCCTACTCCAGTCACCACAATATTAGGGAAAGTGATGGACTTCGGAGGAGTTAGATTCACTATTTCTACTCCCCTCAGTGCAACATTAGGGAAAGCATTGGACTTCGAAGGGGCTAAATTTACTATTCCCTCTCCAATTTAAACAACAGTAGGGAAAGTGTTGCGATTTGGAGGGGTTACATTTACTATTCCCACTCAAAATAGCGCAAGAGTTGTGAAAGCGTTGGATTTTGGATGGGTAAAATTTACTATTTCCACCCCAAACAGCGTAACAGTAGCAAAAGTGTTGGACTTCGGAGGGTTGAAATGTACTATTCCTACTCAAAACAACACAACAGTAGGGAAAGTGTTGAACTTTAGAGGGGTTAAATTTACTATTCTCACTCCTAATAGGGCAACCGTTGGGAAAGAATTGGATTTCAGATGGGTACAATTTACTATTACCACTCCAATTTGTGCAATAGTAGGGAAAGTGTTTGATTTCGAAGGATGAAATTTACTATTCTCACTCCAAACAGTACAAAAGCAGGGAAAGAATTGGATTGAAGAGCAGTAACATTTACTATTCCCACTCCAAACAACACATCAGTAGAGAAAGTGTGGACTTTGGAGGGGTAAAATGTATTATTCCCACTCCAGTCAGTGCAACAGTAGGAAAAGCGCTGGATTTCAGACGGGTGGGGAAAGTAGGGAAAGTGTTGAACTACGAAGATGTTCATTTTACTATTCCCACTGCAGTCTAGGCAAGAGTAGGGAAAGCACTTCACTTCAAACACATTATAGATGTATTATCTACTGGCGGTCGCCAGTAGATAGTTATAGTTACAACCTATTATCCATAGGAAATCCGCGACATTCTATTTGAAATAACTCTCTTGCCGGTTGACGTATCTTCGCAAAATTTTCAAACTTTATGGCCCGCTCCGGTCCGCTCCTACCCTGAAAGTCTCGGGGGATTCGTCAAGCGGGGGCCGAGAAAAAGGGGGTCCCAAAACGCGTTTTCCCCATGCAATTTTCCATAGGAAACTTTAGACACGGCTACAGCCCGAACTGCTGAACGGAATTACACCAAATTTGGCAAAGAGGTAGTTCTTGGTTCAGAAAGAACCCTTTTTGTTAAATGGTGTAAATCCGTTCAGTAGTTGAAAGTAAAAAGATAGTGATATCTATGGCCGAGTAGGGTCCGCGTACCCTCCCGATCACGAGCTGCATGCTAATTGGCTGTCAGCTGGCTGTCAACATTCCGATTCAGGAAATGTTGGCAGCCATTTTGTCCCTCGGTAGAACCGAGGGACAGAAACAAGTGCGCAAAGCGCACAAAGGGAGCAGGGTAGAAACACCCTGACCCCTAGGTTGCTCAGGGGGTCCCACAAGGACCCCCTGGGCAAAAAAAAAAAGAAATTTTAAAAATCAGCAGGATGCGCTCAGGGTGCGCGAATCCTGCCGAAAAAAAAATCGAAGCGCGGTCTCCCGCGCTCGATTGCATTTTGCCCCGGGTGGCCCAAGTCCCGGGGGCATGGTGAGGGGTTAAATTTATGTATGGGGGGCCTCAAGGGCCCCCAAGCCCGGGGACCGCCACCCCCGGGGCTTTCTTTTGAAAATGGTGCGGGAGGGCTCTGAGCCCTCCCGAGCCCGGGGACCACCACCTCCCGGGGCTTCTTTTGCCATTTAAAAACCTGTGTGGGGGCTCCAGCCCCCACACGCCCGAGGACCGCCACCTCCCGGGGCACTAACAAATAAAATGGGGGTCCGTTTTGGACCCCGAAGCCCGGGGACCACCACCTCCCGGGGCTGTGCTGATGTAGGGAGGGGGGCCGCGCGGCCCCTCCTGGAAGCCCTTGATGGCCCTGGGGACCGCCACCCCCAGGGCCGGCTCCTGCAGTGTCCCGGGGTGCCTACCCCCGGGACACTGTAGTTTGCTATGGCAGGACGGGAGCCTCGCGGCTCCCGTCCTGCCATAGCAAACTGCTTTGGATATTGGAAGAGAGGCAGGGAAACCTGCTCTCTCTTCCAATATCCAAAGCCGATTGCTTTTACACATGCTCCCCATGTGTAAAAGCAATGCCGGCTCCCAAGGGACGCGGGAGCCGGCGGGACTGTGGGGGATTGGGGACCCCCACAGTCCCCAACGGAGAGGAGCCAGCCCGGGGGATGGGGTCCCCGGGGCAAGTAGTGGCCCGGGAGGGGGCCACGCGGCCCCCCTCCCCAAAAAATAAAAAAATAAAAAATAAAAAAAACGGAAAGGCCGGCCCCGGGGATGGGGTCCCGGGGCCATAAATGGCCTGTGGAGGGGGCCACGCAGCCCCCTCCAAAGAAAAAAAAAAAACGAGGCCATGCTCCGGGGGATGGGGTCCCCGGGGCCAATACAGGCCCAGGGAAGGGGGCCACGCTCCCCCTTCCCGTTTTTAAAAATATTTAATTAAAAAAAGGGGTAAGGCCCTGGGGATGGGGTCCCCAGGGCATAAAAACTGGAAAAAGGAAGGGGGCCACAGATCCCCCTTCAGGGGACAATAATTTTATTTTTTTTTAAACGATTGGGCCCGCAGGCCCCGCCCCCTTCCTTCACCACTCTGCAAACGCGCCCCTGGCGCGTTTGCAGATGGGAAGTAATTCCCGTTCAATACTGGGGGTCCCTGGGGCCAACTAGCCCACCAGGAACCTCCAGTATGCGCCAGGGGCTGCCTTGCATAGAGGTGTACAGAGGCCACGCCCCTTTTTACACCTCTCTGCAACGCAGCTCTGTGGCGCTTAATGGAGGTAGCTGGTGGGCTAGTTGCACCCCAGGGACCCTCAGGATTTAAGGGGACTTAATCCCCCGACTTAAAACGCGCCACGGGGCGCGTTTGCACAGTGGTGAAGGGAGGGGCGGGGCTTCAGGTGACATGTGTGCAAACAGGCCCCGTGGCGCGTTTTAAGATGGGGAATTAAATCCCCTTCAATCCTGAGGGTCTCTGGGGGCCAACTAGCCCAACAGGTACATCCAGAAAGCGCCACAGAGCTGCGTTGCAGAGAGGTGTAAAGGGGTGTGGCCTCTCTACACGTCTCTGCAACGCAGCCCCTGGCGCATACTGGAGGTTCCTGGTGGGCTAGTTGGCCCGTAGGGACCCACATGATTCAAGGGGACTTAATCCCCCAACCTAAAACGCGCCACGGGCGCGTTTGCACAGATGTCACCTCAGGCCCCGCCCCTCCCTTCACCATTGTGCAGATATTCTTC
The DNA here is from genome assembly GCA_963921515.1 of Calotriton arnoldi. Classification (NCBI taxonomy): domain Eukaryota; kingdom Metazoa; phylum Chordata; class Amphibia; order Caudata; family Salamandridae; genus Calotriton; species Calotriton arnoldi. Next base: position 260,703 of record CAWUFW010007347.1, on the reverse strand, counting down.
TAAAATCATCCGAAATACGAATTCCGATTTACTCACCTGTTATAAGGAGAGACCTCAGTGCTGTATCTTTCAGCCCAGTACTAATCCTGAAAAGTAATTTTAACCGTACTTACCAGTAACTTGAATTTCCTTCCATAGGATATCATTGACTGGTTTCACTTGGAAATTCTTCTAAGTGTGGAGTTTTGGAACTTTAAAATATTCCTCTAAAATCAGCCGAAATACGAATTCCGATTTACTCACCTGTTATCAGGAGAGACCTCAGTGCTGCATCTTTCAGCCCAGTTCTAATCCTGAAAAGTAATTTTAACCGTACTTACCAGTAACTTGAATTTCCTTCCATAGGATATCATTGCCTGCTTTTTGCTGAAAAAGTTTCTAAGTCTTGATTTTTGAAACATACAAATATTCCTCTAAAATCAGCCGTAATCCGAATTCCGATTTACTCACCTGTTATAAGGAGAGACCTCAGTGCTGCATCTTTTAGCCCAGTACTGGTCCTGAAAAGTAATTTTAACCGTACTTACCAGTAACTTGAATTTCCTTCCATAGGCTAACATTGACTGGTTTCACTTGGAAATTCTTCTAAGTGTGGAGTTTTGGAACTTTAAAATATTCATCTAAAATCAGCCAAAATACGAATTCCGATTTACTCACCTGTTATCAGGAGAGACCTCAGTGCTGCATCTTTCAGCCCAGTACTAATCCTGAAAAGTAATTTTAACCGTACTTACCAGTAACTTGAATTTCCTTCCATAGGATATCATTGACTGGTTTCACTTGGAAATTCTTCTAAGTGTGGAGTTTTGGAACTTTAAAATATTCCTCTAAAATCAGCCGAAATACGAATTCCGATTTACTCACCTGTTATCAGGAGAGACCTCAGTGCTGCATCTTTCAGCCCAGTACTAATCCTGAAAAGTAATTTTAACCGTACTTACCAGTAACTTGAATTTCCTTCCATAGGATATCATTGCCTGCTTTTTGCTGAAAAAGTTTCTAAGTCTTGATTTTTGAAACATACAAATATTCCTCTAAAATCAGCCGTAATCCGAATTCCGATTTACTCACCTGTTATAAGGAGAGACCTCAGTGCTGCATCTTTTAGCCCAGTACTGGTCCTGAAAAGTAATTTTAACCGTACTTACCAGTAACTTGAATTTCCTTCCATAGGCTAACATTGACTGATTTCACTTGGAAATTCTTCTAAGTGTGGAGTTTTGGAACTTTATAATATTCCTCTAAAATCAGCCAAAATACGAATTCCGATTTACTCACCTGTTATCAGGAGAGACCTCAGTGCTGCATCTTTCAGCCCAGTACTAATCCTGAAAAGTAATTTTAACCGTACTTACCAGTAACTTATATTTTCTTCCATAGGAATCCATTGTCTGGTTTTCAGCAGAAAAGTTTCAAAGTGTCGATTTTCACAAACTACAAATATTCCTAAAAAATCGCCTGTATGACTTAAACGCATTCTTTCAACTGTTTACAGGAGATGCACCAGTGCTGGATCCAGGATCCAACACTGAGTAAGAAAAAGTAACGATAACAGTTTTTAACTTCTAAGTGAATTTCCTTCCATAGGATAACATTGGTGATTCTATGAGAAAAAGTTTCTAAGTGTGAACTTTTAAAGTACAATAATATTCCTTAAAAATCACGACTGTACCCAAAACGCTTTTACTCAACTGTTTACAGGAGATGTCCCAGGACTGAATCTAGGATCCAGTCCTGTGGTTAGAAAAGTAATCCATAAAGTAACTAATTGCATTTAACTAGAAATTCACATTGAGCTGAATGTTGCATTGTGTTTGAAAATGTGTTGCCCATTGCAACAACTGTAACTACTGTACTTAAAAGTCTATTGCCTATGTGCAAAGTATTTAAACTAAAGTAATTCATTCTGAGAAAGTATTTTTGTAATGTAATGTATAATGTAATTACAATGTAAATTAAAAAAAATAATATGTAAAAAAAATTGTTTCTAAAAATGTAGTAAATCAGTATGAAAAAATTTTATATAACAATTAATACATTTAAAAATTGACATTTACAAAACCTTTGAAATTCACTGAAAAAACCGTAGGTTTCAGACATGTTATAGTTACAAATTAGCATTTAAAAACCTTTGAAATTCACTGAAAAAACCATAGGTTTCATGGACGTTATAGTTACAAATTAGCATTTAAAAAACCTTTGAAATTCACTGAAAAAACCATAGGATTTAGGGACAGTTATAGTTAGTTGGACATTGCACTCGTACAAAACCCGTGAAATTCCCCGTTATAGTTAGTTCAGCTAACTATAACTCGCGCTCCACAATGCACTGCTGATGACGTCACATATTACATCACTCATGACATGGTCAGTGACATCACTGATGACATCACTGATGACATCTCAAATGACATCACTGATGACATCACTGATGACATCATCCACGTGATAATCTGATGCACCTCCTCACACCCTAATATAACCTTTGATACACCCACTCTAAATAACAGACTGCCATTCGCAAAACCATAGACACTCCAACACCAATAACTACATACCCACTCACTGATTCTTAGGTCTACACACACATCCACTAACTCACCCGTACAGTCACTCAAACTTACGGTCACTCAGTACAGGACTATCATATGCACTCATACTCCTATATAGACACTCACACACCGCCACTCATCCATAGAGGTACTCACACACCTAGTCAGTCATGCAAATAATTATTCACACTGCCATTTACTCACCTATACAGTCATACACACACCAGCTCACTTACTCATACAAATACTAGCACATTTTTACGCTCTTATACAATCACTGATACAAGCACACACTCATCCATACAGCCACTCTCACAATCACACACTCTCACTTATAGCCATTTATATACTCCAACACACATATATACTGCCTTTCACATATGTAGTTACTCACACATGTACCACTGGGACATACATTCACTCACTAACCCACTCTTACACACACTTACCCACCCATACAGTCTATCACAGATGCACTCTTGAAACCATCCACCCAGTGAATCACCCACTCACACATCTATGCACAGAGTCGCACACACCCCACCCACACAAACACTCAGGCACCCATACAGATACTCAGACAACCAATCAATAACTCATATAGACACTCATGTAGCTATTCACAAACCCATGCAGCCACTTACACAGCAACAGACAGACAGATTCAGACATTCACCCAGTTTAGTCACTAACCCATGCATTCAGTAAGATACGTTTAATCACTCACTTATACAGTCAGTCACGTACCTACTAAATCCTCCATACAGACACTTATACACCCACTCATTCCTCAATACAGCTTGGCATATATATAAAACAAAATTAAACTTTACAGAAACACACAGTCACTGGATGATGTCATCAGTGATGTCATTTGAGATGTCATCAGTGATGTCATCAGTGATGTCACTGACCATGTCATGAGTGATGTAATATGTGACGTCATCAGCAGTGCATTGTGGGGCGCGAGTTATAGTTAGCTGAACTAACTATAACGAGGAATTTCACGGGTTTTGTACGAGTGCAATGTCCAACTAACTATAACTGTCCCTAAATCCTATGGTTTTTTCAGTGAATATATATATATATGGGTATACCCATGAATGCTGAAAAAATATTAATCTTTTAATATAAAAAATAATAATTAACATAAAATATATATCGATATATATGTATTAAAAAAACTAAAACTAATCAATTCACATAATTGCTATTCAATCAAAAATTGCCAATTAATAAATAATTGATATTTAATTATTACTTCATTCATTTTCGACCCTGTAACTCTGCAAACCAGGCAAAAAATGACTATTCCATAGCTTGCATATTTGAAATAAATGAAATGATTAATTGACAATTACTAATTCAGTATTAATTAGCTTGCCACCCTAAAACACCACAAACCTAATATCCTGCAACTAAAAAAAAAGGAAATTAATACGTATTCCACAATTTAGATATTTAAAATTCAATCAAATTATTAATTTATAAATAATAATTATTAGTTAATGTATTATTACCTAATTAATTTCACACCCTATACCCTCACAAACCTAGCCTCTCACAACTAAAATATAATTTTAAAAAATCAGTATTCCATATTTTACATAACTAAAAATCAATTAAATAATTAAATAATAATGAATAATAAATTGTTAAATAATTATTACTTAACTTCTCATCTTATACCCCTACAAACCTAAACTTAGCAGCTCACAAGTAAAATATAAGTAAAATAAATAAGTGTTCCATAAATTACATAATTAAAAATCAATCAAATATTTAATTAATAATTAATTGTTAACTAATTATTGCCTAATTAACTTCCCACCCGATACCCCTACAAATGTAACAGCCCACAAATAACATATAACAAAATTAATCTGTTTTACATAAATGACATTATAAATATCAATAATATAATTAAATAAAATGTATTAAATAATTCTAAATTAATTAATACCTAATTAACTTAAAACCCTATCCTCCTACAAACCCAACAACCCTCTACAACACTATGAATTTCTAATAAATTAAATTAAAAAAATTGAAATCACTTAAAATTGCAAGCTTTGTTTTAAAAATAATTAATAACATTTATATAAACAATAGTAGTACATAAAATTGGGAAATATACTTTACCCCGCAGACTTTACAACGACCTGCCTTTACAGCGAAGTCAGTACCCCGCATGCAACGTTACCACGCGTCACTTTACCACGCAAGTCGTTACAACGACTTGCTCTAGGGTGCACGTTGTTGAACTGGTGTTGGATTTTTAAGTTCAACACTTCCCTTCTGATGTCTAGACTGGAGTTGGAATACTAATTTATACTATTCCAAAGTCCAGCGCTCCCTAAAGCAAGTCGTTGTAACTACTTGCATGCTAAAGTAACGCATGGTAACGTTGCAGGCGGGGTACTAACTGCGTTGTAAAGGCGTGCTGGGTATTGCCTGCGGGATTCCGTCATACAACCCATAAAATTAATATATCAGCTAAAATACATAAAAAATTATTAGAAAACTATACTTTTAACCACCATATTAGTGAAAACGATATTAAAAACATCAATAATATTTTAAACAATATTACTTATCTCAAAAAACGGCATTCTTGTCAATATTTGTGCACGTCAATATTTGTGTTTCACGATTTTCAATTTGCGATACTTCTATCTCCTGATTTTTCTAGCTCAATATTTTGCCCACACACTGATAAATATCAACAAGTTTGACCTGCTGCTGTTTATCACAAGGCTCACTAATGAAATATGTGCAGCAACACCAGTTTCTGCAACTATCGCAATTAAGTGGACATCTATTAAAGAGGGCCTAAGTCTAAATGAGATGTCACAGCAACATTTGCTTTGTTTACCGATTAGGAGTTACATTCCATCGGTGTGGTTTCATTCTTTGTATATCTGTGTGAAAGGATGTTTGCTTATTTATTTAATTATATATTAAATGGTTTTCTAGAGTAAAACTAGGATGAAAATGACATAAGTGTAGTTTACATGTAACAAAACACCAACATGGGTGATATACAAATGTATGAAAAAGAGATTCAGTTTACAATAATGAAAATGTCACTGCAGTAACAAGAAATCTGGAACAAACAATTGTTTCTGAGTGGAGGGAAAAATCTGTAAAGAATAAGCCTAGTCACTGGGAAGCATGACATCATAATTACTTATGCAACCAAATAAAGCAGAGAATCCATTTAGGCAGAGAATAGTGTTGCAATTACACTAAGATAATTGTATCATACATTACTTAGAGTTATAGAGCAAATCTATTCCAAGATCTTTCTGTGTTTGAGGGCCCGCCAAAGCTGAAGAAGCCAGTATTGTCATCAGTGAAGCTAATGGAATGTGGAAAAGAATGTTTGTCAGTTAAGAATTAGAGGATGAAAGAGTGTGGTTTCTAGGTACTGGGAGCTGCTGACAAAATGCAGATATCTCAAGGGAAGCATTTGTGCATGCAGCCTCTAGGTAACTCATAACCTAGTAAATTGCAAGGGTCTCTCTCAGGCTGATCACAAGAGAGGTCTTGGGTTCCTGAAAGCTGAAAACAAGTCAGAAGGGTCTTGAAAACTGAAAACAAGTCAGAACGTTGCCAGATGAGAATTGGACCCTGCTAGTACTCCATAGCTTTTTTCCAAATGTTTCTGCTTGTTCACAGGACTGTTAGAAAGGGACTTTTAGAGAGTGAAGTATTAAGGTGTTATGTAGTAGGATATGTAAATGCACACTAAAAGATGCACATTTTATCACAGGAAGAAGGTAGCAGGGGCAGTAGCGGCTCGTGGAGGGAGGGCTGTGGGGTGGGGCGGGGTGGGGGAGGAGCAGGGTGGGTGGTAGTAAACTACGGCCGAACAGAGGTAAGTAAACAAATAAATAAATAAAATGAATTTCATTGCGCGTGCTGCATTGCCAAATGCGATGCAGCGCGTGCAACGAAATTCGTTTTATTTATTTATTTGTTTACTTACCTCTGTTCGGCCGTATGCCGTAGTTTACTACCCCCCACTCTGCTCCTCCCCCGCCCCGCCCCACAGCACTCCCTCCACGAGCCGCTACTGAGCAGGGGTACTGAATGGGCTGCCGCAAAAGTTGCTCCCATAAAGAGTAGTGCACATACACAAACTATACACTGTGGGTCTCATTACGATGTCGGCGGAAAGCCTCCGACCGGCGGATGGAGGCTTTCCATCCTAAATGTTAGGTTTACAGTCCGACTGCCGTATTAGGATGACAGCGGTCGGAGTTAAACCTGCGGGGGATTCTGAAGTGATTCCGACGGGCTCCTTAAGCCCGTCTGTGCGTCGGAAAGACAGTATAATCCCTTAATGACAGCCGCTCTACCATCGGGATTATGATGTTGGTTTCCGACAGCCATTCCAAGTCGGCCTTTCAGTCATGGAAAGGCTGTCGGAAAGCAACATTGGGGGTCCCTAGCAGGGCCCCCTTCCCCCCTGGTCCTCCGCAATGGGGACTGGTGGGCACCTATGGTGCTCCCCTAAACATCCCTGCACTGTGGGGCAGGCACGGCATGGTGCCTGCCACATGGTGCAGGGATGTTCACAAACATCCATTTTTCAATGGAAGCTTGTGCTGTGGGCCTTTTCCGCCTGCCACACAAGCTTCCATTGGAAAATGGATATTTGTGACTGCCCTATGGGTGGTGGCTTTGTAATCATGCCGGCAGAACCGCCGACGTAAGGTCGGGCGGTTCCAAACCGCAATGGTCGTAATCAGGACTTAAATGCTGCATCGGAATTCAGTTAGTACGTTCTGGGCAACCTATTTCTGCACGAAGTTAGAAAGAGTGTGACGGCGTGTGTATCTGGACTCTGACAAAGTCCATTATAAACTGGCCTGAAAGCTTATCATAGAAAGACTACTTTTATATGCAATGTATAAGGGAGGAGGAGAATGATGGGAGGGAGATTTTTAAATCATAGCCCAGTTTACTTATCCTTAAGTTACATCCCCCCCGTTGGAACCTAGTCAGTCCATATACTCCTGATTGAGTGATTTTTTGAGTAAAAATTCTCAGAATTCAGTCCAACCTGTTGGGGGAATGATTCTTTGGGAGAATTGGACCGAGGAGATCCAGTGGGTCGAATACTCCATCCAACATTGGCAACGCTTTTGGTGCCAAGCCTGGAGGACGTTACTACTTCTTTTCTGAATTGTAGGTCAGGGTAACCCATGGATCCCATACCCCCTCACATATTGAACTCTATTACAGACATTATTGCTCCAATGCATCAGGAGCTATTTACTATCTCCCTTCATATAGGAGAAATACCTGATGATTGGAAAAGAGCTAGGGTGATTCCTTTATTTAAAAAAAGCAAACACTGATCCTGAATACTTAGCTAATTTTAGACCAGTCTCGCTCCTGTCAGCAGCCTCAAAGGTGCTGGAGAAGTTGGTAAATCAGCAACTCACGACCTTTCTGACGGAAAGCAACCTACTTCACCCCTCCCAAACTGGACTTAGAGCCCGCCACAGCACCGAGTCCACATTATTAGAAGTCTCGGAGTCCATCATGTTTTCTCTGGATTCAGGAGTCAATGTGGCATTGGTGCTACTAGACCTGTCAGCAGCATTTGATACTGCGGAGCATAACATCTTGCTGCACAGGCTAGAGTACTTGGTAATAACAGGCTCTGCGCTGAATTGGCTAGCCTCTTTCCTCAAAGGGCGTGAGCAGATGGTATGGATGAAGCCTTATGCCTCAGGATGTAAAGTGTTGAAATGAGGGGTGCCACAAGGTTCCTCCCTCAGTCCCCTGCTCTTCAACATTTACATGTCTCCTTTGGCATACTTGGTGGAATCCTTTAACATCAAGATCATCTCATATGCTGATGATACCCAGCTCCTGCTCGCATATGATGGGCATCGTGTGAATGCAAGGGCTGCTTTTGCTAGCTGTCTGGTGGCTTTGCTAGATTGGCTAAAGGCTAACAGATTACAGTGTAATTCCGACTAGACGGAAGTCTTATTGTTTGGATGCGATCCTCTCCCTGGCAGGCATGGAGCTTGGCCCGAGAGCGCCTCCCCTTCGCCCCCTCCAACGGTGATGGCCTGAAATCTGTGTGTGCTGTTTGACGGACAGCTTTCTTTTGGAACACAGGTGTCAGCAGTGGTGAAATCTTGTTTCTGGATTTTTCGCATGTTGAAGAAATCTCTTCACCTGCTACCCTTTGAGGCGCAAGTGACAGTGGTCAGGTCACTGATTTTGTCTAAGCTGGATGACGCCAATGTCCTATACCTCGGTCTCCCGGACTATCTGATCCAGGGGCTACATTTCATGCAGAATATGGCAGTCCGTTTACTATTTAAAATCCCGAAATTTACCTTGGTGTCATCTTATCGGGATAAACTTCACTGACTGCCAGTCCGGCATCATATTAAGTACAAAGCATTGACGTTAACACATCAAGCCCTTCACAATAGGGGTCTGATGTACCTAAATGAACGTTTTGAGGTATACTGTCCTGAGAGGCTTTTGCGCTCCAGTTCTGCAGGACTTATTGTGATTCCTCACTTTCAACCTTTGATGAAGAGCTCGCCCGCAAAGGGGCATTCATCAAAAGTTGGTTTAAAATTAAAAGGGGTCCGCCTGAGTCACTAAACACCTACCTGTGGAAAGAACTGAAAACTAAGGAGGCATTTCCAGCCTACGTTATTTGGACAACTCACTTAACCAACTGGGACTGCAGGAACTTTGGGAGCTATCAGGGACCTTTGCTAGCTTCAAAAAAATTGTAAATAACACGGTTCAAAAAGGAATCATTCATATATGATAAAGCTGCCCTGACAGAGCGCGCTCATGGCTGGTTCACCTTGCAGTCTGATAGCAAGGTCTCACCTCAAGTCTATCTTCATACCAGCTTTTCCAGAACCATAAAAGAGAAGTTCCTGAAACTCCGCCTAGGCATACTACCATCTGCATATCACATGCCGCCTTGGCTACGCCCCCTGAAGCCAGCAATCTGCCGACTTTGCGGGGAGGGGGAGGAGGACATAGTGCATCTGCTAACTATATGAAACACCTTGATACGGGAATGTCGGATCTTGCTAAGACCACTCTTTAACAAAAAACACATTCGGACCTGCAGACAAGCAGTGTTAGCATGCTTCTCCGGTGAGGATGTCCAACTAAGCTGTTGCCTGGTAAAATACCTATTCGCAGCAGAACTGAGTATAAAAAGACAGGCCAACCAGTTTGCAGACTGTATTACAGCCGAACGGACCACGGTACTTTGATCCAACCCTCACAAGAAGCAGCCCGCGCTCCTGCCTTAATGGGAACTTCAGTAACGTTAAAGACTGGTATACCATGCACTTTAAAAAGGACTCGCTCCAGGCAGACTGTTCCATATAAATATCTTTTATGCTGACTAATTTCTCTTTTTCAAATATTCAATGATTTATAATGTATGCATGGTCTTACTCCATTGCAATATTCTGCACACTGCTGCTCTGCACTTAGTATCCAATGATCTCTAATGTATGCATTGTTTTACTCCATTGCAATATTCTGCATACAGCTGCTCTGCACTTAGTATCCAATGATCTCGAATGAATGCATTATGATATGTTTGTTTGGGGGGATCTGGATCCTCCAAGTTAGTGTATCTTTTCTCACATATATCCCATGATTATTGATTAAAGGAGCATTACTAACAGTGACCAGAGGGTGCCAGGAGGCTGTTCAGTCCCGGCAATTGGCTTCATGATAAGGAGAAGTGGGTGCTACAAGGAGATTTCATAAACCTGGAGATTGTCCCGTTTTATAACTCAAGGCAGGTTTACCTGTACCCGCACTACGCACCATTGAATTGAAGGTTAACAGAGAGTCCTTCTCTCCTTTCTTTTAATCAATAATCGTGGGATATGTGTGAGAAAAGATACACTAACTTGGAGGAGCCAGATCCCCCTAAACAAACATATCACCACTTCATCACCAATTTTGATGAAGTGTTGGGAGATATTGAATTATTGTGCCTGAAGAAGGTGGTCGGATCAGCTAATACCACCGAAACGCGTCGCTACTGCTACTAATAAGCACCAAATCGAATTGGTTTTGATTGGAAAAATAATAACAGTACTCTATGATGTGTTGATCTTGAAATGACTATTGGTTTGGTGCTTTGTGTGTTTTTATTGTTAATTTAATTCTCCCATTTTTCGAATGTTATGAGTATTATTTCATATATGTGAATCACCGATTTACTAGATAACAATTGATTTGTTGTTTTATTGTATTTTTTTAAGTTTTTATACATGAAAAAGGATTCATTGAATAAAAACATTTATATAATAGCTTTGGGATTCTGTGACACTCGTTGGTGATATTGGTTTGTGTGTGTATGGATGTGATATGAATTAATGATGGTATGCTTCTAAATGACCCAAAGGGAATTTGTTTCTGACTTATTGTCATTTTGGTGTACTGTCCCTTTGGTAAGGAGGACCCCTCTCTTATTTTTGTGACCCAATTATCATAACCAAAAAATTGTCAGCCATTGGGAATACGCCTTTGAAAAAAACACAATGCTATCTATACCGCATCTCTCCAAGAAATCGTGATGGAGTCTGCGATGTCTACATCTCCCAGGAACCTGTTTCATGGTTAGATGATTTTGAATATAACCATCTTTTTTGTGGTGCTAAATGGACTGAGAAGGTCCATAAAAATTCCTGCGAGAGCACATTTATGGTTCAATATGACCCATTTGTAGACCACTCAAAAGTAGTGCTTGCATCACGTAGGAAATTCCCCACTGAGAAAACCGATTTCACTTCCAGAAAAATACCTGAAGTACGTCTAAGGATTCTGCAGGATGCCCCTAAAAGCAAAGGGCAACTGGCCTACAAGGAGATGAAGGAAATTCTAATCCAAAGCTCCTTTGAGGACTTGATCATAGAGTAAATGTAGACGAGGTGGTGCCGTTTCAACTCCATGTTGGATTTTGACAAGTTAATCTCTATCAATGAACGGTCTCTGATAACGATCAGTACTAAAGCTGTTGTTTTCCTCCATTGCAATGTTAAACATCTTGCTCCAGAGGACAGAAGACCCTTCTTCACAGGAAGTTGGAGGTGTATCAGGAGTCGAAGGGAAGCACTAAGTTAACGGTCAAGTATTTAAGAATTTTTAAATAAAGAAACACTTCTTCCCTGGATCCTTTAGAAGATAGCTCTAGATCTATTTACTGAAATTGAAAAACTATTTGAAAAACTAGATCTTTGGCAGATTTGTTCTTATCATTTTTACCATTATGTTATTTGATTCTTTCTAACTTTTGCATTTTTTATTTGCAAAACTATTACACACAGTTAGACTATCATTCGTGCTACATTCCAAAACTTGATCATAAAATAAATAAGAACTTTATAGTAACTAAACAAATACCAATATTTTGCATTGTATTGACTGGCATTTTTATGTTTTTCACTCAGCCCTTTCTTCTTATGTCACTATTTTATGAGTGTGTCCTTCATGTTCAAAATGAGCATGTTTTACAAGCAGGTGAATGTCATTTTAACCAATTTGTGCAGTCCCTTGTTTCATAATGATTACCTATGTATGAACTCAATGAGCATTCTTATTCACAAAATCTGGGTTACAGAGAATTCCTTTTTTATTCATAAAATTGCTACAAGACTGGACTAACTATCAAGATCCCCCCTCTCAAAAGCCTCTACTACCTCCCAGTATTGGGCAAGGTAATGGGAAAACTGGCTTCTCAGCTTCAGTCCAGTTACAGCTGTCTTTCCGATTTTTCCTCTGGCTTAAACCCAGACTACAGAACAGATATTACTCCTCTGGCGATCAGAGGTAGGTCTAAAATTGAAGGATGGAAAGGTAGGGGTTATTTTGGTTATACTTCAGTTCTCAGCATTTCCAGTTCCAGTGAACCATAATATGTGACTGGCACAAGTGTTAAGTGATACCAGTTATACAGTCTCTTGGTTTCATTCAATTCCTTGTGAAAACAAAAATCAGCCTGTTTTACACATCGACTTGGCTTTTACAAGGTGTTTCCTATTTCATCAGGCTTGTTCATCATCTACCTTGCTCCTCTCTTCGACCTGTTTGAGTTTCAGGTTTTGTGTCCATCCTTTGGGGATAGCCCATATTAGGGTCTCCTTTCAACCTCTCCTGACCTGCATAAGCAGGGTAAATGATTGGATGACTGAGAGCTCCTTGTATCTGAAAAGTTAAAATACTGAACTTAATTTACTGGGTGCGAAATGTCAAGCGGTCCTCCACAACCTTTATTTGCAATGCTCTTCAAGGTCAAGAATCTGTAAATATAATCTCGAGATGACAATGTCCATTCATGTGACCTTAGTTGTCAAAAAACATTCTCCTACAAACTTATCTTAGACCCATTATACCACTATTAGTCCATAAAAGTTGTGTCTTAGTTGAGGGGTTGGATAACAATGTGTTAACTGAATATTGTGATCCAGCGCTCAGAGATCAATACATTTGCAACTAAACTTGGCCCAATTACATTACCCAACAATGTCCCTTCACGCTGGGTTCAGTGTGAAATGCAAAATTCAGACTTAACTTACCAATTTCTAACCAAACCTGCATTACTCATAGGAAATAATAACACAAAGGCATCTTTTTTATAGTTGATTAGTTGATGGCAAGGATTAATAACACACCCTAAATAAAGACGAACACAGTGTGTATATTTATAATGTTTTATCTAAATAATGTGAAATAAATGCTCATCAAGTACCAATACACAGTACAAACCATGGAATATCACTGAATAAACAAACTAGGAAAGAGAAAATGATAAATCACATCACATCGACAGTGCATTGAAGGAGTGGAAAGGCGAAGAGAGAAAAGTTTCAGAGACAAAATACATTTGCAAATGATTATTGCAAAGTCAGGTTTCTATCTATACTAACCCAGGAGGAAACAGGAAATCTGCTCACTGGCCAGGGGAGCAGCAGGGCCCCTCAAGAAGATTTGTAAGGGCAAAGTCTAAGGGGCATATTCACAAGGACTTATCGCCGAGTTATCGGCACTTTAGCGCGTCAAAAGTGGAAATAGATTTATCGCCCCATTCACAAGCGGGTGCAAACTGCAGACATCGCCAGTATTCCCACGATAACTGCCGCAAAATTTAACTCCACGGGTGACACCACCAACTAACCCTAATGAGATGCAGAGTAGGCGTTCCCGTGCAAAAACACCACTTCGCCACATTCACAACGAACTGCCAGATCCGCGATGCCAGTCAAAACCACGTGATAAGCCGCGGTAGCAGCAGGGATTTAACACCTGCCTATTGCTGGTGTTAAGCAGGATGACTACCTGCAGTAGGTAACGGAGCCCCGCCCACAGCTAAACCCGAAGAACAACCAACGCCATGGAGCTACTCATCTTGCAGCTTGGAGCCCCAACAGGGCCACAAGACCCACCGCCACCACCCCCAGGACCGCCACCACCCCCAGGACCCGGACCGGCACACCCCCCCCGGACTACCACAGAGGCAGCGCAGAGTAAGACAGCGGACCTACCGAAAACGCACTAGTCTCACAGACCTAACACCCGAGGAAGTCATAGCCCACTACAGGCTCAAAAGGACAACCATCCTCCGCATCATGACCCACATCGGCCACAGGCTGACGGTCCCAACACAGTGGACAACCAACATCCCTCTGCAGACAAAGCTGCTGGCTGTGCTGCACATGTTGGCCTCTGGTACCTTCCAACCAACAACTGCCAGAGTCGGAGGAGTCTTACAGCCAGCCCTATCAAAGTCCATCACACCTGTCCTGGATGCCATCATCAGCTTCATACCCCAGTACCTTCACTTCCCCCACACTGCGCAGCAAAAGCTGGAGACCAAGCAAGGCTTCTACGCCATAGCTGGATTCCCTCACGTGTTGAGGGCTATTGACTGCACACATGTCCTACCTGCGGACACTGCACACATCTACCGCAACAGAAAGCACACGCATTCCATCAATGTGCAGGCAATAGTGGACCACCGGGGAATGTTCACCAATGTCGTCGCAAACTACCCAGGCAGTGTGCACGATTCCTACATCTTCCGACAGTCCATCATCAACTAGCGCTTCCAGGATGGCACCTATGGAAATGCACTGCTCGTTGGTAAGTACCAAATCAACACACCGCACACCTCAAATCCACCATCACACAACGCACAACTGTGGGAATGCACACGTGACAAAACCACATACAACATGTCAATCAACATGCCCACCTACCAGACACAACAACACAACTCCATCAGGATCCTAGGCTTCCCATGTACACAAGCCAGCTACATCATGGCACCACAGCCACAGGTATGTGCGAAGGAGGCAAGTGACCCATGAATGGGAATGTACACAACGACAAGTGTGGCGTGATTGTGCTGGACAGGCTTGGGTATGCAAACCACAGATATGTCCATGCAGACATTAACTGCTGGTGTCTGGAGAGTAGTGGACACTGGACGCAACCATGTCATCTCAGGCTGTGGGGTAGATCGCGGAAATGTCGCTCGCTGCATCCCCCCTGTGTGCGTGAGTGTAGTGGGTTGGCACGGCGTACGCCAGGCCTGCGCAGGGGTGTGGATAAAAACACTGTGGCGCTGAGCGTGGTGCTCTCCCGGAATGGCCAACGTGACTGCCAGGGCAGCGCCTCTCAGCTTGCCACGAGGCAGACGCCGTGAGCAGCGGGGCCTGTGACCCTGTGCACCTGCTGCACCCCAGGGCGCTGATCCCCAGACCCGGCTTGCCCGCCCCAGCGCACCCAGGCCGCACTGCTCACCTGCCGACACCGGCGTGTGTCAAAGAGGGCTCACCACATGCCGGTGCAAGCTCCAAGCCCCATGCCAGCGACCTTCGCAGCCTCCTCAGACCATCGCTGTCCTCCGTGACACAGGCCCCCAGAAGTCCTTATTCGTTGACATACTCCACCGCTGCAGCCGGCCTGCACCTGCAGTCCAGTAGGTTCCACATCTAGAACTGAGTCTTGATTAATCAATGGCAGAGTTCATGCCAGTGAACGCAGGGAGAGGAGTGAGAGGAAGATGCGGTTCAGTCTGGTGGAAAAACGGATCACCGTTACGGAGGAGGTCGACCACTAGCAAAGACTGACCTGGTGCCACTAACCCTGTGCGCCGTGAGTCACTATCAGCCTCCGGCAGAACATTGTTGGTGTCTGAGCCTGTGGCCTGGGGGTTGTCATCAGCAACTGGCAGGTACGGACTTGGTGTTTGGCATGAGTCTGTGGCATTCATATCCGCCATGTTGCTGGACACAGCTGGTATGTGCCCTCTGCATCATGCCCTGGGGGTACACCTTCCACTCTCCCCCAAGACACTCCGTGACAACCACCTTTGATACCTACGAGACCCTGCTCTGCTCTCATGACCCTACCCCAGTGCCCCGCAAGTCAGCGTCCCGTGGCGGTAGGCCCGTGTCGGCCGTTGTGCATCCGGGGCCACTAACTCTGTGCAACTCAAGTCATGGTCCCTTGCTGGTTGAACATTGCATTTCTGAGTGCCTGATTACTGCTGTAGTTGTTGCCAGCAACAACCACTCCCTGAGGGCTGGCTTACACTCACCCCACACACAGCCAGCACAGGCATCACTGGACTAGTGGGCCTGCCAACACATCATGCCGAACCAAGTATTGACTCTTTTCTCTCTGCACTGTCACAGGTGATCAAGGATATGCACTCTGCCCTTGGATGATGACACCCCTCCAAGACCCGAACACACCCGCCCAGAGGCAGAACAATGCGGCCCACATATGCACCAGGGGCATTGTGGAATGCACATTTGGCATGTTGAAGTCACGTTTCAGGTGCCTGGACATCACAGGTGGAAGGCTCCTGTACAGGCCAGACATCGTGTGCAAGTTGATCGTTGCATGTTGTGTGTTGCACAACATCTGTGTACGCACAAATGCCCCATGGATCCAAGTGCCAGAAGCACCGGACGATGTTGAGGACGATGGGGCAGGTGGCCCACATCCCACTGCAGATGCGGCAGGAATAGCCCGTAGGAACACCCTCATTGCCAATTTCTTCACATGAGCACGTCACATTGTGACCGTCCCTGGCAATGATGGGACAGTACAAAATGTCCACAGGCACAGCATGTGTGAATAAAGAATAATTGCAGGTTACAGGTTGTACTCGTACATTGTCATGTCACAGTTTCCTGCTATGCCAGATGTGATTGGCCATGTTGTGCACATATGCGGCACCAGTTGTGTCCTGTGTTCTGTTGTGGAGGTGTTGCTGTTTGTACCACGATGTTGTCAATGTCGAGGTGCCCTTATACTTATGTGTGTATGCTGCACGGTGGGTGAGTCGCTCCTGCAGCTCTGATTTGGCTGCCACTTATCCCTTTCATGCGGTGTGCCTTTCAGTTCTGTGCTTCTACAGTGCTGAGATGTTGCAGACTTGGGTAACTTGTGCTCTTTGTCTAGTTGTGACTCTTGGGCATGGTTTGTCCGCAGATGTGTTGTTGATGTCAGGGGTTGTTTGTGCAGGTGGATCTGTCCGAGTGTGACCTGCTCCTTTCCGGTTGTGGTCCGCACTCAGCCACCTGTGTCGTGGCGTGCACATTGTCATGATGATTGGACTGCAGCCATGCTACTCGTCATGTGGTGACTCTTGCATTGTCAGTGTGGCTGACGTATATGCATGTTTGCTGTGTTTCGCACGTGTGCATGTGTTGGTTGTGTGATTGGTGATGTGTTGGGTGGGGGCCCCTTTGGGCACATGGCGGACATGGGACTACTTGGTGTTTGTGTGTGTGCTGAAGTGTTCCCGTGGGATCAGGGACATGATCCAGAGTCATTGTGGGTGTGCAGTGTGCTCTGCTTAATTGTGCATGTGTGCCATTGTGCCCATCTCCCCCGTCCCCCCACTCCCTGGTCGGTACGCACCCTATTGATGTAGTGTCGGGTTGAGCAGTGTCCGGATCCCCAACTCCTGTCACCGTCTCCCGACTGATGACTGTGGCCACCATTTTCTCCATGTCATTCAGCTCCTGGTGTTCAGCTGGCCCCCCTCCTCCGAAGTGCGTTGCTGCTTTCATGTTGGCAGCGAGTTTCTGCTTGGTTTTGCCATTCACATCAATCCAGCGCCTCTTGTCCTCTTCCATTGTGCTCCTCGGCGCTGCGACGGCATTCACATGGTCCAAGATGGTGTGCCATCTTTGCCTCTTTGTTGCCAATGACACGTTGGCGGTGACGTACAGTTGGTGGTGGTGTTCTATCTCATCCGTGACGATAATCGGGTTTTCCTGCAGACTGTACCCCGTCTTCCTCTTCCTCTTCTCATTGCCCTTCCACGACCCCTGGATTCCTGGCTGTTCCTCCGTGGGGCTTGTGGGGTTCATGTTGTCCTCTGCAGTCGGTCAGGGTGCATCCGTGGTACTCCGCAGTTCATTTCCTTTTTAGTGGCATTTTCCGTATGCTGTTCTTGTGCTTTTGCCCGCATTACGCATGGGTATTGCTGGCCTCTTGCTGGTTATCACTGTTTTCTTATCGCGTTTGGGCCCATCGCGACTTTTTACGCGTTGGGGTTTGTGTTTTTATCTCCATCGTGGTGGTTGTATCGCGGACATTGGCCGCGTTTTCGGGAGACTATCGCATGGTACCGCCGTGTTGTGAATTCCACGTTAACACGGGGTTAGTTTCCCGCGATAGACTGCGATGTGTAAAGTTGCGTTAACCTTTTTTTGAGATGTTTAGCGCACGTTCTTGTGAATATACCCTTAAGTCAGGAATCAGGAAACAGGGAAAAATAGGTAGGCCTCTGCAGCAAACCGATGACTACGACAATCACACCTAACACCATCAGCACCTCTCAGAACAGGAGCAATGCTAGCTAACCCCTCCCACCAAGGCACCTCAATTATACCCTAAAACCCAAAAGACCAACCCACACTTGTTACATTTCAGAGTATAAACTACATCGTAATTGGTTGAGGAAAGGGGTGTAGTGTCACACCACACTCGGCATGTCCATCTCTCTCAATGTTCTATTGTTTTTGTTTTTTCATCATTAGAACTACATCATCCCAGGAAATACAAGTATACAATATCAGACTTCATGTTGCAGTTTCTGTTACTTCTTGTGCCACTTGTCCGCTTCCAGAGGAAACGTTCATCACTTGACAATTGTTTTTCGTCTTCAGGTTTAACTTTTGGCAGGCACACATGATTTTCGAAGGACGTTTACATCAGCTCTCCCTCCACATTCTCTTTTGCCTTTTCAGTTAATAATTTTTTATTTTGCTTAACCCATGCTTCTACAGAAAATAAAACAAATATAATTAATCACTTTAAAATGATTTTCTTTACGCACCCTCCCAAATGCTGCATCTAACCATGCACAGCCCAGGTTAGTTTTGTCTGACAAACATTAATAATCATGCACAAAAGCAGCATTAGTCTCTTTATCTTCATTAATCAGGCATTTGTGGCCTAGTTCAGCACTTTAGTACACGTTTGCGCAGTATTTATTTTTCCTCATGTTAGTTATTTAAACCACACGTTTTTCACTGCACACTGTTAGAAAAGTTAGAAAATGTTACTAGGGGTCTCAATCCGAGCAGGTTTTACTTTTCGAAAACCCTGCTCCATCAATCCCCCCTTTGATGGCATCTTTGAGCCATCACCAAATACCCACTTAATAAAATTTATCACTCAAAAAGCTGTTGTTCTCTCGGGTTTTATCATTATTCCATCTAGATCCCTCATCATTTCATAATAGTTTCCTCTTCTATCCTCTAATTCTATTTCTTCTCTCTTTCTTTTTCTGGGTCTTCGTTTATTATCAGGTGTTTCTTTCTTACATTTGCAACATTTATGAATCAAGAAAATCATTAGTATCACTGTAGCCACTGCAATAATAGGTGTTAATATTCTCCCTAATAGACTATTCCCAAATGTTGAAAACCAATTTCCCATAGAGGAAAAACATTTACCAAGTTTCTCCCAAGCACCATCAACCTTCAATTCGGATAAATCTTGATGAAGATTTGTAATATTCTTAATATACCCCTCAAGATT
This sequence comes from Calotriton arnoldi, assembly GCA_963921515.1. Classification (NCBI taxonomy): domain Eukaryota; kingdom Metazoa; phylum Chordata; class Amphibia; order Caudata; family Salamandridae; genus Calotriton; species Calotriton arnoldi. The sequence goes on along the minus strand of CAWUFW010007347.1, from coordinate 241,054 downwards.
TTTACTCTTGTCAGGGATATAAGTACAGCATTGTTGTATTTTCAACATATTGCAGACTCCACCCTCTTTGGCCAATAATACATCAAGGGCAAGTCGATTCTGCAAAACCATAGATCTAATTGCAACCATCTCAGAAATCAATCATTAAAAACCCACCAGCAGTGCCTGTTGATAAACGATCAACCACTGTGGACAATTTTCTAATTTTGTGCGAATTTAATATAACTCCAACTGAAGGTATCAATGCTCCAAAAATATCTCCTATAATTTCTGAAAAACTCGCTCTCTTATTACGTATTAGTCCATTCTTTATTTCATTGATTCTATGATTCTCATCCATATGGTATATCTTTGGAAATACTATTGCTATATAACAACACCCATACCAATGTGCAGGCAACCTATAGTAGGCATTCTTACCACACACATAATAGATTCCCGGAAAGACAGGATCAGTTCCTCCTTTCAATCCCCATCCTCCCGTAACTAGAAAAGTATGATCACATTCACTAGAACCAATGAAATAATTATTATAATCTGTCTTTTGTCTAAGTAAACAAAGCTTCCCTCTATGATACCAGTCTAGGGTCATGGCAGCGTAAGTCTCACCCTTTTTGTAATCTCCCTCTCTGAAAGCCCATGGAGGTACATGAGACTTTTGCTCAGCAGCTTTTCTCTGAAACTCTTGTCTTCTATCTTCAACCATGTTAATAAACTCTATTTCTTCAAATCGTAATCTACAAGTTAGGTTATGTCTATGTACATATACTGTATCTATTGTTTGTGTAGAATGAAAAAATTCTCCCATATATTCCGCCTTTCTAGCACTATTTATTTTATTCATATTTCTTCTAATGGGAATTTCTGAGAAAACTAAATCCATGTTAGAGTAAAAATACTGAAGACTTCCCCTCTCGTAAAACAAACTCGTTAAGACACTACAAGACACACCATATGTTAAAGGTAGGTGATGGTATGTCACCCCCTCTGAGACAGACGACGGTAATTGCATGCACACATAACAATCTCTTGCATCCATTACGTCAACATACTCATACAATAATTTGGTAAAGACAATTAACGAGAAATCATTAATTGATTTATCATGATGATAGATACTGTCATCTTTCATCTTTTCCATTTTAGTATGTAAGTCTCCCTCTAAACCTTTAGTATCTACTTCTTCACTCTTCACACCATTAGTATTAGTGTCATTCTTTTGATTAGTTACCATTAAGACAGGCACAATGACAATTGTTAACCATACTATCATTAGTATAAATATACTAAATAAGCAAGCATTAATACATTTAAATTTAAAACTATGATTTTGATGTCTAGTCTCTGCTGAATTTGCCATTTCTAGTTAAATTTGTACCAATTCTAAAATCTAAAAAAAACTAAGAAAAACTCAAAAAATTTAACCTAGAATCAAAAATATTAAAAAAACATCTAATCTATAAAATTATCTATCCAAAGTAGTGTATCCCTATCCAAAGTAGTGTATCCTCACACTTAATAGCTTTTCTTCTTTACCCCCTCTTTTCTTTTAATATATCTTCTTTTTCTTCTTCTTCAAATCTTTTGAATGATTCAGAATAATTTTCTCAAAAATTGTTGCACCTTATTTTTCACAGTTCTTTTAAGGTGGTTCAAAACTGTCTCCTTCACTCTGCTCTGCACCAGTGTTTTCTTTGATCTGATCTGTGTTTTCAATATCTTCCAACACCACATATGTCCATTCTGGTGCTATGTATTTCTTATTTGGAACCCTCACTCTTTTTGTTTTACGAACTGATTCTTCTTCAGACTCACTTTGCTCAGTCTGATCTGAAATTTCAATTATTGTGTCAGGTGATCTTTGTTTCAGAGTGTATTTCAGTCTTTTCACTCCTTCTGGCCACACATCACCTTTTCTTGCTTTCTTTGCTTGCACACCTTCTGTTGCTTCGTTGTCAAGTTCACAAGTTCTCTTATTCAGTCCTTTTCTCAGTTGTACTTGCTCTTGATTCACTTTCTCTTTTTCTATCTCAACAGCAGTCTTTTGAGACCCAGTAGCTGGTGCCCACTTTATTCGACTTGTTCCTTGTTCAACTTCAGAATCTGTAACTTCAGACTGTATAGTTTCACTTTCTCCACTTCTTGCTTCTTCTTGTCTTTCAAGTGGACTTGGGACTCTTCTTGTGTGACTTGCATGTATCCAATTTGGTAAGCCACCACACTTTACTGCTGTCGTTGTCACCAGTATTACTTGGTAAGGGCCATGCCATCTAGGTTCCAAACACGATTTTCTCACGTGTTTCTTCACCAGGACCCACTCTTCTGGACTTAGATCATGTGCTTATTCTTGCTGAGTTGTAGTTGCAATTTCTCCAACCTGATGAGACACAGAACGCACTACATCAGCCAATCCTTTGCAACAATCAAGCACCAGATCATCAGTAATATTCATCAGTTGATTTGCTGGTACAATCGGCTATCTCATTGCTCTCCCCATAATTATTTCGTGTGGGGATAATCCAGTCTTTTTATCAGGAATACTTCTCAGACTCATCAATACCAAGGGTAAAGCATCTGGCCATTTCAGTGCTGTGGATGCACAGACTTTTGACTGTCTTAATTTGATAGTGCCATTAATTTGCTCGACCACTCCTGATGCTTCTGGTCGATAGGCACAATGCAGCTTTTGTTCAATTTGTAATGCTGCACAAATCATCCGGATTATTTCATTATTAAAATAAGTTCCTCTATCTGTTTCTAAAGAGACTGGAAATCCAAATCTAGGAATTATCTCTCTTAACAGTAATTTAGCAACAGACAAATTATCATTCCTTCTTGTTGGATATGCTTCCACCCAACGAGAAAACAGACAAACAACGACTAACACATATTTTATTCCATTACCAGGAGGGAACTCTATTAAATCTGCCTGTAACCTTGTAAAAGGTCCTGCAGCTTTTCCAATTCTGCCCCAACTAACAACTGTCTTTCTATCTGGATTTTGCTGCTGGCACACAGTACACCTTTGACATAGACTTTCTGCAATGACCCTGAACTTTGGATTATACCATGACTGTTTGAAGAGTCTAATCATAGCATCTCTCCCAACATGTGTTATACCATGGTACATTCTTGCCATCTGTGAAAGTAAACAGTCTGGCATTACTGGTCTGTCATCTACATACACCCATACTTCATCATCAGATCTCTTTTTACATCCTGATTTGATCCAAATTTCTTTCTCCTCATCACTAGCTTCTTCCTGCAACTGTTTAATCTCATCCCATGTTTCTATTGCAGAGAACATCAAGTGAAAATTTTTATTATTTTTCTCTTTTCCTCTGTTTATTGAAATTGAATTTTGTGCACAGAAATGAGCCACTTGGTCTGCGTATCTGTTCCCATTTGTCACATAATCGTTTCCTGACTTATGTGCTGAACATTTGACCACTGCAATCTTTTTAGGCAATTGTAATGCATTCAGTAAATCCTTTACATGTTTACTATTTCTAATAGGTGATCCTGAAGAAGTCAGAAATCCTCGTTGCATCCACAATTGACCAAAATCATGCACCACCCCGAAACCATATTGACTATCAGTAAATATGGTTACTCTCAGATTTTTGCCAATTATGCACACTCTAGTCAATGCAATCAATTCAGAAATTTATGCTGAATTTATCCCTCTTAAACAGGATGCTTCAAGAACCATAGCCACTGTACACACAGCATACGAAGCACTTAATACACCTTTCTCATCTCTCAGGCATGATCCATCCACAAACATCACACAATCTGACTCTTCCAGTGGTGTATCCTTTATGTCAGGTCTCCGTTTTGTTCACAACTCTATCACATCCAAACAATCATGATCTGCTTTGTCTTTTACTTCTTCACAACTTGAACTCGGCAACAAAGTTGCTGAATTCAATGTTGTACATCTTGTTACTGATACATTTTCAGCACCCAGAATCACTCTCTCATATTTAGTCAAACGACTGTACGTCATATACTGTGTTCTTGTGCGAGTTAACAGGATCTCAACAGAGTGTGGCACATATACTTTCACTGGATGTCCCATGACAATTGACTCACTCTGCTCAAGACTCACACAAGTAGCAGCCACTGCTTTCAAACAACCTGGTAATGCTGCAGCCACTGAGTCCAATGTAGCAGAAAAATATGCCACTGGTCGATGTGCCATTCCATGTGTTTGTGTCAGAACTGAAAGCACACACCCATCTCTCTCACAACAGAACAATGCAAAATCTTTCGTATAGTCTGGCATTCCCAATGCAGGTGCTCGACAAAGACTATCTCGCAGCTCAATGAATGCTTTCATGCTTTCCTCATCCAATTCAATCGGATCAGTCACATCTTTGTGAGTCAACCTATGTAGAGGTTTGGCAATCGATGAAAATCCACTAATCCACTGCCTACAATATCCTACCATACCCAAGAACATTCGAACTTCTTTCTGTGTTCTGGGAGGTTCCATTTGCAAAATCACATTGATTCGATCGTGTAACACTTTCCTAACTCCTTTTTCAATTTTCTGTCCCAAATATTGAACCTCTTTCTGACAAAATTGTAATTTTGCTGGTGACACTTTATGCCCACCTTCTGCCAAATGGTTCAGTAGAGCAATTGTATCTGTCACACATGCTTCTCAGGTTCTTGATGCCACCAGTAGGTCATCAATATAATGCACCAATACTGATTCCTTTGGCATAACCAATGACTCTAGACATTTTTTCAAATTCTGATTAAAAATTGAAGGACTCTCTGTATACCCTTGAGGAACTCGGCACCATGCCAAAACACGGTCTCCGAACTGGAAAGCAAATAAATATTGACTATCCGGATGTAAAGGTATCGAGAAAAATGCTTGACACAAATCAATCACTGTATACCATTCCGCATCACAAGGAATTTGGTAAAGAATCACTGCTGGGTTTGGCACTATTGGACAGCGAGGTACCACAATTTTATTTACTTTTCGCAAATCTTGCACTAATCTGTACTTTCCACTTGGTTTCTTAATTCCCATAATAGGTGAATTGCAAGGACTGCCCAATATTTCTTTCAGAATACAGTGTTCAATCATTTGTTCAATTACAGGAATAACTCCTGCTATGGTCTCAGGATTCATCTTATATAGTGGTGTTTTTGGAAGCTCCGCACCTTGTTTTACTGTAATTTGAATAGGGTCAACACCTTTCATCAGTCCAATTTCCTTTCCTATAAAATCCCACACATCTGTTCTCACTGTATCTCTCAACTCACCGGGCAAATCCTCAAATATGAGCAATGAATATAGATCATTCACTTCTGTCCGTTGCTTTGCTAACATCATTTTAAAAGCAACATCCTCATCTGGTGTCTGGAAAGCAATACCATCCGGTGTACAATAGATGGTACAATTCATCTTGCAGAGTAAATCTCTACCTAAAAGATTCACTGGACTCGTGTCACATACCACAAAACGATGCATATCTCTGAATTCTCCAATATGAACCTCCATTGGTTTGGTCACTGGAGTTCTAATATACTTATTTGAAACTCCTACAACTTGGCTAGTTTCTCCCGAGAGGGGTAGGTTTGGAATGTCTGCTGCTCTTACAGTAGAACGGGTAGCACCAGTGTCCCCAAGAAATGTAATATTATTACCTTCCACTTTCCCATCAAGAAAAGGACCTGATTTATCTACCACTAGAGATGCGCCAATCACGCACTCTTCCTCCCCCCTCAGGCACCGTCATTGAGATGAATCTGAATCACTCTCAGGACACTGCAACCAATATTGTTGTACATTTTGATTCTTACCAACTTGTTCACTTGAGTGAAATCCAGCATTCGCACTGTATCTCTGTACCTGAGCATTAACATTATTTGGCATAGGAGCTTGAGGTACTTGTTTTTGTTGAACCTGTGGTGTAACTACCTGTTGCTGTTGCAGCTGTTGTTGATTCACAACCGCTTCATTCTGCATCTGCGGATTGAAATTTTGAATCATTCCATTATTTCCTAGCAAAGACTTACACTCGTTCTTCCAATGCCCTAACTTTCCGCACGCATGACAAGGATATTTCTTTTTCATTTCTTCTCTATTATTCTTACCTCTACCTCTTCCACCATTTAATACACCATTTATTTTAGGTACCAGACCATTTTGAAAATTCTGATTCTGTCCTTTCATTTGAAAATCTGTTTGAGAACCATAGACATAATTCCCATCTTTCTGTTGCGCCACTTTCACTTGTGCCCACATCATTTTCTCTTTTTATTTCTTATGCCTCGACTCAATATCATCACTACAATACTTAGCATATCTCAAAATCTCATCCACTGTCTTACTCTGCCAACAAATCAAATGTTGCTCAATCATATTACTAATCTGAGGCTTCAATCCAAATACAAACCTATACACAAAATGTCCCATATCTTTGTCAGTTATACTTTCAAAGCTACTATACTCTTTAAACACCTGTAAAAGCCTCTCATAATATGCATGTACTGATTCTTTTGACTCCTGTGTTGTCCTATCAATTTTAACCCAATCTGTTTCTTTTGGAGAAATTTTACCTTTCAGGTAAGTAATTACCTGATTATATTTTTTCATCACCTCTTCTGAAGGTGCTCCTGTTTTAACATTTCTAGGATATTCCTCTTTTGGCCAATCGACTGCAATATTACACTGTTTCCATAAACCAGCTGGTACTACAATGTCAAACAAACCATCCAAATCTTTCAACAAGACCTTTGAAACTTTTACCAACATCTCTACCTGTTTGCACCAGTCGACAGGCTTTTCTCTCAATCTGGGGAAATCATTAGTAAAAGACAATGTATCCTGTCTTGACCAAGGAATGTGAACATATCCACCACCTGGAACTTCTCTCATCGGATATATCATTACAACTTGCTCTGCTTCTCTTTATGGAAGTAAAGAAGATGCATTCACATTTTTGTTAGCAATCATCTCTTCCTTCTTTTTCGCCCATCTACCTTTCCATCGTTCTACATCACCCCATCTCTTCAGGGTATTAATCAACTCTTTTATTTGTAATCGTTTACCAGACGTATTCAAACTCTCCAAATCCTTTTCAGTAAAGTCCAATCTATATGTTTTCTGCAAAGCTTTAGATTTTCCAATATCCACTCCATATTCTTGTGCAACCTCTACCAATTTCTCATGTAAATTCTTTGCTCTCCATGTTATATTTTTACACAACAATAGTAACTCTTCATCCTGGTATTTACTCAATCTCTCTGGACTTATTGTACCATTAATCATTTCTTCCAAATCTACTCTCAATTTCCCTATAGCTATACTCAATTTAGACTTATTCGTTTCTATTCCTCTTATCCAATCATCTAACTCATCTGGGGAAGGTCCCACTGAACCCCCTGATACTGGAGTCATTTCTCTCACATTTTGCACTAGTTTCCTAGGATCTATCTGCACACTTCTTTTTGGCGTTTCAGTCACTTTTTCATTTATTGGAAGATCAATCAATGAAGCACTCCTCTCAACTGATTCCAATCCACTAGCATTCCTGACACTATTCATAGGAATTGTTAATGTATGCACTTTCGAAATATTTTGTCCCTCACTGTACAAAGGAACTATAGGACCAATTGTTACTGGTACTGACAATGCTTCTGCATTCAAACTCAACTGACTAATTTTCTGAGTCAACTCCTCTCTTGTTCTGTTTAACATGTCAATCTCTTTTTCCTGTAACTCTTGAATACCTAATGAAGACTGTGAAGCTACCGGAACATTCGTAACTTGTGAAACTTGTGGGACTTGTGGAACTTCTATTTCAATTAACGGTGCACTCGGAGAAATCCCATCCGGGCTCTGCTGATATGGTGGAGGTCTCTTCAAGAGCATCTCATCTAATAATTCATCATCAATTTCATTTGGATCAATATCAAATTCTGACGTCTCTACATTATTCTTTTTCTCTTTATATTTTCCTCCAGCCTGATCCTCAGCAACTATTACCGGATATAATCCATCCGCGATCACTTCTCTTCTCCATATTTTCATCTGATCATCCCACCTAGCTTCTGAATACCTCCTTAATGTATTCCTATATCTTATCCCATTCCTGTCTCAATCCCTTTTATACGCCTCATGTTCCCATTCTTCAAGCACCTCATACTGCATAGGTCTAGGATTTGGTTTTAATGAATTCATTTGTCTCCTCAAATTTTCTAATATCCTCACGTTTAAAGTACCATGCTTTGGAAAAGCTAAAACTCCATCATCTTCTGTGTAACCCATTCAATTCTCTAACCATGTACACGTATGATATCCACGCTCCAACATCATGAAAGAAGCAGGTGATCTTGGAGGAGGTACAGGAAGCCCCTCTCTAGTAACTATCAGCTTATCCTTTTTAAAGAAATCTTGTATTCTTTTTACCATCTTCATTTTAAATACTCTTTTTCTAGCTAAATAAACCAAAAACAAACAAGAGAAACCTTCCGTAAATCCTCTCACTCTATTCGCTGAATCTCAACCAACCAATCACGGCTCACTATGCACCCACTGTCTCAACCAATACCAGCGCAGCTTTTTGTGACGTCAGTATAACTCCTGCTATTGACCCTCCCTTTACAAAATATTACGGCAATGTACTACAAGGTTTTTCTTAACTAAATTCTTGTTAGAAACAACACAAAACAATGATACTTTGTCTGCTCCACTAAATGAAGAGATAGTTCGATCATTCGAAGAGATTTCTTTTACTTCTAGTAAAATAACGGCCAGCGCTACTCTACTCCCAATCGAGTGGAACGAGGTCTTGGTACTCTTCTGCGGATACTAGCCAAAGTTTCGGAAGAGGATTTTCGAGTGAAAAAAGTCTTGGTACTCCTTTGGGGATGTAAAGCCAAAATTTCGGAAGCGGACTTTCCACTATTTCACACAACTCTTTTCTCAACAGAATAAATCCCTAAAATAACATCAACAGCATCTCACTGTTTGATATTACAACAGACAAAGTACTTCTGCAGTGTGATACTATTCCACACTATTCCTCAGCCCCTCTTAGGCTAAAATAACCCCGGGATCTTAGGTAACTCCGTACCCGTATTTCCAGACTACATGAAACTAAACGAACACTAACTTTTCATATTAATAACCAAAAATCAATAATCAATAATTATTGCCAAACTAATCAATATCAATCAATAACCATCCTCTGCTACCAAAAACTGATCCAGCGCTCAGAGATCAATAAATTTGCAACTAAACAAGGCCTAATCACATTACCCAACAAAGTCCCTTCGCGCTGTGTTCAGTGTGAAATGCAAAGTTCAGACTTAACTTACCAATTTCTAACCGAACCTGCATTACTCATAGGAAATAATAACACAATGGCATCTTTTTTATAGTTGATTGGTTGATGGCAAGATTTAATAACACACCCTAAATAAAGACGAACACAGTGTGTATATTTATAATGTTTTATCTAAATATTGTGAAATAAATGCTCATCAACTACCAATACACAGTACAAATCATGGAATATCACTGAATAAACAAACTAGTCAAAGAGAAAATGATAAATCACATCACAATCGACAGTGCATTGAAGGAGTGGAAAGGCGAAGAGAGAAAAGTTTCAGACACAAAATACATTTGCAAATGATTATTGCAAAGTCAGGTTTCTATCTATACTAACCTAGGAGGAAACAGGAAATCTGCTCACTGGCCAGGGGAGCAGCAGGGCCCCTCAAGAAGATTTGTAAGGGCAAAGTCTAAGTCAGGAATCAGGAAACAGGGAAAAATAGGTAGGCCTCTACAGCAAACTGACGACTGCGACGATCACACCTAGCACCATCAGCACCTCTCGGAACAGGAGCAATGCTAGCTAACCCCTCCCACCAAGGCACCTCAATTATACCCTAAAACCCAAAAGACCAACTCACACTTGTTTCATTTCAGAGTATAAACTACATCGTGATTGGTTGAAGAAAGGGGTGTACTGTCACACCACACTCCGCATGTCCATCTCTCTCAATGTTCTATTGTTTTTGTTTTTTCATCATTAGAACTACATCATCCCAGGAAATACAAGTATACAATATCAGACTTCATGTTGCAGTTTCTGTTACTTCTTGTGCCACTCGTCCGCTTCCAGAGGGAACGTTCATCACTTCACAATTGTTTTTCGTCTTCAGGTTTAACTTTTGGCAGGCACACATGATTTTCGAAGGACGTTTACATCAGCTCTCCCTCCACATTCTCTTTTGCCTTTTCAGTTAATAATTCTTTATTTTGCTTAACCCATGCTTCTACAGAAAATAAAACAAATATAATTAATCACTTTAAAATGATTTTCTTTACGCTCCCTCCCAAATGCTGCATCTAACCATGCGCAGCCCAGTTTAGTTTTGTCTGACAAACGTTAATAATCATGCACAAAAGCAGCATTAGTCTCTTTATCTTTATTAATCAGGCATTTGCGGCCTAGTTCAGTACTTTAGTACACGCTTGCGCAGTATTTATTTTTCCTCATGTTAGTTATTTAAACCACACATTTTTCACTGCACACTGTTAGAAAAGTTAGAAAATGTTACTAGGGGTCTCAATCCGAGCAGGTTTTACTTTTTTCGAAAACCCTGCTCCATCAATTGTATTACCCTTTATGCTGGGCGATCAGGGCTTCAAATTAAGTGAATGCAATGAGCCCCAGATACAGCAGTCCATCTCAAAATTGTCAGCTCAGATAAGAAGCCAATTCTCAAAGTTTTGCTTGAATCGACACTGGCTCAAAGTCTCTCATAGGACCATCTTTGCACTTGGCCTGCAGGTTCTTCAAATGTTGTGAATGATGGACCACTCTTGTTTTAGGTCACGGGTACAGAGATGCCATCCCGTCTGACTCTTTAATATTGAGGAACTATGTTGGATGACAACTCTGTCGTTTAGAATAAATTCAAAGGAAAGATGATTAATGTGGGCTATGTGACTGTCGAATCTTAAATTATTTTCTGCCTAGTTTTAACAAAATACACTTTCTTCCTATGTTCGGAAAAAAAGAAAGCACATCTGTTCTATTAAATGCTTCTCCCCCACTGCATTATGCCGTGTAATACCATGTTACAAATTCTAAGGGTGTGCTATTTCATTATACAACTACCAATTCAGCTTTGCAGTCACAAGCATGTTTTTATAATATTTTGTTAATGTAGATAAAATGAGGCCAATAATGTTTGTTGATGCATTACAATGTAAAGAAGAACCCGCGTTCTATTTAGCAAAACAATAAACATTGTAAGAGTGCTGTTTTTCTCCAGTTTTTCTTGCTGTGGTCAGGGCTATTTTGTGTCAGAACACATACACTTAGACAAAAACCAGCATTGACTTTTGCTGCCAAAAAACAGCATTTGCCAAAAAGAAAGACATGGTGCATGTGGAAAAAGACCATCTTTTGTGTGTTAGTCCTCCAGGTTTTTGTCTTCTTTACCTGAACCTGTTTTCGCTGGCCATTGGACTCTGCACACTTTACTCCTGCCAAATAGTGGTAAAGTGCATGTGCTGTCCCTTTTAAACATAGTAAAATTAACATATTCCTAATTGGCACATTTAATTTACCTATAAGTCCCTTAGGGATGGGACTACATGCACCTAGTGTCTGTACATGAAATATGACAAGTGGACTGCAGCACTCATAGTGCCATCCACTGAAGTAGCACTGTAAAACATGTCTCCAGACCGGCCCTTGCAGCCTGTGTGTGCAGTTTTTAACTGGCATTTTGACATGGCAAAATTAAGCCTTTTCAAGGCATAAACCTTCCTTTTTAGTGCTTATAAGTCACTCCTAAGGTAGGCCCTCAATGCCCATACGGCAGGGTGCATGGTATTTAAAGAGCAGCATATCTAGATTTAAAGTTTTACATCTTCTGACAGTGAAAAAACTACAAACTTGTTTTTCACTGTGGCAAGGCTGCCCATCCCATAGGAAAACACTGGGTTACATTATGACAATTTGCCATGCTTAAGTGCAGTTTGGTAGCAGCTAGAGCCATGATTCAAGGACTTATTTCAATAGTAAATAGAAATCTAAATAAATGATCAAGTCGCATTTTATATTACTATTTTAAAAATGACACATTTAGAAAGTTGTAATTTCTCTGGATAAACCAAATGTGTCTTTTTGCCAGTGCCACCTGACTGTTATTGTCTTTCCTGTGGTGTTACATGTATTGCTCCCAGCCAGTGGACAAAAGGCTTGGTATGGAGAGGTGTGTTTCTTCCTTGAGCAGGGTGACCTGGGAGTGTTGTTGTGCCGATCCCCTTCCTGAGCATCAGAGGGTGCCTACCTTGTCACAGACAGATGTAGCTCACACCTAGGCCTGCTTCCCTTGTCTTCCTAGTCAGCTTGGCTCCAAACATATTGTGGGTGTGGTGGCTTCACCAGAACTGGTTTGATGTGACCACAAGGGAGAGTTTACCCATTATCATAACCACACCTCTGGGCAGGCACCTGGAAGATGGGTTCTGTCATGTTGGATTTGGGTAGAGTACAGCACTGTGGCATAGATTACAGTAAACACACAGGAAATTCTGTGAAAGTAGGTAGCTCTTAGCCGGGGAACGTTTAGCCCATTGGTTAGGGAGTGGCCAGTAGATTCCCCCAGACACAGTCTGGCACTAGGCATAAGAGTGGCATCCCTAGTACCCCTCCTCAAAAGACTCCTAGAACTGTGAATAATCAGAAAAATGACTGCTCTGTTGTCTGAAGATCCTGAAAGAAGACTGACCAGCTTGTGACTCCAAGGGTCAGTTGACTGACCTTCTGTGTGAGCTACAGTTATACAACATGCTTCTAGAGGTCCTTTCGGCAACTGCCTTGCTGACCAGTTCCAACTGGACATTCCCTAGACCCTGCTGCTGGCCTCTGTCAGAGTGAGTCTTGACCCCCTTGGTGCTGTCTCCAAAGTCCTGGACCCTTGACTGGTGTCAAAGTTTACTCCTACTAAAGTTTCCTGAAACCTGGTACTTTGAAACTTTTTTCCAACTTTTTGCTCTGAAAACCCACAGGGGACAGTGACCAACCTGCCAAGCCGATCCAATGAAGGTGCATTGCTGCTGGGCCAAAGATTCAGGTTGTTCCCGCTATGTTCAGTTTCAGTTTATTGTTAGATTGAATTTGATTTTAAATATCTCGTCGACAGATACACACAGATAAGATATATCAGTATCTGCACCTGAATAAGAAAGCAATTCTGGTATGGGTTTGGGATTTTAACATTACACTTTGTTCCTTGGGAGATAGTCAGTTGTGTGGCAAGCCAATGGATGATGGTATGGACAGGGTACATTTAAAACATAATTACTTGGGAGATACCTTGAGCACACTAAAGTATGACCTTGTAATTTTATGTGAATCCTGGGCAGGCTCCAACAAAATGATTCTTACACGTAACGGAGGGACCACTAAGAGCATCATAGATTTTATAAAAAATTTGGCGGATGCTGTTCCCCTTGTTTCAGATTATAAAATTATCCCTAATTGCCTTAGTGACCATAACCCGGTATGTATTCCTCTTGAATTAAATACCAGGAAAAACTGTAGATATAGGGTGTAAACAGTTGTTTCATAACAATAAAAGAATGAAGGTCAGATGGGAGCAAATTGATCCTGTGAGTTTTACACAAACAATAGTTCAGGGGAATGTAGAACCTATAAAGACATGCTTGGTAGAAAATCCTTCCCATTTTACTGTACTACAGGAATATAATCATTTATGTGGGGCAATGAGAGAGGGCTTGACGGTCTGTAGACCTACTCAGGATGCCCCTTAACATCGATGGTTCAATGCCGCATGTACTGCAGCCGATAAATGCCTGAAGCTTACATTAAAATCCATACCCCATTGCCCCACGGATGTTCTTAAGGCCAGACGTGAATATAAGGACATAGTGGAGGCAAGGAAAAGAGAGATAAGGACAAAAGCCTTGGAAGACTTGTCAGTTGCTGCTTCCTCAAGGAACAGCGTGAAGTTTTGGAAGGTAATCAATTACCCTTTTTTATTGGATCTTGATACCCCCAATGTGGAAGCCCTGATCCCCGAAGCTGAGTGGGTAACCCATTTTACAGGAGTCTCTCAACCTAGAGAAGCTGATCAGCTCCATATTGGAGACCTTACCAGGCCTGTTTTACTGGATGTAGCTTCAGTTCCCCTATTGAATTGTGTGAGGTAGTCACAGCAATAAATTGCTCTGCCCCTGGGAAAGCTCCGAGCCCCGATGGGGTGCCAGTTGACCTCTTCAAATCAAATGTATACTTGTGGGGTCCGGTTTTAACAAATGTTTACTGAGTGCGGTGTAGGGCAACATACTTGAGTCTTGGAGATTTACCACTTTAATCCCTATTTTAAAAAAAGGAGATAAATAAGCACCCACTTGCTATAGGCCAATCTCCTTGATCGATGCTACTGCAAACGTTCTGGGGCGGGTAATCTTAGCCCACCTAGAAACTTGGGCCGAGGAGAACAAGATCCTAACCCCTGTTCAGTTTGAGTTTAGACCGGGCATTGACATTTTAGAGCTAGCACTAAACCTGCATCTTATTACTAGCAAATATGTAAAGGTAAAAGGGGGGCTATCCATATGGCTGCTATAGATCTATTGAATGCTTTTGATCTAGTTAATTGGGACAAACTTTAGGAAATAATGCAGAAGATGGGGGTTGAACCAGACCTCCTCATCCTAGTAAACCATTTGCACTATGATCTGAAAGCTGTGGTATGCTATGGACCACAGGGGAAATTATCATCACAAATAAAGTCCCTAAGAGGTGTAAAACAGGGATGCATCTTAGCACCATTTTTGTTTCTAGTATACATAAATGGCATAACCGAACACCTTGTATGGGCAGGGGCGGATATGCCCAAGATGGGTGAGCGGTCACTCCCCATACTTTTATACACAGACGATGCGGTACTGTTTGCCCGCACGCCAAAGGCTCTCTAGAACCTGTTGGACTACAAGGAGTATATGGAGGGGCTGGACCTAAAAGTAAATCAGTTGAAATCTTACACCATGACATGTGGCCCTATACACACAAAAACTAAGAACTTTAGAATGGGACATCACTTAAAGGGACTAATAATTTTACCTATTTAGGTATAATTCTCAGCTCCACTTTAAGATGAAAAGCACATATTCAAATGAAATCCTCAAAATGTAAAGGAATACGGAAGCTGTCTTCTGTGTTTCAAGGATTTTAAACTACATACCTTTGCCAGAGATGATTACCTTGTTCAAATCAAAATGTATCTCGTCTGCCATTTGCAGGGTTTGTGTTTGAGAGTACCTAAATGTGGACGCACTTTAGTGTATTGAAAATGGGATCACACGTAGGTTGATGGCAGTTCCTAAAAACACCACAAATTTTATTTGCCATGAGCAGTTGGGCTTGCCCTTTATAGGGGATCAGATGAAAATGGCCCCACTACTATTATGGATCAAATGCTGGCAGAACCCCAAGGCGGAATTGGTGAGAGAGAGTATTTTAGATTGCCTATCTTAACAAAATGCTATTAGAACACTGTGGTTGGTGTATGTAAAAGTTTGCTTTTGTAAACTGGGCATCATTGAAATGTTTACACACCCCTTTTTTTATCAAGCCGGATGCAAAGGCCATTGTGAAATCACGCCACACAGAGTTCTGTACTGACGAAAGAGTACAGAGCATGTTGAAAATGAAAACTGTGGAGTTGTATGTCCATTTATCCACGGTTACAAATCTTGAACCATACTTGTTTTGGATCGATAATTCATCCAATTGTTTTTATTTCAAAAAATGTTAGATTAAATCTTATGCATTTTTAAAGTTGCTTTCCCAATACAATGTACATGAAAATATGAATTACCACCATGCCATTGAATTTATGCCACAAAACAGAGCACTGCCACTTTACTTTATTTTGCCCAAGATTTGCCTTTTTAGTACCTGTATTGCTCCAGGCAGCGATTACACAACATCTGTCTGCAATTAAATTTTTACAAAGATTATTTTCGATAGATATATGTCATGCAGTTTTAAATTTTATCAGGGGTGAGTTACAAATTAGAGAACACTATGAACAGGTGACCCTCTGTTTTATGCTAGAACCTGTTATAATTACATTTTTGAATTATTTTTAGCTATCAATCATACTAATGTTTTAATAAGACAAATATCTCAAATGTATTATTTAATCTTTTATATATTGTGTACATGTTTTACACTTTTATGGCAAAATGAGCTGAATAAAGACTTGATATATCAGTAACCTGCTATGTTCTTTTCCGCAGCAGCAAATCCATCCCAGTAGGGCTATGCGGGGAAGGTGTCTGGCTTCATGGAGTTCTCTTCAGCTACAGCCTGCTGCCTTGCCCTGCTGGAAGAATCTGAGCTACAAAAAAGTGGCCATGTCGAAAAGTAGAAATATTCACTGAGAGAAGGTACTAAAAGTATCCAGCCAGCGAGGGACATTCTCTGGGCACGAAATTCAAATTTCTCCCTCTCAGACCTTTCCCACCAAAAGTCAACGGCTTCACCAAGACCTCGTTCAGCAGCTATCTGAATATGGAGAGCCCTCTTTGGCCACTGCCTGCCGCCTTGACCCACCAGGGATTTTTGACTTCCATTCCAGAGGCTGAGGGACTGATTACGAGTTTAGCAGACAGGGTTAGTCTGCCACAAACATGAGGGATATCCCGCCCACCAAATTTAAATCCCATCACATCCAATGGAACTTGTAATACAGCGGACGGGATATCCGTCACATTTGTGACGGAGTATCCCATCCGCCAAACTCGTAATCAGGCCCTAAGTCCGAAGGCAAAACATTTCACCCAGGCATCCCTGTCACTCTCTCCGACTCGCACTCCACCGCAGTCATCCTTAACTTTTGACTTTGTCCTGGTCAAGAGCAACCAGATGACCAAGTTTGCCTCTTTATGCTTTTTAGCGCTATTTTGAGTCTTAAACTTTAAAAATTCATACTATTGTATTTTTGTCATTTTGGAGTAATTTTCATTATTAAAATTTACTCTATATTTTTCTTGTGTTGTGTTTTCACTTTGTTACAGTCTGAGTACTTCATTAATACTTTACACAATGCCTCTAAGCTAAGCATGACTGCTTTTGTGCCAAGCTACTAGAGGGTTAATCATAGGTTAATTTAATGACTTTAATGGTTCACTCTGACAAGAACTGCGAGTATTTTTTGAGCGGGGTTCTCACTGTACTATTTATTAACATTCGTAAAGTCAACCCCCCACCGTCCATGGCGGGGGTTGGCCACAGCGTCTGGCTTCTGCCCAGGCCCTTCGCCCAACCTCCTGCAAACAGCCAACCTCCTGCCGGTCAGCCCCAGGGTGTTGCTGGAGCAGACATCGATTTTTAAAAAAATATTGGGGAGGGGGGCACACAGCCCCCTCCCCAAGTCCCTAGCCTTTAGGGCCCTAGAAACCCCATCCCCTGGGGGCATTGTATTTAATTAAGGGAAGGGGGCATGCAGCCCCCCTCACTGAGCCTCTAAATGCCCGGGAACCCCATCCCAGGGACTTTTTTTATTTAATGGGAGGGGAAATGGGGCCTTGCTTCCCGAGCCAATAGTGGCAATGGGGACCCCCACCCCCTTGGGTCTAAACATATATTTAAAGGGGTTGGGGTGCATGCCCCCCTCCCTGAGCCAATATTGAGGCCTCTAGAACCCCATCCAACTAGCCCTTGGAGTCACTCTAGTGGTCCAGGGTTCAAGATGCAGGTCCAGTCCTTTCCACTCAGGCAGCAGGGCAGCAGCCCTTCTTGCAGAGCAGCACAGCAGACCTTCTGAGTCTTCCACAGGTCCAGAGGTATACGGAACAGTTGGATCTGAGGTACACCAGTTATTCTTGGTGCCCACTTCTGAAGTAGGAGAAGGTTTTGAAGGATTCCAACCTCAGAGGTGTTTGGAATTTCCTGCCTCCCTGCCTGGCCCCAGCTTCTCTGGGGATACAAAGGACTAGCGTCAAAATCTTTTGCGAATGTGCTGGGCAGAGCCTTTGTGATGTGTAAGTGTAGTAGGAGACAGATCCTCCCCCTCATCAAATCAGAGAGGGCCCATCTTGCCAAAACTAATTCATCCTTTTTCTCACTCTCTGGGAGCAATACACAAATATCAACTGCCAGCAGCACCTAGTCATGTGGCCCAGGATACAGGCTGCAGACACCAAATGGTTGGTACAACAAAATGCCAACTTTCTAAAAGTGGAATTTTTAGAATTGTGACTTAAAATCCGACTTTACCATTAAAGAGGGTTTTAAATTACAATTCTGTAGACACCAAACTCGATATTCCTACCTGCTGCCAACTGAAAGTTATCACTTATTAAATGTAATAAGCTAACCCAATGTTATCCTATGGGAGAGGCTGGCCTTGCAGTAGTGAAAAATGAATTTAAGAGTTTTTCACTACCAGGACATGTAAATTTAAAAATACATGTTCAACTTATAAAATACACTCTACCCTGCCCCATGGGGTGTTTAGAGCCGACCATAGGGGTGACATATATTTTAAAAAGGAAGGTTTAGGCCTGGCAAAAGGTTTATTTTGCCAAGTCAAAATAGCAATTTAAAACTGCACATACAGGCTGCATTGGCAGGCTTGAGACATGTTTAAAGGCTACTTAAAAGGGTGGCACAATCAGTGCTGCAGGCTGTTGAACCTGATAGCCTTATGGTCGTCTTCCCCCCAACCTTCTGCCTTCGTCCTCCACTTTTCTGACCTCATTTTTCCTGGCTATAGGACTTTACCACTGCTACCCACTGCTAAAGTGCTTGTGCTCTCTCCCCTAAGCATGGCAATATTGGCTCATCCCCAATTAGCATATTTAATTTACTTATAAGTCCCTAGTAAAGTGCACTACATGTGCCCAGGGCCTCTAACGTAAATGCTACTAGTGGGCCTGCAGCACTTACTGTGCCACCCACTTAAGTTGCCCTCTAACCATAGCTCAGGCCTGCCATTGTAGAGCCTGTGTGTGGAGTTTACACTGCCATTTCGACCTGGCAAGGTAAACCCCTTGCCAGGCTTTTCATACATGTAAGTCACCCCTAAGGTAGGCCCTGGACAACCCAGAGGGCAGGTTGCAATGTATCTAAAAGGCAGGGCATGTACTTCTAAGTTTTACATGTCCAGGCAGTGAAAAACTCTCAAATCCATTTTTCACTACTGCAAGGCATATCTTTTTTCCATTGGATAACATTGGGATTACCTTATTCTATTTTATAAGTGTAATTCCCACTTGTGAAGAGATTGACTTTTCCAGTTCGGTGTCCCTGGAATGACAAATTAAAATCCAAACTTATGGTGAATTCGGATTTTGAATTGCAATTATGAAAATGCCACTTTTAGAAAGTTACACCGCAAATCGACCGACAGAAACACTATTCTTCACTACCAAAGTTCCCACCCAAGAAATCTAAGGGATAACCTCCCTTACGGCCAACTACTACGGATCAGAAGAAACTCTGCAAGAAAAGAAGATTTTATGATCCATGCAGCAGTACTCTGTGACCAACTTAAGGAGAGAGGGTACCCCAATAAAATGCTCAAACATGCGACAAAAAGGGCATGGTATACGCCACGAGAAGAACTGCTCATCAAGAAAGAAAAGAAACCTATAGACAAACTAGTTTGTGTCTCTACGTTTGGCTCACATACCAACAAGTTCCGCCAAATGATCTTAAAAAATTGGCATCTCCTCACTCAACTGGAATGTCCACTGGAGCGACCACTGTTCGCAATGAAAAAGAATAAAAGCATTGGCCAAAGAATCATTCGGGCAGATCTAACATCAAACACTAAGGAGAAAGACTTAAGGACGCAATGGAGCATGAGACCCATTGAGGGCCACCATAAATGCGGCAACTGTTCAGTTTGTGACAATACTATTGAAGGTCATGAGTTCACGCACGATTCAACAAAATGGACCGATAAAGAGTTTTTAAACTGTAAAACTAAAAACACAGTTTACGCAATCCAGTGCCCATGCCCTAAACTATATATAGGGAAAACGAACCAGCAAGTCAATCAAAGGATTGTACAACATCGCTCCAGAACTAAAAAGCAGGTACTGACAGCTCCTTTGTTGTCGCACTTTATTGAAAAAAAGTATTCGGAAAAAGATTTTGTTTGGACAGTGCTATCAGCATTAAAACAACCGCCACATGGTGGCAATGTTGAGACTATGCTATTGAAAAAAGAGGCGTATTTAATTCTGAAATTTAATTGTACCAAGAAAGGACTAAATGAAATGTCGGAATTAAACAAAGTTACAAATTAGCGTCACACATTTCAAAATCCGAAATTCACTATCACAAGTGGAAAGTATGATTCACAAAAAGTAAAATGCCAATCCATACTTTCCAGACACCATCATATAGACACAAATTTAACATAAACACGCGGCAAACCAGCAAAGCAGATCCGATAAAACTACACTTCCCATATATCACCAAACGAATCATTTCCTGCTCAAGAGCAGAAAACGAAGAAAAAGTGCAGCAAACCGGAAATGCGGATTTGAAGGAACCAGCAGGCAGCGAAGGCGCGTCCTAGAAGAAACCCGAAAAATTCAACGTGAGAACTCCAAAGTAAGTGCAAAGAAACTCTTTAAGCACCTGAAGCCCCAGTCAACAGGCCGTACAAACGGTAGTCCATTTTACTTTACCGTTTCAGATTTAAATCCACAAGCGAGACTGAGGCCGTACAGATCAGTTCACGGAACCTGGATACAATGTAACTACGCTAAGTAAGTCTCCGAGGCCCGACTCTCCTTAGCAGATTAAAAAATGCGCTTCAATTGAAACTAAGACATTGTAATACAATGTTGCTTCTTCACTCCCACAGAATGTCTTGAAATAAATTCGACCACTCAACGAACTGGCATTTCTTGTTTACCAAGTTTGCAGTGAAACCGAGAGGCCCGCTGAGTTCCTAAATAAGAAGGGATTCCCAGTACACATAAAAGTAAGCGAATAGCGAAATTTCTCTACTTTGCTAAATGCTACCAGTATTTAATATATACCGAACAATACAACATTGCACATTCATTTTTTTAGATTGTCCGTAAATCAACATATTGAATCAACGAAAGAAAATCTATGTTGCAGTTAGGAAGATTGATCACCAATACAATACAGGTACTTTAGAACTTTATTAAATACTGAAAGCACAGTGCTAGAGAGAAGGGGCACACAACACTGAATATTATTTCTTTTTATTAATTACAGATTACACCGTGTCATTGCCCTGAAGATAATCCCTTGAGTTTAACAGGGATTTGAAACATGTCGGCACCTTCTTTGTCTTCTAAAAATCCATGAGGGAGATTAATTTAATTTATCACAGATTCTGTAGGGGGACCATGTACATTGATTTATCCCCACAGATATTAAATTCTTTCCCCATGGAGAGCATCTCTCCAAAAGAAGATACCTATTGGGTTTATTGAGAGTGCTCTTTAGTTTTCTCTATGTTTAAATTATATACTGGTGTAACTCTTTAAATGATTGTATTGCATAGGCATTGAATCCATGCACAATTTGTTTTAGTTTAACAAATGTTTTGTTAATGAATGTTTTGTGTGTTCATTCCTTTGAACTAAACAGTGTATCCTTTCAACTCCCAGACAGAATGAAATTGTTATAAATGTTTCTAGAAAATGTGTAAATCATGGCGAAATTATTAAGTCAAGGACCAAGGATTACACATATTGGCCCTTAGTCTGCTCAAATAAAAAGCAGCGTGATAAAAATGGCAGCCAGGTTCTCTTTTTATAAAACTTTTAGAAAGTTGGCAGTTCCTTACTTTAGCCATTTGGTGCCTGCTGCCTGCCTCTGATACACATCTGGGAAGGGTAACAGCTGGACATTGTGTATTCCTCCTAGACAGCCACACACAATGGGAGCTTAGGTGTGACTTAATGGGCCATCCTGGCAGAATGGGAAAGACACTTCAGTACACTTCTGGACCTGTGAAGACTGCTGCTTTGCTGGATTCCTGCCTTGCTGCACTGTCCTGCTGCCTGCTGTTCCCCTGCTTGGTGGAAAAGGACTGGATCTTCATCGCTTGAACTCAGAGTTTCTCCAAGGGCTTGTTGGCTGGCCTCCTGATCTGAAGTCTCAGGGACATAAAGGACTTCCAACCACCCTGCTTCTGCACCTGGACTCTTCAATCTGTGAGTCTGCCCTGCCAAGTGGTGCCACCCCAGTCCTGGACCCTTCACAGTGGGCTTAAGGTGTGTGCTTCAGCAGAACCCATGCAGCTTCTGTCAAACTGGCGCATTAATTCTCTTGAGTGGATCAGAGCCACCGCACCGCCCTAGTTGTGTGGATCAAAACCTGCGCATTGCCTTGCTTACATGGATCAGCAACGACGCATCATCGCTGTATGTGTGGACCAGAACTGGCGCATCGCCTCTTCTGAGTGGTTCAGACCCGATGCATCACCTTCAGAACCACCACTGTTTGATGCCCTGCCCAGTGCAAGATCTTCACATCCCTGTCAACGGCCAACTTGATGACAACACTGAATCTCCACATCACAGCTCACTGCTCATCGTAGCCAACGTATCGCCACTGCTGCACAGGTCAGGACCAGCGCATTGCCACCATTGCGAGGATCAGCAGCAATGCATGGCATCGCCAGTACCCCAGATCCTTGACAGCTAGGATCAAGGTAGGTTTGTTCAGCGGGCCGTACTGGGTCACTCTATCCAGCCCACGCTCCATCGTGGTCAGCCTGAACTTTTGACTTTGTCCCGGTCCAGCACAACCAGATATCCCAAGTAATCACTTACTGCTTCTAAGCACTATTTTACAGTTCATTCTTTAAAAAATCATAACTCAAGTTCTACTTGCTTGTCGTTTTGGTCTTATTTTATTTATTAAATCAAACTCTGTTTTTCTAACATGGTGTGGAATCTTTTTGTCTGGTGTTTTCACTGTTTTACTGTCTGAAGTGTTGCACAAATACTTTACATATTGCCTCTAAGTTAAGACTGATTCTTCTGGGCCAAGCTACCAGAGAGTGAGCACAGGTTAATTTAGGGTTTGCCTGCTTCTTACTCTGACTAGGATTGTGATCGCTGCTTGACTAGGGCTCATACCCCAGTCAACCACCAACCCAATTTCTAACACAGGCCCACTAGTAACATTTATTTTACAAGCCCTGGTTACATGTAGTACCACTTTTTTAGGGGCTTTCAAGTAAATTAAATGTGCTATTTGGGTGCAACCCAATTTCACCATGTTTAAAGGAGAGAAAACAAGTGCTTTACCACTGATTAGCAGGAGATCGAACTGTCTTCTGCCTCAAAGAGGTAAACTCTTTGGAAAAACAAAAAACAGCTGGTAGGCAAAAAGTCATGTACAATGTTGTCCTGTGTTATTTCGTTAACAGCATTTAGCAAAGATTGTATTTACAAATAAACGTTCTTTGAAAATTATTTTCCATTATAAAAAGAAAATCAAGTCAAAGCTCAAAACAATGGAATCACGTATATCTAGACAAATCTTTTCTAATATCTAAAGAGATCATTGTTTCTGGTAAACAAACAGAAAAATAGAATTATAGATGGGTAACTAGATAGCAGGCATGTCTTTTACCAAGTGGTTCTGAGCAGAATCAAATGGACAGCAAGAGCAAAGCCTGAGTTGTCAGTAATGTCATTTACCCCTCCACCCACCCAAATATTAATTTTTTTAAATTCTGGCACCCTGCCACTCTCCCCCACCACCTTGATTACTATGGAAACAGCACCGCCTCGGGTTCTCCCTCCTCCTCTATGTGTGTAGAAACTTGAGAGAGGTAGGAGAAGACAGCTCAGACTGTCATCAGCTATCATGCCTCTTATCCAGGTTTGGACTGGGTAATCAGGCAGTACCCATGAGGGTGATCTGACAGATACCTGTGTGGGCCCTGTTTTTTAGCTGTTTGTGGGCCGGTTTTATGGTCTAGAGGGCCGTTTTACTGTTGATTTCTCTAAAAGTACCAAAAACATTGCCTGCAGCAAGCACAGATGCATCCAGTCTTCCATACCTTTCAAAACACCTATTGAGCTTGTCTTTGCAAATTTAAAATTGCCCTTATTCTTTAATGGGGGCCACTTTTAATAGTTTGTCCAGGCCTACTTTTTGTCCCAGTCTGACCCTGCTCTTATCTCAGTTGGCTGGGATTGAAGGTCGAGCACCTCACTGCAGGGCAGATGATGAAATAGGAGGATTTGCTGTGTATCGGAGAAGAAACATCTCTATGCTTGAAATACTACTGTGAATTAGTACCTTCCTTTCTATGTTTGAGGTGGGAAATAGACCTTACAAATAGTAATATTATCAAGTGGGTGAGTTTACTCATATCTATTTATGTGCTTATGATCGGGTAAAGTCCACGCATTCATGAGGCTCAGACTGGCTGCTCTTGTCACTTTCGCCTTTATTGCCTGTAATTAATTTGATTACAGCACAGGGGAGTGTGTGTATGTATACTAAGGTAGCTGGCTATGTTGTTGTTTTATTGTTACTAGAGTTTTTTCTTAAACTGGAGTAGGATTATACACGGATGCACTACACAAGTTGATAGAATTTTTATTTTTATTTTTTTATTTATTTGAGTTTTATATAGCGCTGGCTAGACCCGGAGGTATCAGAGCGCTTTACATAAGGTTCCTCAGAATTACAAAATTACATCAGTTACAGGAAAACATTTCAAGAGCGTCGGAAGACAAAATAAATGGAGCTTAGAAGGGTAAGGGGGTGGGGTAAAGGTGTAGGAGGGAGAAAGGATGGAGATAGGATGAATGGAGAGACGAAGGAGAGTCTGCCCAAAGTCCGGCTGGGTAGGTGATGGCCGTGGGGGAAGTCCACAGCCCATCTCCTCTATAGCTATCAGGTAGCTCCACCGGGCATCAGTCTCAATAAGAAAACAATTAGAGAGCAAAGAGGAGGAATAAATGGAGCGTAAAGGAGAAAGTGGGTGGAGTAAAGGGGTAGGAGGGAGAGTATGACGGAGAGACGAAGTAAGGTCTAACCAATGTCCGGCTGGGTAGGTGACGGCCGAAGGGGTAGTCCACAGCCCATCTCCAAAGTGAACCTTGCCACAATCCATGTGAAAACGGAAGCACTGAAGCCCTGATTACAAATTCAGGGCTAAATTGCAAATGCTGTGCAAACAGAAGTTTGCTGCGGGATCTAAATTACAAGTTGTGTGATCATTGCTTTCGGCAGGTCAAACCCGCTTAAATTTAATAAGGGCAAGGTCCCGGAAAAAAAGGCAAAAAATGTAGAATTTAGAATGTTAAATTTTGATTCTGCATATTATGCTTGATTTCCAAGTTGAAACTCCGGACGTGAGATATTTACAACATCTAGTAAATACCTTGCCCTGGGTTAATACAATTTACAGGATCTGGTCGATATCCCATCCTATTCTGCACAACCTAGAATCCACATACTTTTCTTCTGCCCTCATAATGCACTGTCGAGGAAAAAATGGATAACGCCCCTATGCCGATCTATTGGTCCAGGACACTATCTAGAAATCTTGAGACTATTATCGACAGATACATGTAGACTGATAGTATTCGGTATTTCTCGATTTCTTTTTGCTATGTGGATCAGGCGGGGGAAGTTAATGCAATAATTTCGCCTCTGCCGTTTTTCGGTTAGTATAACTACATTCTGCCAATGTTGTCAACTTGATTATGAATTGCTGTTATTTGGGTAGTGAGGAACCTAGCTTGAATTATATTTTTATTTAGGATTTTATGAATTTTAATCATGGACTTCACTAATGCTGCTACCCTAAAAATGAATTGCTGTACTAAGCGCAAAGGAACTTTGATGAAAACATTTTATTAAGGTTTTTATGTATTTTTATTATGGAAATCTTAACTTGGTGTTTTATATACTTGTACTGTTGTGCACTTTTTTGGATCTCTGAGATCGTAATAAAGTAAATGATGATGACAACCTAGAATCAGGGCCTGTATGAAACAAATTAGGAAAACAAATGTTTGAAGGCATTACCACCCTTTCAATTACATTTGATGGAAACAGTAATGCTCTATAAACCCCTGCTTGGAATCTGTAGGCTTGCATTGGGTAAAGAAATACAATGCACTTGCAGGTTTTATGCGGGATTCACACCTGGAGGTGCTTAAGGCAGCAATAATATTGGTTCCCAAAGCATAGGTTTGTGCAATGTAGATTGTGTTTTCCAGCAAACAGTAATATATGCCTCTTCATAGACAGTGAAGAGGGAAACCCCCTTGACCCCACGGTATATTTAGATGCTGAAACAGTCTCAGATAGGCTTCTCTCGACGGACACATGGCTGCCTCCGTGAGTGAATACTTAATAGTTGTTGTGCGCTTTTCACTCATTAAACTGTGGCGGTGGGAGTAAAGTATGCAAATCTACCTGTAATTGGTGCAGAAGATGGGAGGCTGTAATAAGTAGCTTGAATTATTTGTGAAAACAGTGACAGGCACTGACATCCTCAAATGACAGAAAAGTCAACATGGGTCACAAAGGAGCCTGCAGTAGCAGAACAGGACGGAAGAACAGATTTTTAGGTTTACCCGTTTATCTGGGCCCGATTCACAAAAAGGAATCATACATTTTCATTCAGAGAAGCGCTAGCCCTCACTGGTGCACATTTCTGATTTTCCCTCACAAAACTCAGCTGCAGTATGATTCGAATGGTGCATCACTCATAGCTTCTCAGGCCTTCTAGTGAGTCATGTGAATTTCTTTCGAGGCTTCGATGTCCCCAATGTGTAATTTTACATAGTGTACAGCTACACACTGTTGAAAAGCAGCCCCATATAAAAATGCTCATTCTTTCACCAGGTTGAAAAACATTTTTCCCTGTGAGAAACCCCTTACCCTTCATCCACACAAACTTTGGGGGTGATCCATTCCCCCTTCCAACTGTGAAAAGGCTACTAAAGCCCTGTACCTTAGTAAAGCCCTGATCCTTTCTGGGATGGGAAGGGGTTCAGAAAGGAGTCTGTGAATATCCACATGCGCACAGGTTTTTGTGTGCTCTCAGTCTGACGAGACAAGCCACGATTTGGTCATTCCAGTCCCCACCGGTTCTGTGGGTTTTATTGCTGTGTGATTATAAGCATTTGTAGTGAAGAATTATGCAGTAGTAAAACCATTCATACCTGACAGGTAATGCTTTGTGGATGCCTGACAGACAACAATTGAGCGGTTTAATGCTATAAATGTAGGTTTATGGCTATAAATGGCTTTGTGATTTGGGCCTTCTGTCTGTTTCTCCACACAGGCGACCCTGCATAGATCTCTGTCCTCGGCCCAAATCTTCGTTCATTTTTGCTGTCAAATGGCTCCTTGTAACGTTGTAACAGCAGCAAACCACACCCAGTAACTTCACAGGCTTCTCCAACTGAGAATCCAATTCATCCTATAAATGGTCTTTCAGTGCACACATAAATTAACACACATAACCATCCTATACAGTCTCTAGGAACTGAACACTATAAACACCTTTCTAGTTTCCTTCTTGAGGAAAGTACAATCACGAGGGTCACAGTTAGGAGGAAAGAACCACTAAGGGCGGAAAAAGACTCCTTCGCAATGTTGGTTGTACTTGACTCAAGATGATGTATGAGGCAGGAGCTGATAACTAATGTAACTATATTACCTTGTTTCAGGGTTGAGGAACATTCCACCATATACTTTCCAGGCGAGGAAATCTGATAAGAAATACTACTGCAGAAAAAGGGAGCAACATTCAGGGACAAAAAAGCGTCAAAGAGGGCATTGAATGTGTTGAATAATAGGGACTGGAAATGTTGTAATCAGGGCCACTGGAATTATCGATTGTGATGCCGCTGCCATTCTTGCATAATTATAGATTTGTCACATTTGCCACACAATCTATCAACTGCCTCATAATCTGCAGATTTTAGCAACAAAAAAAAATGTGTTTCTATCTGTTAGACCTGTCAGCCCTAGGGTGGTCTTACCCCGTTTTTTTCTCTTTGCGCCTCATTTTTGCCACTACCTTTTTGTTGGACCTAGGTCTCTGGGCGCCTTACCACTGCCAAACAGTGCTGAGGTGCAGGTGCTCTCTCCTAATAAGATGGCTGCCACAGGCCCCTGCTACTGCGGAGTGGCCATTGCACGCACATACTAGTAGTCAGGATCAGGCTGGGACATAATGATACAGTATCCATGCCGTCCCCGCCTCTGGGCCTCATAGCCAGACATGAGGGAAGCTTCTAGAACCTTCCAGCTCAGGGAGGAGTTATGTTTTGCCGCCTTTCAGGAGGGTCATCTGACCTAGGGGTATAAGAGGTCTGGAGGGAAACCTAGTTAGTCAGTTGGGGCACCACTGATCCTGGGGGAACCTCTGCCGGAGTACAGGCTGTTGGGCCTAGGGGGGAGACCTACACTACTGGCACTGACTGGGCCTAGGCACTGCTCTGCAAAGCTAGATGAGGAATACCTTCCACCTTACTGACCTTGCCCACGTGAGGGGACCCAGGGAACCACCTTCAGTGTGTCTGCAAGGCACCAACCTGCCTCTTATGCCACCAGCTCATTCCCTTTCCCCTCATCAAGCAACCTATCTTCAAGTAACCCCCTCTGCTTGCTGTAACTAAAGAAACCTATTCGTCACCGTCCCTGCCAAGCTGTAACTACCTGCGCTGGGACAGGAGCGCAAAGGACCCCGTGAACGCTGATGCTGCTGGGGGATCACCAGGTAAAGCGCGGTGCCACTAAGCGCTAGACCTCCGCCCCGTGAGTCCTACTGCCAACGCTGTGTGCCACCCTGCGTGTCCTTCCCAAGTGCTGCTGATCCTGCTGGAGCGCTGTGTATGGGACGCGCTCCAGCGCTGAAAACACCCCCGGTGGCCCCAAGCGCTGTGTGCCCCCTCGCGCTGCCTGATCAGAAGTTGGGCCCATCCAGTCACTGCTGTGGCCCTGTGCACTGAGAGGCCGCCTGCTGTGCATTGCACTCACCAAGATCACCGCCGCGCGCCCGGGGGCGCTGAAGATAGAAGAAGCGCTGCTGCGTGCCGAAGATTCCCCGCCGCGGCCCTGCCGAAGCCGCGCTAGGCCCAGGAGCGCGAGGAGAAGGCGTCGCTAGGCGACCGGGGCGCTGACCGTGTCATCGGCCGCGCCTCCGAAAGGCCGCACAAGGATTGGCTGCCAGCTCGAGGCTGAGAGAGGAGCCGGAAGCCTGCGGCCGAGTATATTCCCTCGCATCGGGGGCCGGAGAGGAGCGTTACCGGCCACCACCTTTCCCTTGAGAACAGGGCCTTCCTGGAGCGGCCTCTCGGATCCGCCTCCCCCGTCCCGGTTCCTGCAGGTAATTGGAGCGGGCCCGGTCGGGGAGGAGGCTTAGAGGCGCTGCAGACTTCCCGCCAGTCGGGCCAGACACCAGGTGAGCCCGTAAGCCCGTCTAAGCGGCGCTACTTCCATTTGCCCCACACCCGAAGGAACTGGGCGGGACCACAGCCAATTCCCCTACCGTGGGACTGCCTCTGTTACGCTGGAGGCCGGGCCCGGATTTAGCAACCGGGCCTGGTCTGATCACCCCTCACGGCCCCCTGGCCATTGAAACCTGTTACGGAGAGGAGGCCTGGGAGGTGTGACACGAAGGCGTTATCACTGAGCCTTGATACTGCTCTTTTGAAACGTAGTACGGTAAAGCATGTATTCAGGCCTGACAACCGGCCCATAGGTGTAGAAGGTTCCTGATAAATGTGAATGTCTTATGCTCTGCCTTGATTAGAAGGTACCTGGTAGAGACCCATACGTGATAATGCTTCATGTTAATGCTGAGGTTTCTCCTGCAATGCAAGTCAGTGATATTATCTCAATGTGTCTCAATTGACGTGGTACTTACCTTAAGACACCCACTGTACTGAATGTGTTTGTGCCTAGATTGTTACAGGTCCTACTTCGCCTACAATGTTGAATGAAGGTCCACATTTAATCGGCTATTAATGAAATGAGCCTGAATGTACTAGGCCGGTGTTTTGATCTACAATCTATGACCTCTTCCGTGTTGCTTATGTTCTAGGAGGTATTTACTCCGGCCTATTAGCGGCCCACAGTTTTACTGTTCTAATGTGCTTGAATGAATTTATGCACTGGTTCTAAGAGACGTAATGAATTGAACGTCGCCCTGATATTACCTGCCTCTTCTGATGCTGAATTGATTTAGATAAAGAATCTTGTTTTTACCTAAAATCCTGGTGTGGTGTCACTTTATTGCGTGCGCATTACTGAGTCAGTGTGAGTGGGTGCTGCACAACCTCTTTACACATTGCCTTCGGGTGCCTTCCTGCCTCGCGCCAAGCTACCGTGTCGGAATCAGCGACCCCGGTTCTAACATTGGTGTTCAGCGGTGGGATAAGGACTTGTGCTTGTGCAGCACCCTACATGGATTCAGTGTGCGCCGCAATTGGACACCTATTTATATGCAAGCCTAACAATTCGCCCTTCACTGCCTGACTGTACAGACTCCTGTGTTAACCTGTTGCCTACGTCCTAGAGTCTTTTCCCTTAAGTGTCTGGGGCCCCACCTGTCAGGATGGAGTTCGAGCTGGCCAACCTTGAAATGTATACGGTGGCGCAGCTGAGGGAGTTCTGTCGGGGGATGGGGGTGCCCATCAAGCGAGGCGCCAAGAGAGAGGAGCTTCTGAAAGTCTTGAGGGCATGGGTATTGGCCCATCGGGAAGGGAGAGTGGTCGAGGAACAGGGGGAGCTGGAGGCTCCAGGAGAGCTAGACCTACTGCGCATAGACATCAGTGAGAATGTGTTGCCAGGGAGACGTTCCAAGGCAGGCAGTAGTGTGTCAGCGAGCAGTGTGTCTGTGGAGGAGTACGAGGACAGGAGGGAGGAGAGGCAATTGAAGCTAGAGCTTGCTAGGATGGACAAGGAGCGAGAACAGGCAAGGCTAGCCATGGAAGAGAAGAAGCTTCTGCATGAGCTTAGCCTGAAAGAATTAGAGCTCCGAGCCTTGCAGATGGAGACGCAGGGCAACTTGAATGGTGGCAGCGTACCCGCTGAGGCTCCACGAGAGCCTACGTTTTACCTACCTAAGGAGGTGATGGCCAGTTTCAGTGTAGGGGATGACATTGATAAGTGGTTGGCGGCGTATGAGGTGTCTTTGGTAGCCCATGGGGTGCCTGAGAAGTACTGGGGGAGGCCTGTATAGGTACATACCTCCGTTGGCAAGGGACACACTCTTGACTTTAGACAAAGGTGATCAGACAAATTACCCTGTCATGAAAGAGGCACTGCTTAAAAAGTTTGGCCTCACCCCAGAAAAGTATCGCCAGAAGTTCCGCAACAGCCACAAGCTTCCCACACAGAACTGGGTGGATTTTTTTTATTATGCCCGTAAGGCATTGGAAGGTTGGGTGCGTGGCAGCGAAGTGAGTGATTATGAAGGACTGTTCAATCTATTTTTAAGAGAGCACCTTCTTGATAAGAGTTTTCCAGAGCTGCGCCAACACCTGGTGGACCGCAAGCTGACCGATCCTCGGGAACTTGCGGAGGAGGCGGATACCTGGGTTAGCACTCGGGTGTCCCACAAGGGATCAGGGGGAGACCCCCCGAAAGGTGGACAGAGTTTTCCCCAGAAGAGAGAGGGAGGAGATAAAAAGAAGGAGTTCTTTAAAGGCCCCCAAAATAGACCGCATGGGAGAGGGGTAGGTTCGCCACCCCAATCTGGATTCCAGAAACCCACTTACCCTGACAAGAGTCAGCAGCCCAGAACTGTCCGGTGCTACGAGTGCGGGGAGGTTGGGCACTACAAGGGGGATCCCCAGTGTCGCAAGAGGACCTCAGCCCCCACAGGAGGTAAGAGCCCCGGGGTGGCCAGTGTAGCGCTTGGGGAGGAGTTGTCCCTAGGTAGGGGAGGTGAGTGGACAGGCTTGACCTTAGTTTCCCTGGGGGATAGAGAGATGATCCCACGGGTTCAGGTACCCTCGAACACTGCCAAGTACCGGCAGAGGGTCCTGGTGAACGGGGAGGAGGTGGAGGCTCTGAGGGACACGGGTGCCAGCATGACGATGGTAAGACGTCAGCTGGTGTCCCCAGAGCAGGTGATTCCTGAAGTATTCCACCCGGTTGTCATGGCTGATAATAGCCTGGGTCATTACCCCGTGGCCCAAGTTCCCTTTGAGTGGGGAGGAGTCTCAGGCCTGTTGAGAGTTGCGGTGAGCCCTGCCATGCCAGTTGACTGTCTGCTCGGAAACAATTTAGAACATACTGCCTGGAAGGAGGTGGAGTTCAACGCCCACGCTGAGATGCTGGGATTACCAGGGTGGACTTGCGTGGTCACGCGGTCCATGGCTGCCCGGCAAGGAACTCAACCCGGGTTGGAGCCTGAAACAATGGCCCAGCCCACTGCTGGACAAGAGGACATCTCTGAGGATGCACCCGGCGAGATGGATGGGGAACCCGCGGAGGTGACCCCGGAGTCCGCTGAGGTGGATGTTATTCCCGTGGGGGACTTGCCGACCCCTGCAGAGTGGCAGGTGGAAGGAGGGCCTACCCGGGAGGAATTCTGTCGGGCGCGAGAGAGTGCCCAACGCTTGAAGGCATGCGGCAGCAGGCCGAAGCCCAAGCAACTGGTACAGAGACTGGTAACTACCATGTCTACTGGGAGGATGGTCTCCTCTACAGTGAGCCTAAGGCTCCGGTGCATGGGTCATCAAGGGCCTTAGTGGTCCCCCAATGCTACCGAGCCTTCCTGCTGGAATTGGCACATGAGATACCCCTGGCAGGACACCTGGGCCAGGATAAGACTTTTGCTCGTTTGGTCCCACATTTTTATTGTCCCAGGATTAGAGTTACCTCTGACACCTTTTGTAAGACCTGTGTGACTTGTCAGGCGAGTGGCAAGACTGGGACTAAGTTGAAGGTCCCTTTGGAACCGCTCCCGGTTGTCGGTACCCCTTTTGAGCGGGTAGGAATTGACATTGTCGGGCCGATGGACCCGCTGACTTCTTCGGGACATAGGTTCATCTTGGTGTTGGTGGACCACGCCACCCGGTACCCGGAGGCAATCCCTCTGAGGACCATCACTGCACCTGTGGTGGCGCGGGCCTTGGTGGGGATTTTTACCCGAGTGGGATTCCCCAAGGTTGTGGTGTCAGATAGGGGCACGAATTTCATGTCGGCCTACATGCGGGCCATGTGGAAGGAGTGCGGAGTGAGCTATAGGTTCTCCACTCCTTACCACCCCCAGACTAACGGGCTCGTGGAGCGCTTCAATAAGACCCTGAAGGGGATGATCCGGAGCCTACCTGAGGACTTGAGAAGGAAGTGGGACGTCCTCTTACCCTGTCTGCTCTTCTCCTACCGAGAGGTGCCGCAGAAGGGGGTCAGTTTCAGCCCCTTTGAGCTGCTCTATGGCCACCCCGTTAGGGGGCCCCTCAGTCTTGTGAAGGAGGGGTGGGAGAAGTCTTCTAAGAAGCTCCCCCGTGATGTGGTCAGCTACATGCTGGCATTCCGCAGCCAGATAGCCAAGCTGTGGAAGGAAGCCTCAGACAATCTAGAGGCTAGTCAAGCCGTCATGAAGGAGTGGTACGACCGGAATGCTCGGACGGTGGAGTTAGATGCTGGACAGAAGGTGTGGGTCATGGAGCCCGGAGAGCTTAGTGCCCTCCAGGACCGGTGGACTGGACCGTATGAAATTTTGGAGAGAAGAGGCCAGACCACTTATGTAGTAGACCTCAAGACCCCCCGACAATCCCACAGGGTGTTCCACATCAACCGCCTTAAGCCACACCAGGAGCGGTCAGAACTTACCCTCCTGATGGTGACGGATGGAAGTGAAGAGGAGGAGAGCGAGCCTCTTCC
Source organism: Calotriton arnoldi (assembly GCA_963921515.1). Lineage (NCBI taxonomy): Eukaryota > Metazoa > Chordata > Amphibia > Caudata > Salamandridae > Calotriton > Calotriton arnoldi. The sequence goes on along the minus strand of CAWUFW010007347.1, from coordinate 207,134 downwards.
GGACCTTCTGGCGGCCCAAGAGAAGGATGGATCGGTGGAGGGAGTGGTCCTCTCCCCATCCTTGACCCTCGAGCAACAGGGGGACTGCCGCCAGGTATTGGAGCGGTACTCCTCGTTGTTTTCCCTCACTCCTGGGATTACGCACCTGTGTACCCATGATGTGGACACAGGGGACAGCCCGCCTGTGAAAACCAAGTCTTACCGGCTGTCTGACAAAGTCAGAACCAGCATCCAGAGTGAGGTGACCAAAATGTTGGAGCTGGGGGTGATTGAGCCTTCCAGCAGCCCTTGGGCTAGTCCGGTGGTGTTGGTGCCGAAAGCGGCCCCACCGGGCACCACACCAGAACTTCGGTTCTGTGTGGATTACTGTGGTCTGAACTCCGTGACCAAGACCGATGCTCACCCGATCCCTCGGGCGGATGAGCTCATTGACCGACTGGGAGCAGCTCGGTATCTAAGTACCATCGACCTGACGTCAGGATATTGGCAGATTGCCATGGCGGACGGAGCAAAGGAGAAGACTGCGTTCTCCACCCCCGAGGGCCACTTTCAATTTCGGATGATGCCCTTCGGGCTGAAAAATGCTCCGGCCACTTTCCAGCGGTTGGTTAACCAGGTACTGTCTGGCCTAGAGGCCTTCTCTGCTGCCTACCTGGATGACATAGCTGTCTTCTGCAGCAGCTGGGAAGACCATCTGGAGCATCTCCAGGAGGTGCTGCAGGCTCTGCAGCGGGCTGGCCTAACCATTAAGGCCAGCAAGTGCCAGATTGGACAGGGATCTGTCGTCTACCTGGGACACCTGGTGGGCGGGGGTAAGGTGCAACCCCTCCAGGCCAAAATCGAGACCATCTTGGCCTGGGAGCCCCCAAAACCCAAACGGAGGTCCGGGCCTTCCTTGGCCTCACGGGTTACTACCGCCGGTTTGTCAAGGGCTATGGGACCATCGTAGCCCCCCTGACTGAATTGACCTCCAAGAAGCAGCCACGTAGAGTGATCTGGACGGCTGCCTGTCAAGAAGTGTTTGACACTCTGAAGCACGTGATGTGCACCGCTCCGGTGCTTAGGACTCCGGACTTTGGAAGAGAATTCATCGTGCAGACAGACGTCTCTGAGCATGGCATTGGAGCTGTGCTCTCCCAACTTAATGATGACGGCCAAGACCAGCCAGTGGCCTTTATTTCTCGAAGGTTACTCCCCCGGGAACAGTGGTGGAGTACGATAGAGCGAGAAGCCTTCGCTGTGGTTTGGGCTTTGAAGAAGTTGAGGCCATACCTCTTTGGCTCTCACTTCCTAATTCAAACCGACCACCGACCCTTCGCTGGCTCATGCAGATGAGAGGCGAAAACCCCAAATTGTTGAGGTGGTCCATTTCCCTCCAGGGGATGGACTTTCGGGTGGAACATCGACCCGGAGTAGACCACGCCAACGCTGACGGTCTCTCCCGGTTTTCCACCTTAGCGATGAGAACTCCCTAGAGGTTGGGAAGCTCTCCCCACTTTCGGCTGGGGGGACGCATGTTAGACCTGTCAGCCCTAGGGTGGTCTTACCCCGTTTTTTTCTCTTTGCGCCTCATTTTTGCCACTACCTTTTTGTTGGACCTAGGTCTCTGGGCGCCTTACCACTGCCAAACAGTGCTGAGGTGCAGGTGCTCTCTCCTAATAAGATGGCTGCCACAGGCCCCTGCTACTGCGGAGTGGCCATTGCGCACGCACATACTAGTAGTCAGGATCAGGCTGGGACATAATGATACAGTATCCATGCCGTCCCCGCCTCTGGGCCTCATAGCCAGACATGAGGGAAGCTTCTAGAACCTTCCAGCTCAGGGAGGAGTTATGTTTTGCCGCCTTTCAGGAGGGTCACCTGACCTAGGGGTATAAGAGGTCTGGAGGGAAACCTAGTTAGTCAGTTGGGGCACCACTGATCCTGGGGGAACCTCTGCCGGAGTACAGGCTGTTGGGCCTAGGGGGGAGACCTACACTACTGGCACTGACTGGGCCTAGGCACTGCTCTGCTAAGCTAGATGAGGAACACCTTCCACCTTACTGACCTTGCCCAGCGTGAGGGGACCCAGGGAACCACCTTCAGTGTGTCTGCAAGGCACCAACCTGCCTCTTATGCCACCAGCTCATTCCCTTTCCCTCATCAAGCAACCTATCTTCAAGTAACCCCCTCTGCTTGCTGTAACTAAAGAAACCTATTCGTCACCGTCCCTGCCAAGATGTAACTACCTGCGCTGGGACAGGAGCGCAAAAGACCCAGTGAACGCTGATGCTGCTGGGGGATCACCAGGTAAAGCGCGGTGCCACTAAGCGCTAGACCTCCGCCCCGTGAGTCCTACTGCCAACGCTGTGTGCCACCCTGCGTGTCCTTCCCAAGTGCTGCTGATCCTGCTGGAGCGCTGTGTATGGGACGCGCTCCATCGCTGAAAACACCCCTGGTGGCCCCAAGCGCTGTGTGCCCCCTCGCGCTGCCTGATCAGAAGTTGGGCCCATCCAGTCACTGCCGCGGCCCCTGTGCACTGAGAGGCCGCCTGCTGTGCATTGCACTCACCAAGATCACCGCCGCGCGCCCGGGGGCGCTGAAGATAGAAGAAGCGCTTCTGCGTGCCGAAGATTCCCCGCCGCGGCCCTGCCGAAGCCGCGCTAGGCCCAGGAGCGCGAGGAGAAGGCATCGCTAGGCAACCGGGGCGCTGACCGTGTCATCGGCCGCACCTCCGAAAGGCCGCACAAGGATTGGCTGCCAGCTCGAGGCTGAGAGAGGAGCCGGAAGCCTGCGGCCGAGTATATTCCCTCGCATTGGGGGCCGGAGAGGAGCGTTACCGGCCCCCGCCTTCCCTTGAGAACAGGGCCTTCCTGGAGTGGCCTCGTGGATCCGCCTCCCCGTCCCGGTTCCCGCAGGTAATTGGAGCGAGCCCGGTCGGGAGGAGGCTTAGAGGCGCTGCAGACTTCCCGCCAGTCGGGCCAGACACCAGGTGAGCCCGTAAGCCCGTCTAAGCGGCGCTACTTCCATTTGCCCCACACCCGAAGGAACTGGGCGGGACCACAGCCAATTCCCCTACCGTGGGACTGCCTCTGTTACGCTGGAGGCAGGGCCCGGATTTAGCAACCAGGCCTGGTCTGATCACCCCTCACGGCCCTCTGGCCATTGAAACCTGTTACGGAGAGGAGGCCTGGGAGGTGTGACACGAAGGCGTTATCACTGAGCCTTGATACTGCTCTTTTGAAACGTAGTAAGGTAAAGCATGTATTCAGGCCTGACAACCGGCCCATAGGTGTAGAAGGTTCCTGATAAATGTGAATGTCTTATGCTCTGCCTTGATTAGAAGGTACCTGGTAGAGACCCATACGTGATAATGCTTCATGTTAATGCTGAGGTTTCTCCTGCAATGCAAGTTAGTGATATTATCTCAATGTGTCTCAATTGACATGGTACTTACCTTAAGACACCCACTGTACTGAATGTGTTTGTGCCTAGATTGTTACAGGTCCTACTTCGCCTACAATGTTGAATGAAGGTCCACATTTAATCGGCTATTAATGAAATGAGCCTGAATGTACTAGGCTGGTGTGTTGATCTACAATCTATGACCTCTTCCGTGTTGCTTATGTTCTAGGAGGTATTTACTCCGGCCTATTAGCGGCCCACAGTTTTACTGTTCTAATGTGCTTGAATGAATTTATGCACTGGTTCTAAGAGACGTAATGAATTGAACGTCACCCTGATATTACCTGCCTCTTCTGATGCTGAATTGATTTAGATAAAGAATCTTGTTTTTACCTAAAATCCTGGTGTGGTGTCACTTTATTGCATGCGCATTACTGAGTCAGTGTGAGTGGGTGCTGCACAACCGCTTTACACATTGCCTTCGGGTGCCTTCCTGCCTCGCGCCAAGCTACCGTGTCGGAATCGGCGACCCCGGTTCTAACACTATCCCAAACGGTTAAAAAGTTACTAAAAACGCAGTGACACTAGTTGCCGTTCAGTGGAAGGCACTTTGCAAAGCTAGACTTGTCACTTTTCTGTTGCTTGTTGCTATAATTGGGTATGAAGCTGTTACTAATCAAGTGCAACCAATGCCCAGAGAGTGTTACCAAGTTTAAAAATGATGAAATAATGAAGGAATACCGTTACAAAATGTGCTGCGTAATGCCCCATAATTTACCTTTTATTGCCGCATAAGTTACTTAACCCTGCCGCATAATTTGGACCTCTCCTGGCACATAATTCCAGTGACCTTGGTTGTAACGCATCCTCCTCTAACCAAAGCCTCCATATGAATGGAGTAGGCAGGAAATGACATCACTGGAAAAAAGCTTGCGACCATCATGAATTCAAGAACTCCTACCACATTGGAGAAACGACCATCTTGAACAGGAATGGATTTAGGGCTATCCACAACTGCTTCTTCAAGAGAACCGCTTTTCCTAAATAGAAGAAAAGATTTTGTTTGACATAATTTGTTTCCTACAAGTTTCTCTGCTTCACCGGCTGATGCCTCTGCTTTACATGTGGAACCATCCAGGCTGCTGCGTCAACAGGAACACCACTGCTTACTGAGCAGAGCAGCAATAACCAAAGGACAAAGATGCACTGCTTTCTTAAGTAGATACAAGCTTACATGACCATGCCACTAGCTCAGGTGAGTTTTGTCCAAAGGTGTAATACATATCCACTTCTGAGGATGTCACATGATAAGACATCTAGTTGTGTGGAACAACACAGGTACTTCAACTGGCTTCTATCTAGCACATCATGAGATCACAAATGTAAATTTCATTTTATTGAGACCTAAATTTTATTTTGGTTCCATCAATGACTATGTAGTGACAACAATCTTCACACTATAGGAACATCTGTGACACTGACTCTTGTTTTTTTTGTCAGCAGATTCAACTTTCTTGAACTCAATGTAGGTGCTCTGTCATTTTCTTTGCACCCCTAGCACCCACAGCAGAACATAAGAGTCTGCCTGACTAGGAATATCCGGAGAGAGGGCTGATTTGTAATGCACAGAGTCTGACCCTTGAAGACCTGTAGATATCTGAGAGAATTGGGGGCAGCACATATATTTAGCCCAGCCAGGAGTTCTGACCTGCAATTGCACCCAGCTCAATTCAGCATGGCTGACTATGAAACTCAGTCAGTTGATCAGCCCAGCGACAACTTAAGAGCACTTAGGACACATGGTCTGTGAATTCTAAATCCACATGCCATTCACCCTTATTTGTTCGCCACTCCATTCAGTGTAGGTAGTCTAGGCTAATGCCTACAAAGATTCTCCTCATTCTGGTTAGCCGGGGAGTCAAATTCAAAGGTAATACATCTTTGGATTGGGCACTTACCTCCAGCTAGTGCTCCCAGTGTCCAAAAAATACCAACACATTGACAATAGCAAGCTATAGCTTTAATTTTCTAGAAGGTCTGCAGGGCCAATTCAGAGGATATTGTGCAGAAAGCAGGATAATACATTGCTGTTATCACATTGGATGGGATCAAGCCTAGTAAATGAGTAGAAAGCTGAAGTAATTGCCCTTACTCAGTAGAATTACAGCTGGATTGCTTGTCGTGGATGCAGAGAAGCTGCTCCTGACAGAAAGGACCAATGACTAAGCCCTACTAGGAAGATGAGTTAAGATGTAAGCCTGACATTGATCCATGAGCATCTGCAACCCAGGTGACTTCGGCTGAACCTAAGAAGCAAGATTGACATCTGTACCACAGAGTGGTCAAGTACATTCCAGAGACACCTAATGACAGGGTGTAATGCTACAGGCAGTTAAACACAGTGAGATTGTGTATTGACCATTGACTCCATTTTACTCTAATTACATTTTGTGAGCACAGTTTCATCTTGTGTCTGTCTGACCCTGCTTCTCAGCTGCGAACGCAGGTAGGCCCAGGTTACTTGTGCACATGAATTGTTTATGTGTTCTCACTTCACCAAGAGAGAGAGATAATCTGCTAGAACAGACAGTGTGGGATGCGTACAGTGTCCAAGGATGAGAATGTGAAGAATTCTGGCTCAGCTCTCATCGGAGCCTGGCCAGCTCCATTGAGTGACCTCGACACAGAGAGTGTAGCCAGCACCTACTTCGCAGATGAATGGAGGGGAAGCTTTTAGAAATTTCTCTCCATGTTAGTAAAGAGTATAAAGATGGAGACCTCTTGGCGCTTTGACAGGAACTCTCCCGGGAGTGAACGCACTGCCCAGGGCTTTTGTGCCCAGTTGAGACCTCCTGCATGAGACTGTCAGTCATGCTGGCAAGATGATGCTAAACAGACAGCCAGTGAAGTATTTCAAGTTCTAATTATTTACTCTTGTGTGCATACAGTTATCTTTCTATGCATTTATTCTTGTGTATATAGATTCACTATATGCATTCATTTTACATGTGCATTATTGCCATTTGATATATGGGAACTTGCTGCAATAATTATTCCCCTTTACTTAGCAAATGAGTGTTTAGCTTTGTTTATGTTGTATGTTGGTATTCTAAAGTGTGTACAGTCCTATTTTGAGTAGTGTACACGTTGTGTCCTGATGTATTGAAATCTTGCTCAGGTGTTCTCAAGAAAATGCAAGACATTTTGGTGTCACTAGTAGGATTCAAAGTGAAAGGGGCAGAATGATTGGCAGAAAAACAAAAATGGATAAAGCAGGTTCCCAGATACCAAATGAAATCCCAGGATGGGAAGTCAGCTTGCTCATGAGTGGTCGCATTGTGCTGGGTTGACTGAGAATTGGAGTGCATGTATGTCTGATGCACAGCAAGAAGATGTATTAATATGCTTGCAAACAGTGCCAATTGAAAAAGGACATTTTGTACATTGGGTCGAAGAGGCTGGATCCTCTTAAATGCTTATAGGAGAATGCATGAAAAATGTATTCATTTAGGAAAGGAGCGTGAAGCGATGGAAAAACAGCTAGTTGAAGCCAAGAATACTTCTGTAACGCTGTCATGTCAGAATGAATTGTTGCAAGATAAGTTGGAAACTTACCAGACAGTGGTTCAGAAAGCTGCTGTGCGTGTAGCGCAGTATGAATACAAGAAATGGTGGGGGAAGTTAATAAAAGGAAAGTTAATTACATTGATGATGTGATGATACAGGGAAAGACACAAGAACAAGTGCAGATTCAACAGGACAGGATTGTGGAATACTTGCAGAGTAAAGGGTGGGAGATAAATCCCGCAAAGGTACAGGGACCCTCTCAAAATGTGAAATTTTGGGGTATTCAATGGCATCAGGGACACAGAGAGGTGGTGCTGCAAGTGAGACAAAAGATTAAAGAATTCACTGTGCCACCAAATAGGAAGGAAGCTCAGCGGTACATTGGATTGGTTGTTTTTTGGAGACAGCATATCTCTCACTTAAGTCAGATTTTGGCCCCTTTGTATAAGTTTACGCAAATGACACTTGAGTTTGAGTGGGGAGAGCAGCAACAGATTGCATTTGAATCAGCAAAGGAGGCTATACAGCATGCCATGGATTAGTGGCCAGTACAAGAGGGGGATGTTGAGCTGAATGTAACAGTCCAGGGGCAGTATGCCAATTAAAGTTTGTCGAAGAAACAAGGAAGGAAGAGGGTACCTTTAGGATTTTGGGCAAAGAAGTTACCAGATGCTGGAGAGCGGTACTCTCCATTTGAAAAGCAGTTGCTTGCATGGTATTTGGCCCTGGTTGACCCTGGGGCACAAAGTGATTTTGAGACCCAAGATTCCTATTATGCAATGGGTGATGAGTTCCCCCAAGACTCATAGAATAGGGAATGCACAGGAAGCCAGCATAATCAAGTGGAAGTGGTACATATAAGACAGGGCCCGAGTTGGCCCCAAAGGTACTGCAGTGTTGTATGAGCAGGTGGTACAATCTCCAATGGAAGATACAGAGGTGTTTCAGGATGGGCCTGAGATACACGAGTCCCCTGTGAAGTGGGGTGAGCCGTTTGCAGCATTGTATTCAGAAGACAAGAGACATGTATGGTTTACTGATGACTCAGCCAGGTATATGGGGTTAAGAGGCATTGTAAAGCGGTGTTGTACAATCCTGTGACCAAGAAATTGTTAACTACTGCTGGAGAGGGAAAGATTAGCCAGTTTGCAGAACTGTGTGCTGTGCATCAGGCTTTGAAACAAGAATTACCTGGAAAGTGTTTTATTTACACAGGGTCATGGTCTACTAATGGGTCAGCTATCTGGCTTCCCACATGGCATGCCCATAACTGGAAGATGCAGTCAAAGGAGGTGTGGGGTAAGGAGTTGTGGCAAGAGATCTGAGAAATGTTACGGCAAAGCATGGTTACTGTATATCCCGTAGATGCCCACTACCCTACAGACTTATTAGAACAGTCGTATAATTCCTTTGCAGATGAAAAAGCCAAACTTTTGGAGGCCAAAGTGGTGGCACAGGATTCTGATTTGGTGGGAATGGCTAAGTGGGCACACCAAAAATGTGGACACCTGGGAGAGAAAGCCACTAACAGGTGGGTAGAGAATAGAGGGATGCATATTCCCCTAGATTTGATCAAAAATGTGATTATGCAATGTCCCACTTGTCAGCATACACAACATAGACCAGTTCAAAAGGGGATGAGAGGTCAGCTAGGTAGAGGAAAGCTGCCAGGACAGATATGGCAGATCGACTACATTGGGCCAATGCCAATTAGTCAGGGTTGTCAGTATGCATGTACAGTGTTGGATACTTACTCTGGCTACTTCATAGCCTTTCCGTGTAAACGCGACACTCAGCAGAATACTTTAAAAACATTGAATATACTTATTTTGTATTATGGTATTCCATTGCAGATACAAAGTGACAATGCTTCTCATTTCCATGGCAAATTGGTGAAGGATTATTGTGCACAGCACAACATAGAGTGGATATATCATATCCATTACTACCCACAGGCTGCGGGCCTGATTGAGAGAATGAATGGATTGTTGAAAGCTCAACTGAAAAAATTGTCAGATGGGTCATTAAAAGGTTGGAGAGATAACTTGCATGATGCATTGTTGATTTTGAACAAAAGGCATTTGACAAATGCAGAAACTAAGTAATGCGAATGTTGACACCAACTTTGCAGATTCAGCCTCACAAGGCCAGGAACACTATTTTGTACTGAGCGACAACTCCCGGAGTCTTAGCTCCATATCGGGCCACCCCAGAGGCTGCAGGTCTTAATTTACGTGCTTTACAGATGCACAGACTGAAATCCAGAGATATAGCTTTAATTGAAACCGGAGCTGGAATTCAGATGCCCCCGGAACATTTTGGATTAATTGCCCCTCGCTCCAGGCTTGCCTTGAAAGGCATCCAAGTTTTGGGAGGGGTAATAGACTCTGATTACCAAGGAGAGATAAAAGTGATACTGTTGAACATTGGAGACACTGATTTAGTAGTGCAACCCAGAGATCAAGTTGCTCAGATTATCATCATGCCAGTTTATGGAGGAATTGTTAAGAAGGGACTGCCCCAGACCTTCTTACTGTATGAGGACAGGGAGGGTTTGGCTCCACTGATAAGAATCCAGGAGCCAAAGTATGAATTGAATCCCCCAATAACCCTCCTGAACCTGCTGAAATCATAGCTACAGGAAAAGACAATATCTTAGTTGTAATGAGACCTGGAGAGGAGAAATGGGAGCATGTGCCTGCTGATAAATGCTATTGGCGAAAATGAATAATACTAGTTTGTTCTCTGTTCTTCTAGATCACAGCATGGCATGTTTATGTCCTGATTGCAGGGTTTGGACTGTATTCGGGTATGTCCAGAGACGACCTGGAGGTTCTAGGGATGCCCAAGCTAAGGGACTGAACCGCCAGTATCAAATAACTACATTATTACAGCAGCCGGAGAACATGTGGACTTACTTGGCACAAAATGTGCTCAACATATCCCATTTCTGTATGCGGAAAATTAAGAGCACCCTTTACATTATCTCCACCTGTTTAGTTGCTGTACTTACTCCTGTTAATGTTCTATTGCTCATCTTTAATACTACCAATGCTGATGAGGTGTTGGAGGAGAACGATGTCAGAACCCACCTCTCACTATATGAGTGTTGTAAATTTGGCCCTCGGATAACAGGAAATCTGTGGAAAAATATGACTCATTTCATAACATACAATATCTCTGTTGCAGACACTTGTAATAGCCTCACATGTGATCCTGCTAAAATAGGCAAGTGCCAGCAGCTAAACCTTGACAGTTCTATGGGTAACATTTCCAGGGAGCAACACACATTGTGTCAGTTACTTAACGATAGTATGTGTACTACTGAAAATAACAATATGTTTTGCAAACATATAGTGTCTGCTGCTAGTCACTTTAGGCATGTTAAATTACCCAAGGGATGGCTCTTTTCATGTGCCAATACGTCCGACACCTATATTCTAGCGAACCTGACTGGTGGACCATGTGCCTTAACACGATTAGGGCTTATGATGTTTCCTTTGCATTCAGCTTTATATTCTCGCTATGCTAGAGACACATTTCAATTGTCTAAAGACTGTGATTCTGAAATGACCTTATTATCCAAAACTGAATATATTCGTCTAGCTACATCCATAATAGGCATTCCTGAGTTAACTATGTACAATACTAGGATAAAAAAAACAAGCTTTCATGTTTTAATGGTGAAAAATATAAATGAAACTTCCACTGCTTTAGCTGAATTGCTTTTGGATGTTCAGGGAACAAGAAAAGCCACTTTACAAAATAGGGCTGCTATTGACAATTTGCTTTTAAAACATAAACATGGCTGTGCAGATTCTGAAGGATTGTGTTGTTTCAATTCGTCTGACAATTCCACGTCCATCCATTTGCATCTTAATGCATTGCATGAATTAGTCAAGGGAGTAAAGCAAGATGTGGACAAGGGGTGGTAGGATTGGTTATTTGGATGGCTGCCTGATTTTGGGCAACTTCGCTATATTTTAAGTATCATTTACATTATAATTTGTAATTTAATATCTATTTGTTGCTGTATACAATGTGTGCCTAACTTTACATCCGTGTTTCATCCTAGAGCTATAACGTTTACACCTATGAGTTATGCTAATTATTAGTCAATGGTGAAGGGGTGGAGTGTAATGCAACAGGCAGTTAAACATAGTGAGATTGTGTATTGACCATTGACTCAATTTTACTCTAACTACATTTTGTTAGCACGGTTTCATCTTGTGTCTGTCTGACCCTGCTTTTCAGCTGCGAACGCAGGCAAGCCCAGGTTACTTGTGCACACGGATTGTTTATGTTTTCTCACTTCACCGAGCAAGACAGAAAAGCTGCTAGAACAGACAGTGTGGGATGTGTACAGTGTCCACTTATGAGAATGTGAAGAAATCTGCCTCAGCTCTCATCGGAGCCTTCTAACTAACTCTTTAAATATTGCAGAGTGGGCCATGTAGTTATCTGCGAAACATCACAACGATTTTGAATATGATCCAAGTTTGCACCACTAATTAGAACATTCATCTTTAAGTAAGCTTGGTGTCAGCCTTCCTTGTAAGTTTTGTATCTGCCCGAGCAACGGACTTCTTCAGAACTTCAAGATTATAGATGTGCACTTTAGTTGTACCTGCCAGAAAATAGTGTCAATGATCAATTTTTGCTAGAGGTTGGACTCTGGCAGCCTTGACCGTATCCTGCTCATCTTATAGTGGACATGCTCTTCTCAAATGTTTATTGTGAAGTTTAAACAGGGGGCAGTTACATTCACCTGGCTACACCTTGCCATCCAAGAATTAAAATAGACTCCCACTAATTTCAACTACTGAAAGGTGCTAAATCACCACAGAAACCACTAAATAACAGGGATTGCCTGGTCGCATAATAGGATTAATTTCCTTCAATAAGTTATAGCACGTTTCTTACCATTATGTCTCAAAAAGAGAGCCTCTCCTCCTTTCATGTGTTCCTTTCCCAATGAGTCCTCACTAATGTGGGCAATAGTCTGAATTGACCTTTTCATTTCATATTTGAAATAATTCTGTAAATGTGTGCACAACTTCCTGGTTTATTTTCAGATGAGGGATGGGCAGGCCCAAGGTGGTGAAATAGTTTTCAGTGTCCTAAACAATTACTTTGCGAAATGAACTGCTTACTGAAACTTATTGGAGAGAAACACTTTATATTCTTTGAAAATAACAAGTTTTGACTCCTTCATATAACCTTTTCATTAATTCAGATTAACCTCAGAGAAATCTTTCTTCCAAGTTTTCTAGTTTTTATTCCTTCAATTCAGAGTTTTACCATTCACTAGATTTTGTTGGAACTCTGATTTTCCCTTTCCATCTGGATAAAATTTGTTTAAGAAGGATGGTAAATATATTAAGTTGGAAACAACATCAACTCTAGATGCATCTATCAGTATTTCAAAATGTACCATCCTATGGTCCGACTAGTCCAGAGCATGAGTATAACTATTATTCTAATGTGAAAGAATTGAAGCCATTGCAATATCTTTCCCGTTTGATGTGCTGGAGAGGATGATCATTGGTGGATGTAAATTCCTGTAGTGTGGTCCACATCATGGTTAAGATAGCCTCCTCAGCCATAATCCAAAAATTAAATTCTCCCAGCATCATCTGAGCATGTTCCATCATGAATGGCAGAACTGTTTCAAGTAACACAGTCTTACCCAGACCTCGTGACATATCGGAGCTGCTACCATCCCTCTTTCAGTATTTTGTCATGTTTAAGTGATTTATAATTCTACCACACCACCACCAAAGCTATTAGTCCTTTCTGCCTTTGTGAGTCTATAATTTTCAGTGATGAGAAGGATGATATCTGAGGCATTGTCCAGCCATGTTTCTGTTATCATCACATTGAGTATTAGATAATGGAGTTTGACATCATGTCCTTTTATATATCCACCATTAATGAGTATGTTATTTACACTACACTATCATGGCTCGACTGGGTGTGGCAGCCCAACTGGGCAGCTCCATTGGGACCTGCCGGCCTCGTTACACACATCACAAATACTCAATAAACTCCAACATGTTTGGGGATGTGAGGTATTGGAGAGATTCAATCACAATAAGCCTCTCTCAGGTCTCTAGCACAGACTCTTCAACTGTTCTCTTATTATTGCCTATATCACAAAACCAATTTTGATCATGCTTATGAGAGAATGCATGCAATCTTACCTTAGATACTACTGAATTATCACTACTCTTCATGAATCTGGGAAAAATCTTGTCAGACGATACCTGAGGAATGTGAAGAACCTAGATAAATAGTTCAGCTCCGACCTGTCTTTCTGCCACCAGATATTAAGAGGCATGAAAATTATTGATTTCCCTCTTATGATACCAAGAGGTGTCCTGCTGTTGTTACAGACGGAGTACCAAGTGGAGCATTCATTGCATTTTTAATGCCCCATGTTAAAAATGGAATTTCTGGTTGGCTAGGGCATGCGCCTAAGCCAGGCAGAAACCACCACTCTTGTCAGGGCAAGGGAGTTACATGCTGAAGATAACCCCTGCTCACCCCCTTGGTAGCTTGGCACGAGCAGTCAGGCTTATCCCAGAGGCAATGTGTAAAGCGTTTGCGCAACACACACACACACAGCAGCGACACAATAGGCACACTACAAAAGAAACCCCACACAAGGTTATATAAAAAAATAGCCTTTGTATTATCATAAACACATTAGATCCTAATCACACAATATACACTGTGCCAACTGGCACTAGGTAGTAGATAGATAGATAGTTTATTTCGACCAATCATATGATCATTACAACAGCATACAAAACATACTTTTAAATACAAAACTTTAAAAAAAACAATCAGATAATAATTACAACATCCATTTTAAACCCCCACCTCAGATAAAAGTTTAAAAGTAGCAGCAAGAGGACATATACGGGATTAAAAAGTCAATTGTCCAAGGACATCACCACATTAAATTCATTTCAGGGCCTTGGATCTCAACCACCACGCATACAATAAAAATCTTGAAACAGCAAAGACAATACACTGTGAAGTGTCCGATCGTAAAATCCGAAGAGCTTCCATTGGCCTGGAAAAAGAGAACAATCGGCAGACTGGAATGATCCAAGCACTCCTGATAGCCTTGTACATAGGACAGAAGAAGAGAAAGTGCTCAATGGATTCTTCTGCACTTAAGCATATTGGGCAGATAGGCGATAGTCCAGCATTTGTCCATTTGCATTTCCAGAGATTCAATGGAAGTGAACCAAATCTTAGTTGAATATAAAGTGCTCGTGCATGGGGAGGTTCTATTTGGTCCATAAAAGGTTCAAAATTAAAACTATATTTTACATCTAAAAATTGCATTGTTAAAACTCCATAAGATGTACTTTCAGTGCAAATAGAATTAATATAGACCCAGAATTTCTTTTTTAATATGGGGGCCAACTTTTTAGTTATAGTACCTGGGTTCTCCCACAGCGATGCAAGGCCCAAACGGTGCAGCCATTCTTTAATCTTTGAAAACCATAACAAGGTGCCTTTCTGTTTTTGGAGATTTAAAAGTTCCACCACTGCCTCTCTTACTTTAATCTCTGTAGTATTTGCCCAAATCCTTATCCAGAACATCAAGGTTCTGAGGACTGCATGATAAGAGATAGATTTCACACCCAAATCGAGACGCAGTGGTAAAATCGGAGTACTGGTCGGAACATTAAGTATGGCTCTAAGAAATTTATTTTCCGCTATTTCTAATTTTTTGGTATTCTCCATGCCCCCTAGGTAGTAATTTACAGGGGATTAAATACATGACAGGGACGATCGTGCCACTGTCAGAACCCTTAGAAAGCACAAGTAGTAAATATGAAACAACCAGCAACTACTGGTAAAATACTGTACTCAGCATCATCACATTAGGCATAACCACATTATGCATCACATTAGGCATAAACACATTAGGCATCACATTAGGCATTAACACATTATGCATCACATTAGAGCCTTACGCCCTCCCAGCACATCAGGTGCTTCACAGGCCACTGGCCTTTCCTCGGGGGCCCATCTGAGACTTCACCTTCATGCCCTATGTCCATATAAGTCAGGGCGCTAAGCTGCCACTGCAGCAGGGTGCAGGCCCAACTGGCCAGCACCAGTAATGGGCTCGAGGGTGTAATCTACCCTGGTCTCTCTAGAGACCCAAAACAATGCCCCCAACGTTGCAGCTGCCCGCAATCAGGTGGTGCAGCTGTGTAACAAGTGGGCACCAACAGAGTGCCTCTAGCTGCCTCTGCAGTGACGACAACGTGCGCAATGCACTGGGGGGTGGGGGTGTATCTCACCCCTTCCTCTTCATAAAAATAAAGAACTGCACCCACGTTGCAGCTGCCCGCACTCCGGCGTTGCAGCTGTGAATAATCAGCACCAGCACCAGTAATGCTCTCTTCCAGGCCCCACTCACTGGGACCTCTCTCTCGCTGGCAGGGAGAGCTCCGCCAATCCGCGCTGGGAGCCCGCGAGACTCCGATCGAGCCCCTTCTCCCGCCACCTCTCCTCGGCGGTGCACAGCTGGTGTGAGCCGTCACCAGGCTCTGTTTCTCTTCCTGCAGGCACGTGGGGTTTCCCTCACCAATATGGGAGCCCCGCCTCGAATCAGGCACTGTGTTGCCTGCCTTCCGCTCTGGTTGCGCTGCTTCCGGCCGGCCCGCCCACAGTCAGGCTCCGCCTGACCTCTGCTTCAAGTCGCAGCTGCTCTCGCCACACTGGGGACCCGAGCCCACTTCTGTATGGTGGCAAAAGGAGCCCCCCATGCACTCCTGGGGGGCATACACGCCCAAAGACACTGGCCCGCACAAGGCTTGGGGCAACACGGAGCTCTCCTCACCCTCACGGGAGCCCCGCCTACAGCCAGGCAGCCTCTGCCTGACTTCCGGTCCGCGGACCGAGCGGAGCTAGAGCCCTTCTCCCCGGGGCTCAGCAATACTCCGCAAAGGGCAACACTGGAGTGCTCGTCACGCACTCTGGCCAGGCAAAGTGGAATCCCACTCTTTGGGATCGGGCTCCAAGGATGTAGCGCTCACGAGGCGCTAGGACACCAGGTCTCAGAGGGGCAGAGCTGGGCACAGGCAGGCCAGCACGTAGGGACCTTCAGGAAGCAGCAGCTGGGTCCCATGGTGGTTCCTCCTTGCCCAGCAGTCCTTCCAGCCCCTAGACAGGTACAAGTCAGCACAAGCACACCTTACAAGGGGTCACAGCCCCAATATTTATACCAGGTTGGTCTTTGTTCTGCCATGGCACAGGGCTTGGGGATCCAGTCCCAACTGGATCTGGGGGGTTTGGGAGCATTTTCTTTACAGTGCTCACACCCTCCTTTGTCAGGTTGGGCTCTGTCCTCAGACACACCACAGGGGGCGGAGCCAGCATTGAACCAGGCAGGCACAGACCCATTCAGGGTCAGGGGCTACTCCTCCCACTACTCTAAATGTAGATCTGCCTATTCAGCCTAGAGCTGACTCACCCTGCCCCTCTGGAGCCACACACCTCACCAGCCCCTGTCACTCCAGAGCCAGACATGCAATACACATCAGGCAGGCAAAGACACATAGCACACAGAAAGGCCAACTTCTAAAAGTGGTATTTCTAAAATAGTGATCATAAATCTGCGCACACCATTACACAGCATTTATTATAACTATTCCAAACATACCAAACTTGACCACGCTGCTCCTCTCATATCAGGAATTAACACTGAAACACTTATCAGGGAATCCCCAATGCATTCCTATGAAAGGGCCTCCTCACAGCAGTGAGAAACCAAAATGGCTGTTTGTCACTACCAGGACATGTCACACAATTAAGGTACATGTCCTACCTTTTACCTACAATGCACCCTGCCCATAGGGCTAGCTAGGGCCTACCTTAGGGGTGACTGACATGCAGAAAAAGTGGGGTCACAGACGTGGCAACCACTTTGCGTGCCACGTCACAGCAGAAGTAAACTGCGCGCACAGGCCCAGCAATGGCAGATGCCTGAGATAGGTTTGAAAGGCTACTTTGGTGGGTGGCGCAATATATGCCCTGCAAAAACATTGTGGTCAAACAATGCATCACATTTAAACAACTACCCAGAGGACAGGCACATGCACTTTATCCTAAAACAAAATCTTAAGATTGCAGGATCAATATTGATGACAACTGCTAATTTGGATCAAACCAGGAATTAAGAAAGAGTGCCAGGAATGCTCCTCTGGAATAAAATGTAAATACATCTCAGAATTCTGTTTGATCTCTTTCAAAAATAACCTTAAAATAATCCTGCTAATGCAATCCTTTCTTGATTGGACCACCACACATTTGAGAAACGTCCAGGTCCTACTACGTGCAAAGGAACTACATGTCTTTAATTTCAATATTCAAATTGGCATTTGGCTGTGATGGTCTCAGATGGAAACCTCACCAATATAACACATTAAATATTTAAATTCAAACTGCATCAGAAGCTTTATTCACATCCCAAGGTGAACATGTACACTCTTTTCAAGAGTTCTCATCCTTTCTGTCTTCATAGACCATTGAGTCTCCCGCCTCAAAGTGGTTGAACAAACCCACAGCTGAAAAAGTGGAAGACTATTGATCAAGCTTACAGTTTATGTATGAGCAGCAGCTGTAAACAAGTTGATGATCCTTGGGTCAGCAGGCAAAGGAGTTGCATAATCACTGGTAAGCAGACTGGACAGAGTCATTGCAGATGAAGAGTTGCTCAGTGACAGGTGAACCCGCTGCATTTCGAAAAACTACTATCCGCCGGGTCCTTCTTTCTGAAAGTCCCATTAAGAAGCTCCAGAGCCATATCATAGAATGGGTACATGACTGACGTACCTCAGAGAAACATGCAGGTCCACTCAGACTATGTATGGGGGAAACAAAGCTCCAAAAAGGGTGGTTATTAAATAAAGCGCCTGTCCATCAGACCAATGATGACTTAGCCCCACTTCCATGGTTGTCATTATATTGCTATGAACACAGCCTATGTGAGGCATGCTGCTGGTCCCAGGATGGCCTTGTGTTTGGGCCAAAATTGTTTGGCTAGCCTGCCCATGAGTGCACCATGACAAGCTGTTGGATTTCATCCTCCAACTGATTTCAACCTGAGCTAAGAAGAGCTCCATGTGCTACCTTGCCTAGCATGTGAAATGAGGCCTACTCCTGCCCCCCCCCATGCATGTGTAGAGCTGTGGTGGTGCACTTACACTGGCTGACACCTGTGGGCAAGACAGTAAACAAATCTCTGCTGATGAGAGCACCGTTGTCCAAACAGCTGTAGAAATAAATTGTGGCCTACGTGGCATGCAATGCTGCAGGTGTTGTGTGGGACAGAATGAGTGTGTTGGCCCCAGGCTTGCACTGTTGGCCACAATAATAGCAGTGTCCAGGGTGTGTAGCAAGGTATGCTCTGGGACTGGTGGGCCCAGTTGGGTACCTCTTTCGGCCCTATGACCTGCTTTAGAGGCAACATGTTGGCCACAATCCAGCAGAGCACCTATGCATAAAACCCACCCTAGCCTATGTGTGGACTTCTGAAATCGGGGAAGCTATGTAAGGCGCAATAGTCTGGCCAAATGCCAGCCTCATCCCCAGAGGTGATAGTAGTAGCCTGTCCACTCCCCCTTGCAAAGGAAAACAATTGCTAGATGTTGACTATGCTATGTGTTGAGGGGCCTCTTGAGTCTCACACTGTTGTGGAGATCCCACCTTGCATTGGAGCCATTAGGAGCAAGAGACTGAGAAGAGTACCACCAACATTGGCAGGAGGCAGTGACAGGAGACTGACAATGGTAAACACTATTTGCATAGGGTGCAGGTTTGCACTTTCTAAAATTCCTTGCAATGCCAAAAACGGTATTTAGTGTCATTTGACAATTGTGAAAGAAGGAAAGAGGACATGTTTTCATAGAATGGCAGAAGAGAGGGGTCCACTACACTTGAAGGTATGATTTCTGACAGTGAACCATGCCAATTGTGTTGCATCTGATGCTAGGCGTTTTAGGCAGATTTACATGTTATGCCCTATCCTAGTTCTCAATTCCTGTATTAGGTGCCTCTGGGTCCTTCTCCATTTCTGCCTCTAGAGTGTTCCAACCACAAACATCCACTCCATGTAGAACTATATGACATTAAGGAAGCATTAGAAATCTGGCAGTACTTGTCACCTCAGCAGAACACCCTATTGCTTATGCTGCAAGAGGGCACTCTCAGTCGAGCAACAGTCTCACCAGCTTAGACAGGCCTTAGTTTACACTAGGGGTGAACGTAACTAACTTAATTCTTTCTAGCGTAATTACTCGTAATTACCACAAAATTACTTGTAACTATGCACAATCTTGTGAGAAGCGTAATCCAGCATTTAGCGCTATTTTCTTAGTGCAAAATGCACCATCGCATCCAAAATGGGCAAGAGGATGCATTTTGAGCTACGAAAATAGCACTAAATGTTATAGGACATGAACAGCAGTAGTCAGCAGACGTTTTAGCTCTCTCAGTTTCCTTGCTCCTGTGCTCCTGCAGTAGGATGTTTGCCCCAAATTACTCTTAATTATTCAAACTGGCATAATTGCATAATTTGGGAAATTTTCCATCACAGGGGTAATACGTAATTACTAAAATTACTCTGAATACTCCGGCGTAATTAAACATTTCTCCCACGCCAAGTCTACACCTCTTTGGACACTCCCTGCTCTTCCATACCCATGATAAGATCAACTTGAACCACAGTGTCCCCCCACCACCGCCATTTGCTGCGCAACGGTCATATAACACCAAATACCCAGCGTGTCGCATGGTAGCCACAAACGCTCACTGTCATCACCTCGAATCTTATCACGGTTGAGTCCTCAGTGTCAAAAACTACTACCATACAAGCAGTGTTTGTGATAAAATAATTCATGTGAAAGAAGAAATCTTTCAGTTGGTCTTTGATATTTTGTTTTCTCTATCTCTTCACGTAAATGAACACTGTAGAAAATGACATCTCCTGAACAATGTGAAACCCGCGAGCATTGTTATCAATCCAAAGTGCTACAAGTGTATCTTCTAAGTGATGGAGAATGCAGATTGCTCTCCAAAAGCATATAATTAAAATGGCAGAGACTGTGCTGTCATTGTTTGCTGAGCGTTTACCATACATTGTGATGTTCTCAGTTTCTGCAGTAATAGATTTGCATTGTAATTATTGTGTTCATTGTCATTCTCAAATGAAATTTATATGATTGATTCAGGAAAAATGCAGTCTATTTCTGTAAATGATGGGAAAGATGAATTCAATTTGATCTGTAATCTATTGTACTTCTTTGAAAATGAACATTTTTGTCATCAGATCAGACACAGTGAGTGTAAGTAACATTTTACTTTACCTATCATGCATAGTGCTCAACTGCTGACAAATTCTACTACTTATAAGAGTACCTTGGGGCCTATTTGTGATAATGTCATGCAGTGCAGCGCAGCAAGTCACCTTGCTGCGCGGGCAATACGGCACATTCCTGCCTTTTCTCCTGAGCTTGCGTCCTTTTGGCAGCCTAGCAACAACGCAGGCTACCTGCATTGCATGCAGTATTGTTTTTGTGCAGGAAGGGACACCTTCCTGCACAAAAACAACCCTGAGAGGCATATTCATCTTTCTATGTGTGCTGCATTTTGCAGAACTCATAGAAAGTGGAAGTAACGAGGAGAAATAAAGATATTTCTGCTTGTTACGCCTCACCCGAGGGTAAAGAATGGAAAGGAAATAGGCAAAGCAAAATAATGTATTGGCCTTTTTAGTCTTAGCATTTTAGCAAACGTCTTTTTAGGTGGATTTGCACCTGTAATTAGCTACGATGACAGCACTCACAGTAC
This sequence comes from Calotriton arnoldi, assembly GCA_963921515.1. Taxonomy (NCBI): domain Eukaryota; kingdom Metazoa; phylum Chordata; class Amphibia; order Caudata; family Salamandridae; genus Calotriton; species Calotriton arnoldi. The sequence continues at coordinate 186,302 of CAWUFW010007347.1, read as the reverse complement.
AAGACAGCCAAAGGTTGAGGTGGGCTGATCCATTGCTCCATGCTGTATTCTGTTGTGGGCGGAAGCAAATTGAAATGACAATTAAACGGAACAATTGTAAGTGCATTTATATAGCGCTTACTGCCCCATACGAGGCATTGTAGTGCTTTTTCGGATAGTAGCACGCTACTCCGGAACCCAAAAAGGATTAGTGGTGAATTTGTACAGGGAAATATGAAATTAATTTGAGCGGTGGACATGTTAGTCTGCAATTTGGATTGAAAGGATAGTGGAGGGATAAAAGAGGGAATGGTTTGCATTTATATAGCTCTTGCTAACCCTGATGAGGTGTTGAAGTGCTTTTTGGCGGGTAGCACGCTACTCCGGAACTCAAACAGGATTAGTGGGAAAATTAGTATAAGGGAATATGAAATGAATTTGAATGGTGGACATGCGAGTTTGTTATTTGTACTGAAAAAGGATAGTGGAGGGGTAGAAGAGGGAAAGGTTTGCATTTACATAGCGCTTGCTACCCCTGATGAGGCGTTGAAGATTTTCGGTGGGTAGCAATCTACTCCGAAACCCAAAAAGGATTAGTGGTGGATTAGTATAGGGAAATATGAAATTAATTTGAGTGGTGGATGTTTTAGGCTTTATTTGAATTGAAAAAGGATAGTGGAGGGATAGAAGAGGGAAGGGTTTGCATTTATATAGCGCTTGCTACCCCTGATGAGGTGTTGAAGTGCTTTTCGGTGGGTAGCACGCTACTCTGGAACCGATACAGGATTATTGGGGAATCAGTATAGGGACATATAAAATTAATTTGAGCAATGGATATGTTAGTCTGTTATTTGGATTGAAAAGGTTAGTAGAGGGATAGAAGAGGAAAGGATTTAGATTTTTATTTTTTTGGAGCTCATAGCAGTAGGAGGAGATTTGGGATGAGTAAAGGGGAGGCGGAGGGGGGAAGAGTCAGAGGAAAGGGTTTAGAAAGGCTTGTTTAGGAGATCTGAATAGTAAAAGAGGTATGAGATGATGCAAAGATGGGTAGAGGAGGGAAGAGTCTAGAAAGGGTCAATGATTGAAGAGTGTATTCTAAATCCCCTATATGCATGTAATATGTATGTATTTTCTATTTATTGATGTTTTTAATTCCATCAGGTTGATGAGACTGCTACATCTCTCTCTAGGCAAGAGCTCAAATATGAAGTCACTCCCTGGAGGAAAAGAGTGCATCCAGCAAGGGTAAAATAGTGTGCCTAGGGGGGGTATTTAACCTCACTTTCCAGTGCTCTGAGTTAGGATACATACACTGTATTTGATTTTAGGCTCATATGGATTGTATTCCATACATACTTTGACAGACAGCAGGCTATGCAGCCTGAGTTAGTTTACGCTAACACGGATGCCCTTCTCATCTTGATGAAATGCCACAGAACATATTTTGGACTTAAAAATGCCGCACTTGTGGCAGCCTACTGCTAAAGCAGGCACCCTTGTGCCATGCCAAATGGGTGCCAGGGTTGTGGTGAGGATAGTTTTTGTGCACAAAAACTATTCCTAGAGGCATATTCCTCTCTATATGTTTGCTGCAGAGTGCAGCAGGCATGCAAAGAGGAGGTAACAAGGATAAATAAATATATTTTTCCTCGCTATGCCAGCCTCAGGCAGGTGCACTATTTTGGTGCAAAGCCAGGATTACAGACTTCAGTAAATCTGAGTTTGCATCAAAATACATTTGTGGATGCATGGGAACACCCATGCTCCACCCATGGAACATATCACTGACACAAGGTAATGCAAAGCAGTGCCTTGCATTGCTTTTTTTTTTACTAAGACACGCAAAGTCACTCAAATCTGGCTTTGCGTTGCTTAGAAAATACCGATATTTATTTTGTGTCAGGCTGCGTCAGAGAAGTGTCTCAGCCCAGACTTGAAATCTTAGCATATATGTGCCTCAATGGGCAAGGGCGAAGCTTCAGGGGGGTGTTTGGGGTGGTACACCCCCCTAATAAATGAATTTTCTTGTAAATAGTTGAGTACAGGTGCTTTCAGTCGGGTATTGTGAAGTGTCTGTCGGATTTTGTTATGAACCCCAATGTACCCCGATATAGGCCTAGGTAGTTGAACGAGTTTTACCTACATTTGTCCTACCATTGTTCTACATAACGGTTCTGTCACTGACCTTTTACCTAGTTAGGTGCCGCATAGCTAGTCTTGTTCATTATGCATGAGGATTCTCAGTATCACAGCAGGATTAGCATCTTCTGCATAATAACTCTATATAAGGGTCACCACTATCGTCATCCTTGGCTGACATGTCCACAGTACCATGACACATCTAGGTAGAACCCCTGAGGGTACCTTTCGTGTATATAAGTACCACATCTTCGCTGGGCAAACCAGAGGAGAAGAAACTTCCATGCGGACACACTGACACGAGACGCTGAAGTCCCTGAACGCAGACACTTCAGCAAGCAGTGGTCTGACATCCCTCGCGGGGTGTCCAACTCGAGACCAAGATGGGGTCCTTTGCTCTCTCACATCAGGTAATAGGGTTGGCTCTTTCCTAGGGGGATTCATGGCTATACACCTACATACATGCTAGGTACACTTAGGTACATCTAGTTAGAGTTAGCATCGTAGGAGTACGCATTATTACCGTCATGTATTTATATGCCTGCATATATTCACTATTTTAGTACTATGGTAGAATTCTACCTTTTATTTACTCTATTGGTGCTGGTAATCATCTATATCTGTTTCTGTCTCATGGTTTTTGCAGCACATGTATTTTATACTAGAATGATGTTTATTGAAAACGTCCCCACTGTTTATTCTGTATATCTCTCAGAGACATAGTGAACACGAGTGACTGAACGAAAAAATACTGTACTGTTTCCACGATCCCTGAGGGGTCAGGGTTGTCAGGTTCGATAGTTGCCAGAAACTATTCGCTCCTTGGTAGGGTTGTGGGGCTTATAGTGGTACTGTGAGCTAGCTGGTCTACAGACTAACATATCCTTCGGGGGTGCCTGGAACCAGTCTGGACACCAATCCCTTAGTTTATGTTGTCTAAACGTGCAGATCCTATATAGATTTATAGGAACTACACGACATGGCGCCCAACGTTGGTCTGGTTTGAATAGTTCAGTCGAATAGTTCAGTCGTGCTTTCTCAGAGACCATACTCCACATTTATCCAGAGACGTCTGGAGTAGGAAGGGAAAAATCCGCCGGTGTAGGTATATCCTATATATTGGGTATATGTTTATTCAAGCTTGAAGGATTATAGTTCCACACTGTGCAAACCTTATCTCTTTCCCGAACTAAAGAAAAATTTCCTTGAAAAATTTCTATCCAAGAAGATGCTGCGGCTGCATTAAATGCAAATGCAGCAGAGGAAGGAGAGCAGGAAGGTGCTATAAACATTTCAGAAAATGTCAGAAATACACTTACTTTAAAATTAGCAGATTTTGGGGTACCAGTGTTAGGCGGGACTGTTACCTTCGTCGTTGAGACACACAAGGCATACAGAACATAGGTGTTATATTCTTGGGTTAAGTTCCCACCTGCAGACGCACGCACACATACATTTCATTCTTACATTGCAGATGAAATACCAGATGAATACTGTCCATACGAGGACATAGAAGTTCCGCTCACTTACCAAGAGCATATAAATTGGTTTAAAGGTGCCCTCCCACATACTAAAGATAAAAGGAGACTTTGCACGCTCAACAGAGACGGAGCGACTTGGCCGGTCTTAGCTGCTTACAAACCTCATCCAGAAATTGACACATTGCCAGTAGCAGACTTACGTCCACTTCACAAAGAAATAATACAACTTTACAGAAATCTGACACAGTTTGTTATGAGAACACTCACACTTCAACCTACAAGGGTTACTTCAGCGGGTCAACTACAAGGGGCCGCAACTAAAATCACCCCACAAACACTGAACGCGGTTATGGGAAGAATGCCAACTAAACGTGAGCAAATGCCATTCTGGATAGCACAGAAAATAGCACAGCTAGAGGCAGTGTTTCCACACACAGGCCCACAAGAAAAACACAGAATACTGACAATGTGCTTACCAATGGGGATAGCTCCCCTGATAAAGGATTGTATCACTTGGGGTACAGTTTTCGCTGCCATCTCTACCAGGACTAATGGCACCCCTTCAATAGCAGTGATACCAGAGGTATTAAGACAAATACAGAATGAGTACGGGCAGAACCTGCCCAGAAGTTAGGGATGAAATAGGCAATTTTTCCCAGGTTGCTACAATTATGTTAGCAAACATAAAAGGGGAGGCAGCAGCGGTGGCTATACGCTAATGCCTGAGGGAATGCACTCCTGCACAACAGGAGCGAGAATTACCTACAATTATCAAAGATACCTACGCTTCATTGGGTAGACATAATTTGGTAGCTAGACCTATGAAACCACAATTAATGGGTAATCCTGAAAAGGATAACCCCAAGGAAGCACCCGATTCTTCCAAAAAGAAATGGGATAATAAACAGCAAAAAAATAGGCAGAAGGCATCATAATCATGGGAGGTGATCTCCTCAGCAAGAGCCCTCTGACAGGAGGTATAACCTTAGGATCCGTGATAACATTAAAAAACCTGACAGGTATCAAGATACTGATACACGTTCCTCTCGTTCCTTTCAGGGTTCATCCAAAAAATCTGAGAGGGAAGGATGGTCAGAACACAGATCAGAAGAGCGAGTCAAGACAAGAGACACACATCGCACTTTAGACTACATTATAAAAAAAAAAAGATAAACCCAGGAGTAAACCACAATTTAAAAAGAAGAAAGTAGCTGGCCTTAAAATAAGAAATGCCCAGGCTACTGAGAACTCAACTTCTGAATGGGGAATGGGCTCTGATGATGCTAGACAGCGCAGCTGAAGTAACAGCAGCTCGCCAGAACCTGATGGAATTTCTGGTGACAGCAGCGTTGAATGAACATATCAAGGTGGAAACACCTGATACAAGGGTAAGTGCCCCGCATCAGTTACATGAAATAACACTCCATATGGAGGGGGACATACCAAGGAAAGTGAAAGGTCTCTTTTGGGAGAACCTGACATATGGATATGATATCTTTTTGGCTGAAAAAGATTGGCCACCTGAGTTCGTTATGGACTGCCCAAAGGGAGAAACAGTAATTTTACCAGCTTTCTCCAACCTCATTCCAGAGTCACAAAAACATTCATACGTGCAGGAGTGGGCGGTAGCACTAGCTCCTGCATTATACCGCAATCATGTAGGGTGGGATGCTGAGTCACCTCACCATGTAATCCCAGTAAAAAATACTCCAACTCCACAGAGACAGTACCCAATAAAACATGACACGAAAAAAACAGGTCAGGGAGATCTTAGATCAACTTGAATACCAAGGTGTAATAGAGAATTGCACCTCCTCCAACAATAATCCTTTGCTTCCCGTAATGAAACCCGACAATTCATACCGTCTAGTTTTAGACTACAGGCATTTAAACACATGCACAAAAACATTTGCAGTACAGAATGCACACAGTGCCGCATTAATGAATAACATTGTGCAGAGAAATGCAAAACAACACTAGATATCTCAAATGGATTCTTTTGCCAATATATAGCGCCTGAGAACAGATATTTGACAGCATTTTTAGCCCTAGGCTCATAACGTCAATTCTGTAGACTGCCCCAAGGGTATAAGAATATCCCTGGGTTATTCTCAGCAAGAGTATCAGAGTTACTTCAAAATTTTGATGAGGAGGCATTGTCCTATGTAGACGATATTTATCTGATGGATGATGAACTATTGGATCATTTGAACAGGGTGAACAACATAATTTTGGAGTTTGCCTCTGAGGGCTACAAATATAACTTTAAAAATCAAAAATTGCCCACCTCAATGTCATATTTTTAGGATTTGAGCTCTCAAGTGAAGGGAAAAGCCTAACAGCTAATTTTTAGAAAAATGTGCGCTGCTCCAACCTCCAAAGACTTTGAAAATTTTACAGTCCATTTTAGGGTTCCTACATTTTGGCAGAACTTACATTTTAGATTACGCAGAAAAAGTAAAACCTTTCTACGACTTAATTAGACCTGATTTCTCAGTTCGACATTGGACACAGGAGCAAACAAAAATTATTTGTTCCCTAAAAGCTGACATGATAGCTTCCAAACACTTACACACATGTGTGAACACTACGAATTTGGTGTTCCGTGTAGTCGTGGGTCAATCTGGGTACACATACCTCACCTTCGATGAAGGTAAAACGGTACCTATTGCATACAATTCTCATTTGTACACAAACTCTGAGATGCGCTTTGCATCCACTGAAACATTTTTGACAGCAGTGCAGACTGCTGTAGTGAGAGGAAGAGCACTGGCTCAGGGGAAACAAATAATTGTTGTGATTCCGGTGGGAAAAAGCCATTACATCGCATGCGTAACAACGCATGCGATTACAATGCGGTCGTTACAACGACTGCGTTGTTACATCGCAGTACCTTTACAACGCAAGTCGTTACAACGACTTGCTGTGGGGGGCGCTCTAAGCTAAGGAATAGTATAATTTACTATTCCAACACCTTCCCTACTGTTGCCCACACTGGAGTTGGAATAGTAAATTATACTATTCCAACATCCAGCGCCCCCTACAGCAAGTCGTTGTAACGACTTGCGTTGTAATGGTACTGCGATGTAACAACGCGCTCGTTGTAATGACCGCATTGTAATCGCATGCGTTTACAACGCATGCGATGTACAGGTATATATTTGCCTCCGGTACCAACCTTAGAGGCTGTTACAAAAGCAAACGTTCCTAACGCAAAGGCACTGCATCCAGGATGGGTACAATGGGCTAATTCTCTCACTGCCACAGATGTAGACTACAAATTTGATTGTACATTAAAAACACTAGCATTTTTGCAGTCGAACAAGAATATCCTCTTCCAAATGAAATAATGCCTCTAGATCAGTATGAATATATTATTTACACTGATGGTTCTGCTCAACCTGCCGTAGGAAGCAAACAGCAATACACGCCGCATGTGCGATTGTTACGGGACATATGCAGGACGGTAAGTTCCGTCCTACCAATATGCAGACACAGTCTCTTGGAGATTGCATGGCACAGCTGGCAGAACTAAAAGCCCTGATACTGGCAGTAAGAAATACGGATAGGGAATTCCCCATACTTATTGTGTGTGATTCATTTTACTGTATCCGTTCTTGCAATGAATACCTTCACTATTGGGCCCAGAATGGGTTTGGAGATTCAAAAGGTTGCACAATAAAGCACAAATTGCTTTGGGAACAAGTGGCAGAGCTGAAAAAAGGCTTGCCACTGGCTCATATGATTCATACGCTGAGTCATCAGCCTGTTAGCATGCACATTGAAGGGAATTCATTGGCTGATGAGGCCGCCAAGGCAACAGTATGAACCGCTGCTGTAGCTGCAATCACTTGTTCTAGCACGAGGATAGACGGACAGATAATGGTAGTTGTCATCGCTTCACGTAAAAACAGCTCAGCCTTGCTAAAAGGTTTTCCACTCAAGTAGTCCTACAAGTTAGATGCGCAAAACATACCAAATGCTCAAATTCCAGAAGTGGGGGATAGAGTAATACCAAATATGGATCGCAGATTAGGTTTAATACTAGCTGCACACGATGGTCTGGGTTCAGCACACGCCGGTATTACTGCGACAGTTTCCCTTCTAAAACAACGTTATTGTTGGCCAGATCTTACCAAACAGACCAAGGGCTTTGTCCTTAAGTGCGACATCTGTCAGCAGATGAAGGGTTCCACTGTAGCACCACTATTGATATCAGACAGACCTCTCGCATGTGTCTATTTGGACCACTGCAGCCCCTTGCAATCTGATGGGGCGTACAAATACATCTTGGTGGCAGGGGATTTCTGCATTAGATTCCTTTGGGTTTGGCCCCAGCGCTGACGCTCGAACTGTTATAAAGGATTTGCGAGTTTTTATAGGGACATATGCAATTGGCAAATTACATACTGACCGTGGCCCCGTGTTCAGCTCTCGCGCTTTCCAGGAAGCCATGGGAAGTTCGGGTGTTGCATTGCGGTACTCCTCTCCATATCATCCAGAGGGAAATTTGATTGTGGAGAGAAAAAACTGGGACTTAAACCAATCCTTAACAGCAAGGGTATCAGGCTTGAGTGGTAGTTGGGTCAATCACCTGTACGGGGTCCAGAGGGCACTAAATAACATGCCAAGAAGTTCCCAGGAGGCAGTGCTTCATATGAGGTCCTGTTTGGGACGAGAATGTGGGTACCCGACCTTGATAGTGGCAGCACAGTGGCGGATGAAAAAGCATTTGACATCAATGATTGTTTGGCTGTTTTACAGGAACTCAATGAATTCCATGCACTACAAAGCAACGTCCAAGTAAAAAGCACCGCCACTGGGGAAGTGAAAGCTGTTTCGGCAAGACCTGCCTGGGTCTCGAAGATCGGGGACCTGGTCAGAGAAAAGATTGTGGACAAAAAAGAATTTGGGCCATCTTACAAAACGTCTGTACCTGTCCTGGCTGTTAACCCAGATCCTTGTGACTGGGGGTGAATGTTTGCATTGTCCAGCATTCCGTCCATCAATTGTTTCTTTTGCATATGTCGCCCTAAGTGGGAAGGGTATGCCCAGACGTGGGTACCGTGCTCACTACACCGCTGGATTCAAGCTAGCCTGGCTGATGAAGGGTGATGCCCTGAAACCGGTCCCAGGATGCTTGTTTCAGGTCCAGGGAGGACCTGGCTTGGCAGATCGGGCTGGACTGTTCACACAAGGAACAGGGTCAAGACTGATTTGTATATGGCTTGGTCCAACCTGGGGTGGTGTGGTGAGCAAAAGAATGATGGATTTAACCCAGATCCTTGTGACTGGGGTGGATGTTTGCATTGTCCAGCATTCCGTCCATCAATTGTTTATTTTGCATATGTCGCCCTAAGTGGGAAGGGTATGCCCAGACGTGGGTCCCGTGCTCACTACACCACTGGATTCAAGCTAGCCTGGCTGATGAAGAATGATGCCCTGAAACCGGTCCCAGGATACTTGTTTCCGGTCCAGGGAGGACCTGGCTTAGCAGTTCGGGCTGGACTGTTCCCACAAGGAACAGGGTCAACATTGATTTGCATATGGCTGGGTCCAAACTGGGGTGGTGTGGTGAGCAAAAGAATGATGGATTTAACCCAGATCCTTGTGACTGGGGGTGAATGTTTGCATTGTCCAGCATTCCATCCATCAATTGTTTCTTTTGCACATGTCGCCCTAAGTGGGAAGGGTATGCCCAGACGTGGGTCCCATGCTCACTACACCACTGGATTCAAGCTAGCCTGGCTGATGAAGGGTGATGCCCTGAAACTGGTCCCAGGATGCTTGTTTCTCGGTCCAGGGAGGACCTGGCTTGGCAGTTCGGCCTGGACTGTTCCCACAAAGAACAGGGTCAAGACTGATTTGCATACGGCTGGTCCAAACTGGGGTGGTGTGGTGAGCAAAAGAATGATGGATTTGACCCAGATCCTTGTGACTGGGGGTGAATGTTTGCATTGTCCAGCATTCCGTCCATCAATTGTTTCTTTTGTATATGTCGCCCTAAGTGGGAAGGGTATGCCCAGACGTGGATCCCGTGCTCACTACACCACTGGATTCAAGCTAGCCTGGCTGATGAAGGGTGATGCCCTGAAACCGGTCCCAGGATGCTTGTTTCAGGTCCAGGGAGGACCTGGCTTGGCACTTCGGGCTGGACTGTTCCCACAAGGAACAGGGTCAACATTGATTTGCATATGGCTGGGTCCAAACTGGGGTGGTGTGGTGAGCAAAAGAATGATGGATTTAACCCAGATCCTTGTGACTGGGGGTGAATGTTTGCATTGTCCAGCATTCCATCCATCAATTGTTTCTTTTGCACATGTCGCCCTAAGTGGGAAGGGTATGCCCAGACGTGAGTCCCATGCTCACTACACCACTGGATTCAAGCTAGCCTGGCTGATGAAGGGTGATGCCGTGAAACTGGTCCCAGGATGCTTGTTTCCGGTCCAGGGAGGACCTGGCTTGGCAGTTCGGGGTGGACTGTTCCCACAAAGAACAGGGTCGAGACTGATTTGCATACAGCTGGTCCAAACTGGGGTGGTGTGGTGAGTAAAAGAATGATGGATTTGACCCAGATCCTTGTGACTGGGGGTGAATGTTTGCATTGTCCAGCATTCCGTCCATCAATTGTTTCTTTTGCATATGTCGCCCTAAGTGGGAAGGGTATGCCCAGACGTGGATCCCGTGCTCACTACACCCCTGGATTCAAGCTAGCCTGGCTGATGAAGGGTGATGCCCCGAAACCGGTCCCAGGATGCTTGTTTCAGGTCCAGGGAGGACCTGGCTTGGCAGATCGGGCTGGACTGTTCCCACAAGGAACAGGGTCAAGACTGATTTGCATATGGCTTGGTCCAAACTGGGGTGGTGTGGTGAGCAAAAGAATGAAGGATTTAACCCAGATCCTTGTGACTGGGGGTGAATGTTTGCATTGTCCAGCATTCGGTCCATCAATTGTTTCTTTTGCATATGTCGCCCTAAGTGGGAAGGCTATGCCCAGACGTGGGTCCCGTGCTCACTACACCACTGGATTCAAGCCAGCCTGGCTGATGAAGGGTGATGCCCTGAAACCGGTCCCAGGATGCTTTTTTCCGGGCCAGGGAGGACCTGGCTTGGCAGTTCGGGCTCCACTGTTCCCACAAGGAACAGGGTCAAGACTAATTTGCATATGGCTGGGTCCAAACTGGGGTGGTGTGGTGAGCAAAAGAATGATGGATTTAACCCAGATCCTTGTGACTGGGGTGGATGTTTGCATTGTCCAGCATTCCGTCCATCAATTGTTTCTTTTGCATATGTCGCCCTAAGTGGGAAGGGTATGCCCAGACGTGGGTCCCGTGCTCACTACACCACTGGATTCAAGCTAGCCTGGCTGATGAAGAATGATGCCCTGAAACCGGTCCCAGGATGCTTGTTTCCGGTCCAGGGAGGACCTGGCTTGGCAGTTCGGGCCGGACTGTTCCCACAAGGAACAGGGTCAACATTGATTTGCATATGGCTGGGTCCAAACTGGGGTGGTGTGGTGAGCAAAAGAATGATGGATTTAACCCAGATCCTTGTGACTGGGGGTGAATGTTTGCATTGTCCAGCATTCCATCCATCAATTGTTTCTTTTGCACATGTCGCCCTAAGTGGGAAGGGTATGCCCAGACGTGGGTCCCATGCTCACTACACCACTGGATTCAAGCTAGCCTGGCTGATGAAGGGTGATGCCCTGAAACTGGTCCCAGGATGCTTGTTTCCGGTCCAGGGAGGACCTGGCTTGGCAGTTCGGGCTGGACTGTTCCCACAAAGAACAGGGTCAAGACTGATTTGCATACGGCTGGTCCAAACTGGGGTGGTGTGGTGAGCAAAAGAATGATGGATTTGACCCAGATCCTTGTGACTGGGGGTGAATGTTTGCATTGTCCAGCATTCCGTCCATCAATTGTTTCTTTTGCATATGTCGCCCTAAGTGGGAAGGGTATGCCCAGACATGGATCCCGTGCTCACTACACCCCTGGATTCAAGCTAGCCTGGCTGATGAAGGGTGATGCCCTGAAACCGGTCCCAGGATGCTTGTTTCAGGTCCAGGGAGGACCTGGCTTGGCAGTTCGGGCTGGACTGATCCCAAAAGGAACAGGGTCAACATTGATTTGCATATGGCTGGGTCCAAACTGGGGTGGTGTGGTGAGCAAAAGAATGATGGATTTAACCCAGATCCTTGTGACTGGGGGTGAATGTTTGCATTGTCCAGCATTCCATCCATCAATTGTTTCTTTTGCACATGTCGCCCTAAGTGGGAAGGGTATGCCCAGACGTGGGTCCCATGCTCACTACACCACTGGATTCAAGCTAGCCTGGCTGATGAAGGGTGATGCCCTGAAACTGGTCCCAGGATGCTTGTTTCCGGTCCAGGGAGGACCTGGCTTGGCAGTTCGGGCTGGACTGTTCCCACAAAGAACAGGGTCAAGACTGATTTGCATACGGCTGGTCCAAACTGGGGTGGTGTGGTGAGCAAAAGAATGATGGATTTGACCCAGATCCTTGTGACTGGGGGTGAATGTTTGCATTGTCCAGCATTCCGTCCATCAATTGTTTCTTTTGCATATGTCGCCCTAAGTGGGAAGGGTATGCCCAGACGTGGATCCCGTGCTCACTACACCCCTGGATTCAAGCTAGCCTGGCTGATGAAGGGTGATGCCCTGAAACCGGTCCCAGGATGCTTGTTTCAGGTCCAGGGAGGGCCTGGCTTGGCAGATCGGGCTGGACTGTTCCCACAAGGACAGGGTCAAGACTGATTTGCATATGGCTTGGTCCAAACTGGGGTGGTGTGGTGAGCAAAAGAATGAAGGATTTAACCCAGATCCTTGTGACTGGGGGTGAATGTTTGCATTGTCCAGCATTCGGTCCATCAATTGTTTCTTTTGCATATGTCCCCCTAAGTGGGAAGGCTATGCCCAGACGTGGGTCCGGTGCTCACTACACCACTGGATTCAAGCCAGCCTGGCTGATGAAGGGTGATGCCCTGAAACCGGTCCCAGGATGCTTGTTTCCGGTACAGGGAGGACCTGGCTTGGCAGTTCGGGCTGGACTGTTCCCACAAGGAACAGGGTCAAGACTGATTTGCATATGGCTGGGTCCAAACTGAGGTGGTGTAGTGAGCAAAAGAATAATGGATTTAAGCCAGATCCTTGTGACTGGGGGTGAATGTTTGCATTGTCCAGCATTCCCTCCATCAATTGTTTCCTTTTGAATATGTCGCCCTAAGTGGGAAGGGTATGCCCAGACGTGGGTCCCGTGCTCACTACACCACTGGATTCAAGCTAACCTGGCTGATGAAGGGTGATGCCCTGAAACCGGTCCCAGGATGCTTGTTTCCGGTCCAGGGAGGACCTGGCTTGGCAGTTCGGGCTCCACTGTTCCCACAAGGAACAGGGTCAAGACTAATTTGCATATGGCTGGGTCCAAACTGGGGTGGTGTGGTGAGCAAAAGAATGATGGATTTAACCCAGATCCTTGTGACTGGGGGTGAATGTTTGCATTGTCCAGCATTCTGTCCATCAATTGTTTATTTTGCATATGTCGCCTTAAGTGGGAAGGGTATGCCCAGACGTGTGTCCCGTACTCACTACACCACTGGATTCAAGCTAGCCTGGCTGATGAAGGGTGATGCCCTGAAACCGGTCCCAGGATGCTTGTTTCAGGTCCAGGGAGGACCTGGCTTGGCAGTTCGGGCTGGACTGTTCCCACAAGGAACAGGGTCAAGACTAATTTGCATATGGCTGGGTCCAAACTGGGGTGGTGTAGTGAGCAAAAGAATGATGGATTTAACCCAGATCCTTGTGACTGGGGGTGAATGTTTGCATTGTCCAGCATTCGGTCCATCAATTGTTTCTTTTGCATATGTCGCCCTAAGTGGGAAGGCTATGCCCAGACGTGGGTCCCATGCTCACAACACCACTGGATTGAAGCTAGCCTGGCTGATGAAGAATGATGCCCTGAATCCGGTCCCAGGATGCTTGTTTCCGGTCCAGGGAGGACCTGGCTTGGCAGTTCGGGCTGGACTGTTCCCACAAGGAACAGGGTCAAGACTAATTTGCATATGGCTGGGTCCAAACTGGGGTGGTGTAGTGAGCAAAAGAATGATGGATTTAACCCAGATCCTTGTGACTGGGGGTGAATGTTTGCATTGTCCAGCATTCTGTCCATCAATTGTTTCTTTTGCATATGTCGCCCTAAGTGGGAAGGGTATGCCAGGACGTGGGTCCCGTGCTCACTACACCACTGGATTCAAGCTAGCCTGGCTGATGAAGGGTGATGCCCTGAAACCGGTCCCAGGATGCTTGTTTCCGGTCCAGGGAGGACCTGGCTTGGCAGTTCGGGCTGGACTGTTCCCACAAGGAACAGGGTCAAGACTGATTTGCATATGGCTTGGTCCAAACTGGGGTGTTGTGGTGAGCAAAAGAATGATGGATTTAACCCAGATCCTTGTGACTGGGGGTGAATGTTTGCATTGTCCAGCATTCCGTCCATCAATTGTTTCTTTTGCATATGTCGCCCTAAGTGGGAAGGGTATGCCCAGACGTGGGTCCCATGCTCACTACACCACTGGATTCAAGCTAGCCTGGCTGATGAAGGGTGATGCCCTGAAACCGGTCCCAGGATGCTTGTTTCCGGTCCAGGGAGGACCTGGCTTGGCAGTTCGGCCTGGACTGTTCCCACAAAGAACAGGGTCAAGACTGATTTGCATATGGCTGGGTCCAAACTGGGGTGGTGTGGTGAGCAAAAGAATGATGGATTTGACCCAGATCCTTGTGACTGGGGGTGAATGTTTGCATTGTCCAGCATTCCGTCCATCAATTGTTTCTTTTGCATATGTCGCCCTAATTGGGAAGGGTATGCCCAGACGTGGGTCCCGTGCTCACTACACCATTGGATTCAAGCTAGCCTGGCTGATGAAGGGTGATGCCCTGAAACCGGTCCCAGGATGCTTGTTTCCGGTCCAGGGAGGAGCTGGCTTGGCAGTTCGGGCTGGACTGTTCCCACAAGGAACAGGGTCAAGTCTGATTTGCATATGGCTGGGTCCAAACTGGGGTGGTGTGGTGAGCAAAAGAATGATGGATTTAACCCAGATCCTTGTGACTCAGGTTGAATGTTTGCATTGTCCAGCATTCCCTCCATCAATTGTTTCTTTTGCATATGTCGCCCTAAGTGGGAAGGGTATGCCCAGACGTGGGTCCCATGCTCACTACACCACTGGATTCAAGCTAGCCTGGCTGATGAAGGGTGATGCCCTGAAACCGGTCCCAGGATGCTTGTTTCCGGTCCAGGGAGGACCTGGCTTGGCAGTTCGGGCTGGACTGTTCCCACAAGGAACAGGGTCAAGACTAATTTGCATATGGCTGGGTCCAAACTGGGGTGGTGTGGTGAGCAAAAGAATGATGGATTTAACCCAGATCCTTGTGACTGGGGGTGAATGTTTGCATTGTCCAGCATTCTGTCCATCAATTGTTTCTTTGCTTATGTTGCCCTAAGTGGGAAGGGTATGCCAGGACGTGGGTCCTGTGCTCACTACACCACTGGATTCAAGCTAGCCTGGCTGATGAAGGGTGATGCCCTGAAACCGGTCCCAGGATGCTTGTTTCCGGTCCAGGGAGGACCTGGCCTGGCAGATCGGGCTGGACTGTTCCCACAAGGTACAGGGTCAAGACTGATTTGCATATGGCTGGGTCCAAACTGGGGTGGTGTGGTGAGCAAAAGAATGATGGCTTTAACCCAGATCCTTGTGACTGGGGGTGAATGTTTGCATTGTCCAGCATTCCGTCCATCAATTGTTTCTTTTGCATATGTCGCCCTAAGTGGGAAGGGTATGCCCAGACGTGGGTCCCGTGCTCACTACACCACTGGATTCAAGCTAGCCTAGCTGATGAAGGGTGATGCCCTGAAACCGGTCCCAGGATGCTTGTTTCCGGTCCAGGGAGGACCTGGCTTGGCAGATCGGGCTGGACTGTTCCCACAAGGTACAGGGTCAAGACTGATTTGCATATGGCTGGGTCCAAACTGAGGTGGTGTGGTGAGCAAAAGAATGATGGATTTAACCCAGATCCTTGTGACTGGGGGTGAATGTTTGCATTGTCCAGCATTCGGTCCATCAATTGTTTCTTTTGCATATGTCGCCCTAAGTGGGAAGGGTATGCCCAGACGTGGGTCCCGTGCTCACTACACCACTGGATTCAAGCTAGCATGGCTGATGAAGGGTGATGCCCTGAAACCGGTCCCAGGATGCTTGTTTCAGGTCCAGGGAGGACCTGGCTTGGCAGATCGGGCTGGACTGTTCCCACAAGGAACAGGGTGAAGACTGATTTGCATATGGCTTGGTCCAAACTGGGGTGGTGTGGTGAGCAAAAGAATGAAGGATTTAACCCAGATCCTTGTGACTGGCGGTGAATGTTTGCATTGTCCAGCATTCGGTCCATCAATTGTTTCTTTTGCATATGTCGCCCTAAGTGGGAAGGCTATGCCCAGACGTGGGTCCCGTGCTCACTACACCACTGGATTCAAGCCAGCCTGGCTGATGAAGGGTGATGCCCTGAAACCGGTCCCAGGATGCTTGTTTCCGGTCCAGGGAGGACCTGGCTTGGCAGTTCGGGCTGGACTGTTCCCACAAGGAACAGGGTCAAGACTAATTTGCATATGGCTGGGTCCAAACTGGGGTGGTGTAGTGAGCAAAAGAATGATGGATTTAACCCAGATCCTTGTGACTGGGGGTGAATGTTTGCATTGTCCAGCATTCTGTCCATCAATTGTTTCTTTTGCATATGTCGCCCTAAGTGGGAAGGGTATGTCAGGACGTGGGTCCCGTGCTCACTACACCACTGGATTCAAGCTAGCCTGGCTGATGAAGGGTGATGCCCTGAAACCGGTCCCAGGATGCTTGTTTCCGGTCCAGGGAGGACCTGGCTTGGCAGTTCGGGCTGGACTGTTCCCACAAGGAACAGGGTCAAGACTGATTTGCATATGGCTGGGTCCAAACAGGGGTGTTGTGGTGAGCAAAAGAATGATGGATTTAACCCAGATCCTTGTGACTGGGGGTGAATGTTTGCATTGTCCAGCATTCCGTCCATCAATTGTTTCTTTTGCATATGTCGCCCTAAGTGGGAAGGGTATGCCCAGACGTGGGTCCCATGCTCACTACACCACTGGATTCAAGCTAGCCTGGCTGATGAAGGGTGATGCCCTGAAACCGGTCCCAGGATGCTTGTTTCCGGTCCAGGGAGGACCTGGCTTGGCAGTTCGGCCTGGACTGTTCCCACAAAGAACAGGGTCAAGACTGATTTGCATATGGCTGGGTCCAAACTGGGGTGGTGTGGTGAGCAAAAGAATGATGGATTTGACCCAGATCCTTGTGACTGGGGGTGAATGTTTGCATTGTCCAGCATTCCGTCCATCAATTGTTTCTTTTGCATATGTCGCCCTAATTGGGAAGGGTATGCCCAGACGTGGGTCCCGTGCTCACTACACCATTGGATTCAAGCTAGCCTGGCTGATGAAGGGTGATGCCCTGAAACCGGTCCCAGGATGCTTGTTTCCGGTCCAGGGAGGAGCTGGCTTGGCAGTTCGGGCTGGACTGTTCCCACAAGGAACAGGGTCAAGTCTGATTTGCATATGGCTGGGTCCAAACTGGGGTGGTGTGGTGAGCAAAAGAATGATGGATTTAACCCAGATCCTTGTGACTCAGGTTGAATGTTTGCATTGTCCAGCATTCCCTCCATCAATTGTTTCTTTTGCATATGTCGCCCTAAGTGGGAAGGGTATGCCCAGACGTGGGTCCCATGCTCACTACACCACTGGATTCAAGCTAGCCTGGCTGATGAAGGGTGATGCCCTGAAACCGGTCCCAGGATGCTTGTTTCCGGTCCAGGGAGGACCTGGCTTGGCAGTTCGGGCTGGACTGTTCCCACAAGGAACAGGGTCAAGACTAATTTGCATATGGCTGGGTCCAAACTGGGGTGGTGTGGTGAGCAAAAGAATGATGGATTTAACCCAGATCCTTGTGACTGGGGGTGAATGTTTGCATTGTCCAGCATTCTGTCCATCAATTGTTTCTTTTGCTTATGTTGCCCTAAGTGGGAAGGGTATGCCAGGACGTGGGTCCTGTGCTCACTACACCACTGGATTCAAGCTAGCCTGGCTGATGAAGGGTGATGCCCTGAAACCGGTCCCAGGATGCTTGTTTCCGGTCCAGGGAGGACCTGGCCTGGCAGATCGGGCTGGACTGTTCCCACAAGGTACAGGGTCAAGACTGATTTGCATATGGCTGGGTCCAAACTGGGGTGGTGTGGTGAGCAAAAGAATGATGGCTTTAACCCAGATCCTTGTGACTGGGGGTGAATGTTTGCATTGTCCAGCATTCCGTCCATCAATTGTTTCTTTTGCATATGTCGCCCTAAGTGGGAAGGGTATGCCCAGACGTGGGTCCCGTGCTCACTACACCACTGGATTCAAGCTAGCCTAGCTGATGAAGGGTGATGCCCTGAAACCGGTCCCAGGATGCTTGTTTCCGGTCCAGGGAGGACCTGGCTTGGCAGATCGGGCTGGACTGTTCCCACAAGGTACAGGGTCAAGACTGATTTGCATATGGCTGGGTCCAAACTGAGGTGGTGTGGTGAGCAAAAGAATGATGGATTTAACCCAGATCCTTGTGACTGGGGGTGAATGTTTGCATTGTCCAGCATTCGGTCCATCAATTGTTTCTTTTGCATATGTCGCCCTAAGTGGGAAGGGTATGCCCAGACGTGGGTCCCGTGCTCACTACACCACTGGATTCAAGCTAGCATGGCTGATGAAGGGTGATGCCCTGAAACCGGTCCCAGGATGCTTGTTTCAGGTCCAGGGAGGACCTGGCTTGGCAGATCGGGCTGGACTGTTCCCACAAGGAACAGGGTGAAGACTGATTTGCATATGGCTTGGTCCAAACTGGGGTGGTGTGGTGAGCAAAAGAATGAAGGATTTAACCCAGATCCTTGTGACTGGCGGTGAATGTTTGCATTGTCCAGCATTCGGTCCATCAATTGTTTCTTTTGCATATGTCGCCCTAAGTGGGAAGGCTATGCCCAGACGTGGGTCCCGTGCTCACTACACCACTGGATTCAAGCCAGCCTGGCTGATGAAGGGTGATGCCCTGAAACCGGTCCCAGGATGCTTGTTTCCGGTCCAGGGAGGACCTGGCTTGGCAGTTCGGGCTGGACTGTTCCCACAAGGAACAGGGTCAAGACTAATTTGCATATGGCTGGGTCCAAACTGGGGTGGTGTAGTGAGCAAAAGAATGATGGATTTAACCCAGATCCTTGTGACTGGGGGTGAATGTTTGCATTGTCCAGCATTCTGTCCATCAATTGTTTCTTTTGCATATGTCGCCCTAAGTGGGAAGGGTATGTCAGGACGTGGGTCCCGTGCTCACTACACCACTGGATTCAAGCTAGCCTGGCTGATGAAGGGTGATGCCCTGAAACCGGTCCCAGGATGCTTGTTTCCGGTCCAGGGAGGACCTGGCTTGGCAGTTCGGGCTGGACTGTTCCCACAAGGAACAGGGTCAAGACTGATTTGCATATGGCTGGGTCCAAACAGGGGTGTTGTGGTGAGCAAAAGAATGATGGATTTAACCCAGATCCTTGTGACTGGGGGTGAATGTTTGCATTGTCCAGCATTCCGTCCATCAATTGTTTCTTTTGCATATGTCGCCCTAAGTGGGAAGGGTATGCCCAGACGTGGGTCCCATGCTCACTACACCACTGGATTCAAGCTAGCCTGGCTGATGAAGGGTGATGCCCTGAAACCGGTCCCAGGATGCTTGTTTCCGGTCCAGGGAGGACCTGGCTTGGCAGTTCGGCCTGGACTGTTCCCACAAAGAACAGGGTCAAGACTGATTTGCATATGGCTGGGTCAAAACTGGGGTGGTGTGGTGAGCAAAAGAATGATGGATTTGACCCAGATCCTTGTGACTGGGGGTGAATGTTTGCATTGTCCAGCATTCCGTCCATCAATTGTTTCTTTTGCATATGTCGCCCTAATTGGGAAGGGTATGCCCAGACGTGGGTCCCGTGCTCACTACACCATTGGATTCAAGCTAGCCTGGCTGATGAAGGGTGATGCCCTGAAACCGGTCCCAGGATGCTTGTTTCCGGTCCACGGAGGAGCTGGCTTGGCAGTTCGGGCTGGACTGTTCCCACAAGGAACAGGGTCAAGTCTGATTTGCATATGGCTGGGTCCAAACTGGGGTGGTGTGGTGAGCAAAAGAATGATGGATTTAACCCAGATCCTTGTGACTCAAGTTGAATGTTTGCATTGTCCAGCATTCCCTCCATCAATTGTTTCTTTTGCATATGTCGCCCAAAGTGGGAAGGGTATGCCCAGACGTGGGTCCCATGCTCACTACACCACTGGATTCAAGCTAGCCTGGCTGATGAAGGGTGATGCCCTGAAACCGGTCCCAGGATGCTTGTTTCCGGTCCAGGGAGGACCTGGCTTGGCAGTTCGGCCTGGACTGTTCCCACAAAGAACAGGGTCAAGACTGATTTGCATATGGCTGGGTCCAAACTGGGGTGGTGTGGTGAGCAAAAGAATGATGGATTTGACCCAGATCCTTGTGACTGGGGGTGAATGTTTGCATTGTCCAGCATTCCGTCTATCAATTGTTTCTTTTGCATATGTCGCCCTAATTGGGAAGGGTATGCCCAGACGTGGGTCCCGTGCTCACTACACCATTGGATTCAAGCTAGCCTGGCTGATGAAGGGTGATGCCCTGAAACCGGTCCCAGGATGCTTGTTTCCGGTCCAGAGAGGAGCTGGCTTGGCAGTTCGGGCTGGACTGTTCCCACAAGGAACAGGGTCAAGTCTGATTTGCATATGGCTGGGTCCAAACTGGGGTGGTGTGGTGAGCAAAAGAATGATGGATTTGACCCAGATCCTTGTGACTGGGGGTGAATGTTTGCATTGTCCAGCATTCCGTCCATCAATTGTTTCTTTTGCATATGTCGCCCCTAATTGGGAAGGGTATGCCCAGACGTGGGTCCCGTGCTCACTACACCATTGGATTCAAGCTAGCCTGGCTGATGAAGGGTGATGCCCTGAAACCGGTCCCAGGATGCTTGTTTCCGGTCCAGAGAGGAGCTGGCTTGGCAGTTCGGGCTGGACTGTTCCCACAAGGAACAGGGTCAAGTCTGATTTGCATATGGCTGGGTCCAAACTGGGGTGGTGTGGTGAGCAAAAGAATGATGGATTTAACCCAGATCCTTGTGACTCAGGTTGAATGTTTGCATTGTCCAGCATTCCCTCCATCAATTGTTTCTTTTGCATATGTCGCCCTAAGTGGGAAGGGTATGCCCAGACGTGGGTCCCATGCTCACTACACCACTGGATTCAAGCTAGCCTGGCTGATGAAGGGTGATGCCCTGAAACCGGTCCCAGGATGCTTTTTTCCGGTCCAGGGAGGACCCGGCTTGGCAGTTCGGGCTGGACTGTTCCCACAAAGAACAGGGTCAAGACTAATTTGCATATGGCTGGGTCCAAACTGGGGTGGTGTGGTGAGCAAAAGAATGATGGATTTAACCCAGATCCTTGTGACTGGGGGTGAATGTTTGCATTGTCCAGCATTCTGTCCATCAATTGTTTCTTTTGCATATGTCGCCCTAAGTGGGAAGGGTATGCCAGGACGTGGGTCCTGTGCTCACTACACCACTGGATTCAAGCTAGCCTGGCTGATGAAGGGTGATGCCCTGAAACCGGTCCCAGGATGCTTGTTTCCGGTCCAGGGAGGACCTGGCCTGGCAGATCGGGCTGGACTGTTCCCACAAGGTACAGGGTCAAGACTGATTTGCATATGGCTGGGTCCAAACTGGGGTGTTGTGGTGAGCAAAAGAATGATGGCTTTAACCCAGATCCTTGTGACTGGGGGTGAATGTTTGCATTGTCCAGCATTCCGTCCATCAATTGTTTCTTTTGCATATGTCGCCCTAAGTGGGAAGGGTATGCCCAGACGTGGGTCCCGTGCTCACTACACCACTGGATTCAAGCTAGCCTAGCTGATGAAGGGTGATGCCCTGAAACCGGTCCCAGGATGCTTGTTTCCGGTCCAGGGAGGACCTGGCTTGGCAGATCGGGCTGGACTGTTCCCACAAGGTACAGGGTCAAGACTGATTTGCATATGGCTGGGTCCAAACTGAGGTGGTGTGGTGAGCAAAAGAATGATGGATTTAACCCAGATCCTTGTGACTGGGGGTGAATGTTTGCATTGCCCAGCATTCGGTCCATCAATTGTTTCTTTTGCATATGTCGCCCTAAGTGGGAAGGCTATGCCCAGACGTGGGTCCCGTGCTCACTACACCACTGGATTCAAGCCAGCCTGGCTGATGAAGGGTGATGCCCTGAAACCGGTCCCAGGATGCTTGTTTCCGGTCCAGGGAGGACCTGGCTTGGCAGTTCGGGCTGGACTGTTCCCACAAGGAACAGGGTCAAGACTAATTTGCATATGGCTGGGTCCAAACTGGGGTGGTGTAGTGAGCAAAAGAATGATGGATTTAACCCAGATCCTTGTGACTGGGGGTGAATGTTTGCATTGTCCAGCATTCTGTCCATCAATTGTTTCTTTGCATATGTCGCCCTAAGTGGGAAGGGTATGCCAGGACGTGGGTCCCGTGCTCACTACACCACTGGATTCAAGCTAGCCTGGCTGATGAAGGGTGATGCCCTGAAACCGGTCCCAGGATGCTTGTTTCCGGTCCAGGGAGGACCTGGCTTGGCAGTTCGGGCTGGACTGTTCCCACAAGGAACAGGGTCAAGACTGATTTGCATATGGCTGGGTCCAAACTGGGGTGTTGTGGTGAGCAAAAGAATGATGGATTTAACCCAGATCCTTGTGACTGGGGGTGAATGTTTGCATTGTCCAGCATTCCGTCCATCAATTGTTTCTTTTGCATATGTTGCCCTAAGTGGGAAGGGTATGCCCAGACGTGGGTCCCATGCTCACTACACCACTGGATTCAAGCTAGCCTGGCTGATGAAGGGTGATGCCCTGAAACCGGTCCCAGGATGCTTGTTTCCGGTCCAGGGAGGACCTGGCTTGGCAGTTCGGCCTGGACTGTTCCCACAAAGAACAGGTTCAAGACTGATTTGCATATGGCTGGGTCCAAACTGGGGTGGTGTGGTGAGCAAAAGAATGATGGATTTGACCCAGATCCTTGTGACTGGGGGTGAATGTTTGCATTGTCCAGCATTCCGTCCATCAATTGTTTCTTTTGCATATGTCGCCCTAATTGGGAAGGGTATGCCCAGACGTGGGTCCCGTGCTCACTACACCATTGGATTCAAGCTAGCCTGGCTGATGAAGGGTGATGCCCTGAAACCGGTCCCAGGATGCTTGTTTCCGGTCCAGGGAGGAGCTGGCTTGGCAGTTCGGGCTGGACTGTTCCCACAAGGAACAGGGTCAAGTCTGATTTGCATATGGCTGGGTCCAAACTGGGGTGGTGTGGTGAGCAAAAGAATGATGGATTTAACCCAGATCCTTGTGACTCAGGTTGAATGTTTACATTGTCCAGCATTCCCTCCATCAATTGTTTCTTTTGCATATGTCGCCCTAAGTGGGAAGGGTATGCCAGGACGTGGGTCCTGTGCTCACTACACCACTGGATTCAAGCTAGCCTGGCTGATGAAGGGTGATGCCCTGAAACCGGTCCCAGGATGCTTGTTTCCGGTCCAGGGAGGACCTGGCTTGGCAGATCGGGCTGGACTGTTCCCACAAGGTACAGGGTCAAGACTGATTTGCATATGGCTGGGTCCAAACTGGGGTGGTGTGGTGAGCAAAAGAATGATGGCTTTAACCCAGATCCTTGTGACTGGGGGTGAATGTTTGCATTGTCCAGCATTCCCTCCATCAATTGTTTCTTTTGCATATGTCGCCCTAAGTGGGAAGGGTATGCCCAGACGTGGGTCCCGTGCTCTCTACACCACTGGATTCAAGTTAGCCTAGCTGATGAAGGGTGATGCCCTGAAACCGGTCCAAGGATGCTTGTTTCCGGTCCAGGGAGGACCTGGCTTGGCAGATCGGGCTGGACTGTTCCCACAAGGTACAGGGTCAAGACTGATTTGCATATGGCTGGGTCCAAACTGGGGTGGTGTGGTGAGCAAAAGAATGATGGATTTAACCCAGATCCTTGTGACTGGGGGTGAATGTTTGCATTGTCCAGCATTCCCTCCATCAATTGTTTCTTTTGCATATGTCGCCCTAAGTGGGAAGGGTATGCCCAGACGTGGGTCCCATGCTCACTACACCACTGGATTCAAGCTAGCCTGGCTGATGAAGGGTGATGCCCTGAAACCGGTCCCAGGATGCTTGTTTCCGGTCCAGGGAGGACCTGGCTTGGCAGTTCGGCCTGGACTGTTCCCACAAAGAACAGGTTCAAGACTGATTTGCATATGGCTGGGTCCAAACTGGGGTGGTGTGGTGAGCAAAAGAATGATGGATTTGACCCAGATCCTTGTGACTGGGGTGAATGTTTGCATTGTCCAGCATTCCGTCCATCAATTGTTTCTTTTGCATATGTCGCCCTAATTGGGAAGGGTATGCCCAGACGTGGGTCCCGTGCTCACTACACCATTGGATTCAAGCTAGCCTGGCTGATGAAGGGTGATGCCCTGAAACCGGTCCCAGGATGCTTGTTTCCGGTCCAGGGAGGAGCTGGCTTGGCAGTTCGGGCTGGACTGTTCCCACAAGGAACAGGGTCAAGTCTGATTTGCATATGGCTGGGTCCAAACTGGGGTGGTGTGGTGAGCAAAAGAATGATGGATTTAACCCAGATCCTTGTGACTCAGGTTGAATGTTTGCATTGTCCAGCATTCCCTCCATCAATTGTTTCTTTTGCATATGTCGCCCTAAGTGGGAAGGGTATGCCCAGACGTGGGTCCCATGCTCACTACACCACTGGATTCAAGCTAGCCTGGCTGATGAAGGGTGCTGCCCTGAAACCGGTCCCAGGATGCTTGTTTCCGGTCCAGGGAGGACCTGGCTTGGCAGTCTGGGCTGGACTGTTCCCACAAGGAACAGGGTCAAGACTAATTTGCATATGGCTGGGTCCAAACTGGGGTGGTGTGGTGAGCAAAAGAATGATGGATTTAACCCAGATCCTTGTGACTGGGGGTGAATGTTTGCATTGTCCAGCATTCTGTCCATCAATTGTTTCTTTTGCATATGTCGCCCTAAGTGGGAAGGGTATGCCAGGACGTGGGTCCTGTGCTCACTACACCACTGGATTCAAGCTAGCCTGGCTGATGAAGGGTGATGCCCTGAAACCGGTCCCAGGATGCTTGTTTCCGGTCCAGGGAGGACCTGGCTTGGCAGATCGGGCTGGACTGTTCCCACAAGGTACAGGGTCAAGACTGATTTGCATATGGCTGGGTCCAAACTGGGGTGGTGTGGTGAGCAAAAGAATGATGGCTTTAACCCAGATCCTTGTGACTGGGGTGAATGTTTGCATTGTCCAGCATTCCCTCCATCAATTGTTTCTTTTGCATATGTCGCCCTAAGTGGGAAGGGTATGCCCAGACGTGGGTCCCGTGCTCACTACACCACTGGATTCAAGTTAGCCTAGCTGATGAAGGGTGATGCCCTGAAACCGGTCCAAGGATGCTTGTTTCCGGTCCAGGGAGGACCTGGCTTGGCAGATCGGACTGGACTGTTCCCACAAGGTACAGGGTCAAGACTGATTTGCATATGGCTGGGTCCAAACTGAGGTGGTGTGGTGAGCAAAAGAATGATGGATTTAACCCAGATCCTTGTGACTGGGGGTGAATGTTTGCATTGTCCAGCATTCGGTCCATCAATTGTTTCTTTTGCATATGTCGCCCTAAGTGGGAAGGGTATGCCCAGACGTGGGTCCCGTGCTCACTACACCACTGGATTCAAGCTAGCATGGCTGATGAAGGGTGATGCCCTGAAACCGGTCCCAGGATGCTTGTTTCAGGTCAAGGGAGGACCTGGCTTGGCAGATCGGGCTGGACTGTTCCCACAAGGAACAGGGTCAAGACTGATTTGCATATGGCTTGGTCCAAACTGGGGTGGTGTGGTGAGCAAAAGAATGAAGGATTTAACCCAGATCCTTGTGACTGGCGGTGAATGTTTGCATTGTCCAGCATTCGGTCCATCAATTGTTTCTTTTGCATATGTCGCCCTAAGTGGGAAGGCTATGCCCAGACGTGGGTCCCGTGCTCACTACACCACTGGATTCAAGCCAGCCTGGCTGATGAAGGGTGATGCCCTGAAACTGGTCCCAGGATGCTAGCTTCCGGTCCAGGGAGGACCTGGCTTGGCAGTTCGGGCTGGACTGTTCCCACAAGGAACAGGGTCAAGACTGATTTGCATATGGCTGGGTCAAAACTGGGGTGGTGTGGTGAGCAAAAGAATGATGGATTTAACCCAGATCCTTGTGACTGGGGGTGAATGTTTGCATTGTCCAGCATTCCCTCCATCAATTGTTTCTTTTGCATATGTCGCCCTAAGTGGGAAGGGTATGCCCAGACGTGGGTCCCGTGCTCACTACACCACTGGATTCAAGCTAGCCTGGCTGATGAAGGGTGATGCCCTGAAACCGGTCCCAGGATGCTTGTTTCCGGTCCAGGGAGGACCTGGCTTGGCAGTTCGGGCTGGACTGTTCCCACAAGGAACAGGGTCAAGACTAATTTGCATATGGCTGGGTCCAAACTGGGGTGGTGTGGTGAGCAAAAGAATGATGGATTTAACCCAGATCCTTGTGACTGGGGGTGAATGTTTGCATTGTCCAGCATTCTGTCCATCAATTGTTTCTTTGCATATGTCGCCTTAAGTGGGAAGGGTATGCCCAGACGTGTGTCCCGTGCTCACTACACCACTGGATTCAAGCTAGCCTGGCTGATGAAGGGTGATGCCCTGAAACCGGTCCCAGGATGCTTGTTTCAGGTCCAGGGAGGACCTGGCTTGGCAGATCGGGCTGGACTGTTCCCACAAGGAACAGGGTCAAGACTGATTTGCATATGGCTTGGTCCAAACTGGGGTGGTGTGGTGAGCAAAAGAATGTAGGATTTAACCCAGATCC
This sequence comes from Calotriton arnoldi, assembly GCA_963921515.1. Classification (NCBI taxonomy): domain Eukaryota; kingdom Metazoa; phylum Chordata; class Amphibia; order Caudata; family Salamandridae; genus Calotriton; species Calotriton arnoldi. The sequence goes on along the minus strand of CAWUFW010007347.1, from coordinate 159,607 downwards.
TTGTGACTGGGGGTGAATGTTTGCATTGTCCAGCATTCGGTCCATCAATTGTTTCTTTTGCATATGTCGCCCTAAGTGCGAAGGCTATGCCCAGACGTGGGTCCCGTGCTCACTACACCACTGGATTCAAGCCAGCCTGGCTGATGAAGGGTGATGCCCTGAAACCGGTCCCAGGATGCTTGTTTCCGGTCCAGGGAGGACCTGGCTTGGCAGTTCGGGCTGGACTGTTCCCACAAGGAACAGGGTCAAGACTAATTTGCATATGGCTGGGTCCAAACTGGGGTGGTGTAGTGAGCAAAAGAATGATGGATTTAACCCAGATCCTTGTGACTGGGGGTGAATGTTTGCATTGTCCAGCATTCTGTCCATCAATTGTTTCTTTTGCATATGTCGCCCTAAGTGGGAAGGGTATGCCAGGACGTGGGTCCCATGCTCACTACACCACTGGATTCAAGCTAGCCTGGCTGATGAAGGGTGATGCCCTGAAACCGGTCCCAGGATGCTTGTTTCCGGTCCAGGGAGGACCTGGCTTGGCAGTTCGGGCTGGACTGTTCCCACAAGGAACAGGGTCAAGACTGATTTGCATATGGCTGGGTCCAAACTGGGGTGTTGTGGTGAGCAAAAGAATGATGGATTTAACCCAGATCCTTGTGACTGGGGGTGAATGTTTGCATTGTCCAGCATTCCGTCCATCAATTGTTTCTTTTGCATACGTTGCCCTAAGTGGGAAGGGTATGTCCAGACGTGGGTCCCATGTTCACTACACCACTGGATTCAAGCTAGCCTGGCTGATGAAGGGTGATGCCCTGAAACCGGTCCCAGGATGCTTGTTTCCGGTCCAGGGAGGACCTGGCTTGGCAGATCGGGTTGGACTGTTCCCACAAGGTACAGGGTCAAGACTGATTTGCATATGGCTGGGTCCAAACTGGGGTGGTGTGGTGAGCAAAAGAATGATGGCTTTAACCCAGATCCTTGTGACTGGGGGTGAATGTTTGCATTGTCCAGCATTCCCTCCATCAATTGTTTCTTTTGCATATGTCGCCCTAAGTGGGAAGGGTATGCCCAGACGTGGGTCCCGTGCTCACTACACCACTGGATTCAAGTTAGCCTAGCTGATGAAGGGTGATGCCCTGAAACCGGTCCAAGGATGCTTGTTTCCGGTCCAGGGAGGACCTGGCTTGGCAGATCGGGCTGGACTGTTCCCACAAGGTACAGGGTCAAGACTGATTTGCATATGGCTGGGTCCAAACTGAGGTGGTGTGGTGAGCAAAAGAATGATGGATTTAACCCAGATCCTTGTGACTGGGGGTGAATGTTTGCATTGTCCAGCATTCGGTCCATCAATTGTTTCTTTTGCATATGTCGCCCTAAGTGGGAAGGGTATGCCCAGACGTGGGTCCCGTGCTCACTACACCACTGGATTCAAGCTAGCATGGCTGATGAAGGGTGATGCCCTGAAACCGGTCCCAGGATGCTTGTTTCAGGTCAAGGGAGGACCTGGCTTGGCAGATCGGGCTGGACTGTTCCCACAAGGAACAGGGTCAAGACTGATTTGCATATGGCTTGGTCCAAACTGGGGTGGTGTGGTGAGCTAAAGGATGAAGGATTTAACCCAGATCCTTGTGACTGGCGGTGAATGTTTGCATTGTCCAGCATTCGGTCCATCAATTGTTTCTTTTGCATATGTCGCCCTAAGTGGGAAGGCTATGCCCAGACGTGGGTCCCGTGCTCACTACACCACTGGATTCAAGCCAGCCTGGCTGATGAAGGGTGATGCCCTGAAACCGGTCCCAGGATGCTTGTTTCCGGTCCAGGGAGGACCTGGCTTGGCAGTTCGGGCTGGACTGTTCCCACAAGGAACAGGGTCAAGACTGATTTGCATATGGCTGGGTCCAAACTGGGGTGGTGTGGTGAGCAAAAGAATGATGGATTTAACCCAGATCCTTGTGACTGGGGGTGAATGTTTGCATTGTCCAGCATTCCCTCCATCAATTGTTTCTTTTGCATATGTCGCCCTAAGTGGGAAGGGTATGCCCAGACGTGGGTCCCGTGCTCACTACACCACTGGATTCAAGCTAGCCTGGCTGATGAAGGGTGATGCCCTGAAACCGGTCCCAGGATGCTTGTTTCCGGTCCAGGGAGGACCTGGCTTGGCAGTTCGGGCTGGACTGTTCCCACAAGGAACAGGGTCAAGACTAATTTGCATATGGCTGGGTCCAAACTGGGGTGGTGTGGTGAGCAAAAGAATGATGGATTTAACCCAGATCCTTGTGACTGGGGGTGAATGTTTGCATTGTCCAGCATTCCCTCCATCAATTGTTTCTTTTGCATATGTCGCCCTAAGTGGGAAGGGTATGCCCAGACGTGGGTCCCGTGCTCACTACACCACTGGATTCAAGCTAGCCTGGCTGATGAAGGGTGATGCCCTGAAACCGGTCCCAGGATGCTTGTTTCCGGTCCAGGGAGGACCTGGCTTGGCAGTTCGGGCTGGACTGTTCCCACAAGGAACAGGGTCAAGACTAATTTGCATATGGCTGGGTCCAAACTGGGGTGGTGTGGTGAGCAAAAGAATGATGGATTTAACCCAGATCCTTGTGACTGGGGGTGAATGTTTGCATTGTCCAGCATTCTGTCCATCAATTGTTTCTTTGCATATGTCGCCTTAAGTGGGAAGGGTATGCCCAGACGTGTGTCCCGTGCTCACTACACCACTGGATTCAAGCTAGCCTGGCTGATGAAGGGTGATGCCCTGAAACCGGTCCAAGGATGCTTGTTTCCGGTCCAGGGAGGACCTGGCTTGGCAGATCGGGCTGGACTGTTCCCACAAGGTACAGGGTCAAGACTGATTTGCATATGGCTGGGTCCAAACTGAGGTGGTGTGGTGAGCAAAAGAATGATGGATTTAACCCAGATCCTTGTGACTGGGGGTGAATGTTTGCATTGTCCAGCATTCGGTCCATCAATTGTTTCTTTTGCATATGTCGCCCTAAGTGGGAAGGGTATGCCCAGACGTGGGTCCCGTGCTCACTACACCACTGGATTCAAGCTAGCATGGCTGATGAAGGGTGATGCCCTGAAACCGGTCCCAGGATGCTTGTTTCAGGTCAAGGGAGGACCTGGCTTGGCAGATCGGGCTGGACTGTTCCCACAAGGAACAGGGTCAAGACTGATTTGCATATGGCTTGGTCCAAACTGGGGTGGTGTGGTGAGCAAAAGAATGAAGGATTTAACCCAGATCCTTGTGACTGGCGGTGAATGTTTGCATTGTCCAGCATTCGGTCCATCAATTGTTTCTTTTGCATATGTCGCCCTAAGTGGGAAGGCTATGCCCAGACGTGGGTCCCGTGCTCACTACACCACTGGATTCAAGCCAGCCTGGCTGATGAAGGGTGATGCCCTGAAACCGGTCCCAGGATGCTTGTTTCCGGTCCAGGGAGGACCTGGCTTGGCAGTTCGGGCTGGACTGTTCCCACAAGGAACAGGGTCAAGACTGATTTGCATATGGCTGGGTCCAAACTGGGGTGGTGTGGTGAGCAAAAGAATGATGGATTTAACCCAGATCCTTGTGACTGGGGGTGAATGTTTGCATTGTCCAGCATTCCCTCCATGAATTGTTTCTTTTGCATATGTCGCCCTAAGTGGGAAGGGTATGCCCAGACGTGGGTCCCGTGCTCACTACACCACTGGATTCAAGCTAGCCTGGCTGATGAAGGGTGATGCCCTGAAACCGGTCCCAGGATGCTTGTTTCCAGTCCAGGGAGGACCTGGCTTGGCAGTTCGGGCTGGACTGTTCCCACAAGGAACAGGGTCAAGACTAATTTGCATATGGCTGGGTCCAAACTGGGGTGGTGTGGTGAGCAAAAGAATGATGGATTTAACCCAGATCCTTGTGACTGGGGGTGAATGTTTGCATTGTCCAGCATTCGGTCCATCAATTGTTTCTTTTGCATATGTCGCCCTAAGTGGGAAGGCTATGCCCAGACGTGGGTCCCGTGCTCACTACACCACTGGATTCAAGCCAGCCTGGCTGATGAAGGGTGATGCCCTGAAACCGGTCCCAGGATGCTTGTTTCCGGTCCAGGGAGGACCTGGCTTGGCAGTTCGGGCTGGACTGTTCCCACAAGGAACAGGGTCAAGACTAATTTGCATATGGCTGGGTCCAAACTGGGGTGGTGTAGTGAGCAAAAGAATGATGGATTTAACCCAGATCCTTGTGACTGGGGGTGAATGTTTGCATTGTCCAGCATTCTGTCCATCAATTGTTTCTTTTGCATATGTCGCCCTAAGTGGGAAGGGTATGCCAGGACGTGGGTCCCATGCTCACTACACCACTGGATTCAAGCTAGCCTGGCTGATGAAGGGTGATGCCCTGAAACCGGTCCCAGGATGCTTGTTTCCGGTCCAGGGAGGACCTGGCTTGGCAGTTCGGGCTGGACTGTTCCCACAAGGAACAGGGTCAAGACTGATTTGCATATGGCTGGGTCCAAACTGGGGTGTTGTGGTGAGCAAAAGAATGATGGATTTAACCCAGATCCTTGTGACTGGGGGTGAATGTTTGCATTGTCCAGCATTCCGTCCATCAATTGTTTCTTTTGCATACGTCGCCCTAAGTGGGAAGGGTATGTCCAGACGTGGGTCCCATGTTCACTACACCACTGGATTCAAGCTAGCCTGGCTGATGAAGGGTGATGCCCTGAAACCGGTCCCAGGATGCTTGTTTCCGGTCTAGGGAGGACCTGGCTTGGCAGTTCGGGCTGGACTGTTCCCACAAAGAACAGGGTCAAGACTGATTTGCATATGGCTGGGTCCAAACTGGGGTGGTGTGGTGAGCAAAAGAATGATGGATTTGACCCAGATCCTTGTGACTGGGGGTGAATGTTTGCATTGTCCAGCATTCCGTCCATCAATTGTTTCTTTTGCATATGTTGCCCTAAGTGGGAAGGGTATGCCCAGACGTGGGTCCCGTGCTCACTACACCACTGGATTCAAGCTAGCCTAGCTGATGAAGGGTGATGCCCTGAAACCGGTCCCAGGATGCTTGTTTCCGGTCCAGGGAGGACCTGGCTTGGCAGTTCGGGCTGGACTGTTCCCACAAGGAACAGGGTCAAGACTGATTTGCATATGGCTGGGTCCAAACTGGGGTGGTGTGGTGTGCAAAAGAATGATGGATTTAACCCAGATCCTTGTGACTGGGGGTGAATGTTTGCATTGTCCAGCATTCCGTCCATCAATTGTTTCTTTTGCATATGTCGCCCTAAGTGGGAAGGGTATGCCCAGACGTGGGTCCCGTGCTCACTACACCACTGGATTCAAGCTAGCCTGGCTGATGAAGGGTGATGCCCTGAAACCGGTCCCAGGATGCTTGTTTCTGGTCCAGGGAGGGCCTGGCTTGGCAGTTCGGGCTGGACTGTTCCCACAAGGAACAGGGTCAAGACTGATTTGCATATGGCTGAGTCCAAACTGGGGTGGTGTGGTGAGCAAAAGAATGATGGATTTAACCCAGATCCTTGTGACTGGGGGTGAATGTTTGCATTGTCCAGCATTCCCTCCATCAATTGTTTCTTTTGCATATGTCGCCCTAAGTGGGAAGGGTATACCCAGACGTGGGTCCCATGCTCACTACACCACTGGATTCAAGCTAGCCTGGCTGATGAAGGGTGATGCCCTGAAACCGGTCCCAGGATGCTTGTTTCAGGTCCAGGGAGGACCTGGCTTGGCAGTTCGGGCTGGACTGTTCCCACAAGGAACAGGGTCAAGACTAATTTGCATATGGCTGGGTCCAAACTGGGGTGGTGTGGTGAGCAAAAGAATGATGAATTTAACCCAGATTGTTTCTTTTGCATATGTCGCCCTAAGTGGGAAGGGTATGCCCAGACGTGGGTCCCGTGCTCACTACACCACTGGATTCAAGCTAGCCTGGCTGATGAAGGGTGATGCCCTGAAACCGGTCCCAGGATGCTTGTTTCCGGTCCAGGGAGGACCTGGCTTGGCAGTTCGGGCTGGACTGTTCCCACAAGGAACAGGGTCAAGACTAATTTGCTTATGGCTGGGTCCAAACTAGGGTGGTGTGGTGAGCAAAAGAATGATGGATTTAACCCAGATCCTTGTGACTGGGGGTGAATGTTTGCATTGTCCAGCATTCCGTCCATCAATTATTTCTTTTGCATATGTCGCCTAAGTGGGAAGGGTATGCCCAGACGTGGGTCCCGTGCTCACTACACCACTGGATTCAAGCTAGCCTGGCTGATGAAGGGTGATGCCCTGAAACCGGTCCCAGGATGCTTGTTTCTGGTCCAGGGAGGGCCTGGCTTGGCAGTTCGGGCTGGACTGTTCCCACAAGGAACAGGGTCAAGACTGATTTGCATATGGCTGGGTCCAAACTGGGGTGGTGTGGTGAGCAAAAGAATGATGGATTTAACCCAGATCCTTGTGACTGGGGGTGAATGTTTGCATTGTCCAGCATTCCCTCCATCAATTGTTTCTTTTGCATATGTCGCCCTAAGTGGGAAGGGTATGCCCAGACATGGGTCCCATGCTCACTACACCACTGGATTCAAGCTAGCCTGGCTGATGAAGGGTGATGCCCTGAAACCGGTCCCAGGATGCTTGTTTCAGGTCCAGGGAGGACCTGGCTTGGCAGTTCGGGCTGGACTGTTCCCACAAGGAACAGGGTCAAGACTAATTTGCATATGGCTGGGTCCAAACTGGGGTGGTGTGGTGAGCAAAAGAATGATGGATTTAACCCAGATCCTTGTGACTGGGGGTGAATGTTTGCATTGTCCAGCATTCCGTCCATCAATTATTTCTTTTGGATATGTCGCCCTAAGTGGGAAGGGTATGCCCAGACGTGGGTCCCGTGCTCACTACACCACTGGATTCAAGCTAGCCTGGCTGATGAAGGGTGATGCCCTGAAACCGGTCCCAGGATGCTTGTTTCTGGTCCAGGGAGGGCCTGGCTTGGCAGTTCGGGCTGGACTGTTCCCACAAGGAACAGGGTCAAGACTGATTTGCATATGGCTGGGTCCAAACTGGGGTGGTGTGGTGAGCAAAAGAATGATGGATTTAACCCAGATCCTTGTGACTGGGGGTGAATGTTTGCATTGTCCAGCATTCCCTCCATCAATTGTTTCTTTTGCATATGTCGCCCTAAGTGGGAAGGGTATGCCCAGACATGGGTCCCATGCTCACTACACCACTGGATTCAAGCTAGCCTGGCTGATGAAGGGTGATGCCCTGAAACCGGTCCCAGGATGCTTGTTTCAGGTCCAGGGAGGACCTGGCTTGGCAGTTCGGGCTGGACTGTTCCCACAAGGAACAGGGTCAAGACTAATTTGCATATGGCTGGGTCCAAACTGGGGTGGTGTGGTGAGCAAAAGAATGATGAATTTAACCCAGATTGTTTCTTTAGCATATGTCGCCCTAAGTGGGAAGGGTATGCCCAGACGTGGGTCCCGTGCTCACTACACCACTGGATTCAAGCTAGCCTGGCTGATGAAGGGTGATGCCCTGAAACCGGTCCCAGGATGCTTGTTTCCGGTCCAGGGAGGACCTGGCTTGGCAGTTCGGGCTGGACTGTTCCCACAAGGAAGAGGGTCAAGACTGATTTGCGTATGGCTGGGTCCAAACTGGGGTGGTGTGGTGAGCAAAAGAATGATGGATTTAACCCAGATCCTTGTGACTGGGGGTGAATGTTTGCATTGTCCAGCATTCCGTCCATCAATTGTTTCTTTTGCATATGTTGAAGGAACAAGAACAGTACTTCTTCTGCCTCTTGCCAGCAAGAAAGGAAAGAGATTCATTTCCATTGATCTGATCAAACCACACTATGTGGCCGATACTGAATAGCAGGCCGTGTGGGCTCCTGGGTAGCCGCCGATCTCCTCTCGCTACCATACAGAAAGTTCAGACAGAAAGACTAATAACGTTTGAAGATTCTACAGTATGAAGTAACAGAGTTGCCAACAATTGAATGGAACTGGTACCTGTCGAAATTGAACAGCAACAAAACACAAATGAAACACAAATTTCAATTCGGCCTAATATCGACTTCTATGTGAATATGTCTCGGAACGAGTCATCTGCCAGTTCAACGAAACCTGATGAGCTACCAAAGATAGATCGAACTGCGTCTGGCTACTTCATCAATTTTGATACCTTTTCTTTCGATCCAAGTGAACATGAGACACCGCAAGCTACTGTTTCCCACAAAGAAAAAATACATGATCTCTACCTTTGGCTGAAAAAGACTTACCTTGTTTCTCCCTGGTTACAGCTCTGGATTGCAATTGGTCTTCTTTTCCTAGTCATTTGGATAGGCATAGTGACTGTCTTTTTACTGCTCCTGAATGGACATTATCTCCCAGAACGCTCCGCAGTACAACATGTGAACTTGGTCCTGAAACCACATACATCATCTTGTGTACAAAGAGACCTGTCCTTTGTGAAAATTACATCAGTTCTGATTCCTGAAGGAATAGTTTGGGATAGGGTTTCATATGATATATTTGATCCCACTGAACGTTTGAAAATACCACATATATTTAAAATTTCTTTGAGTGATATCATCACCTCCAGTACATTCTCTGATGATTGGGACTTTGAAACTGTGAATAATATGCTGTCTGATTTGGAACAATCTGCTGTATTCTCTAAAAATGAATTGTATGATGATACATCTGATTTTGATACTGTGTATTGTTACCAACATTGTGGTCATCATTTCTTGCACAAAGCAAGTATCCCACGTAATGTTTTTACTTACCATCAATGGGAACATTGCCCAACACCACCGAAAGGTAGTTCACAAACGTTTGCACAAAGGTTTGCTTATTTTTCTGGGTTTAACACTTCAGACCTGACCTCATATTATTATAAGGTTGCACCTACACCTGCAAAGAAAAATATGCTCACTAATACGAAACAGATATACTCTGCTTCCTTTATTTCCCAGCTGTCTTTACAAGGTTTCGACTTTTGGAGGGTCACCATAGACACAAAATCTGTCTGGGAGACTAAAGATTGGCCAGTTCAGGGAACTGAGGCATTATTTAGAGCATGTCTCATACCACAGCAGACTACCTTCCTGAACAACACAGTGCTACAGACTTCCTGTCTTGGACTATCCAAGACCAAGGACTTGAACACACCTCGGATTCCCTCGCTTTTACACTTTAAGGGATGGCAAAACTATACACAATATAGTGAGGATACGCTAGATGACATTATACATGAGGGTTCATACAATTCTTCAGACCCTGATTGGAAGGGATGGTTGGTTTGGCCTATCGACACAAATAGGTGTCAGTCAAGATTCAAGGGTACCACCGAAGGGTTTCGTTTCCATAGGCCTGACCAATGCTATGTACAACGAGAACATCCGGGGATGGTGACATCCTACAGTGTTGGGAAGTTATGCCTAGAGTGGCTGAGAACCTCAACACTGTCCCAGGTGAAACAACACTTCTCCTTACTTTCAGATGACATTGAGATAAGGGATTTTTTACTAGGTCCCTGAAAACCACGTCGTAAACGCTTCATATACGCTATTTACAGCGAAGTATTGAAATTCTCTCAACAGGAAACTGCAGAGAGACTGCATGAAATTGATTGGGTTAACCTAGAGAAGGCTTTGGCAGTGATCGACAATGGCATGACCACACTAACATCCAGGATTTATTTACTGGGCAACATTGTGTCTTGTGCAATAGATATAATGGAACAGGATCTGTCCATTCTTCAACATGGGCAATCGCAGTTGCGATACATTCTATTATTAAGCTGGACGCTACATTCGTTGCACTCTGGTTATGTGCCCAGGCGATATATTAACAGTACGTTTCTGTTTTCTGCTTATAATCTAACAGAGAGGCAGACAACAATGGCACGAAGAGATACAAAGTATACAATGCTGCACATTGAAAAATTGGACCATTTACCTTTCACTGTGGCTGAGTCACCTTCCACAGAATGGTCAATCCATGGCCATATAACATTGCCAGTAACAACATTCCAATTTCGATATTGTCTCCAATACCACCAAGTAGGCAGATATGAAGCATTGGGTAGGGAATACATCCATGAATCTTGGGAATTACCTACAGATTTAGATGCAGGAATGGGGACACTGAAGTCTTTCTCAGCGGTACAGACTGCGAGAATTCGTTAAGTGGGTCTCTAATTTGTCAGGATATTATGCTTCACGGAACTTGTAATGCTTCGGTTGCAAACCTATTGTGCCACTTGAAAGGGTCCCCAGCTGCCATGATTCATCCGGTGTTCAAACTGCTTTCGAATGGGAGTTATTTGATGTTGAATGATCAAGGTTGTTGTGGGATGCTACCAGGCATTGCCTATCTGGTTACAGTGAGTTCCAGGGTTACATGTTGTATGCAAGTATTGTTTCCACCGACCCACACAGTCAGGGAGGCGCCGCTATGGCCTTCGTTGAATGTGTCCCTTCTATGGTTTGATTCTCTGAGCAGACTGAAAGCCATACTTTTACAGAAGGAGGAGGCCTTAACCTCAGCTCGAGAGACTGTTGATCTCCAGGTTGCAAGGTCTACAGCTGAGATACAGGCACTAGTCCGAACTAACTTCCCACTCCATTTCGGGGAAGTGGTACACCGTATCTTTAACATGTCTGATACGAGTGGGATAGTACACCTATTTAAGAACATAGGTTCTGGACTAATAAGCACCTTTCTGACGATCTTCGGAGTAATTCCATTATTAATACACTCCATGCTGGAAAGCGTTTTAGGAGGGCTTCCGCTGGTCCTACTACTTGTAGTGGGTGTCCTGGTTTTAATTTTCCTGCTATGCAATGGACATCCCGAATTCCAAAGAGATGGAAAAAGCGCTCTTGGAGTGACATTTCCGTGAACGCATTGTACTCCATCTGGGCACACCTCGGCTTTGGGAGCTAAGCGAGCATTGGTTTCTGTCATTCAGATCAGTCTGGGTCAACAGTGTTTTGCCTGTACTCCGCTGCTTATTCTGCGGACACGAATGCGTGTTGGACATCTGTCAAACACTTCCATCGGTTGCGCCTCCAGACGTGGATGTACTGCTGGACCCATTAAAGGGCCATGTAGTGCAGTGTCCACAGCGTATTCCAATTCTGATGTTGGCATTCTTAGAGCCTCCACAGGATGCTTCAGCTCCTGTCGGAATGGACACCGGCTCTACCACAGGCTCACAGGCTTCAAGTACTTCCTCAGCAACGGCTGTGGGAACTGGAGAAGATCACCTTTGCTCCATTGACCTGATCCAAAAGGTGTGACAGGGACCGTCGTCTGCGAAGGCAAGCAGCAGTGATGTTGCGTCTCCCACACAGGACACATAAACATTTGGCCCTCCGTGTGCTGGGAACAATTCGGCCTTTTATTGAAAATAACCTAAATTGGAATTCGAAAATATCCTTTTTGTTTTATTTTTGCTCTTTTGCTCTCACTGATCTCTATGGCTTTCGGCGTGCTCAATTGGTCTAACAGTATATTGACTCTTTAGAGGGCTTATATAGCTTCTTTAACTTTTACATACCATGTTTTTAGATGTTTTTATATTCATATTTTAGATGCTTTTTAAGCAGGCATATTTTAGCATTTGTTACTTTGTCGTCCAGTCGGATGAGAAGTGGGTTTTATGAACCCCAAGGTACCTCAATATAGGCCTAAGTAGTTGCACGGCCTTTTACCTACATTTGTCCTACCATTGTTCTACATAACGGTTCTGGCGCTGACCTTTTACCTAGATAGGTGTCGCATAAATGTCATGTGGTTTTCTCCGAAAACTTGCCTCATTTATTATGAATGAGGATTCTCAGTATCACAGCAGGATTACCATCTTCTGTATAATAACTCTGTATAAGGGTCACCACTATCGTCATCCTTGGCCGACATGCCCACAGTATCATGGCACATCTAGGTAGAACCCCTGAGGGTATCTTTCGGGTATATAAGTACCACATCTTTGCTGGGCAAACCAGAGAAGAAGAAACTTCCATGCTAACACACTGACACGAGACGTTGAAATCCCTGCACGCAGACACTCCAGCACGCAGTGGTCTGACATCGCTCGCGGGGTGTCCAACTCGAGACCAAGACGGGATCCTTCGCTCTCTCACATCAGGTGATAGGGTTGGCTCTTTCCTAGGGGGATTCTTGGCTATACACTAGGCCTGGGCGGTAAATTCCGTTCCGCTCGCGTAATTTGCGTAATTTGGGAAACTTTGCGTTCCGCTTAGAACGCGGAATTACCAAAAATTCCGCTTTCCGCGGCTTCGCGGAATTTTTTGTGTGTTTGCGCTTTCAAAATGCGTGTTCGCGAGATATTTCTCCCCGAGCACGCAAACAGCATTCGCGAACAGGAAAAAAGCATCGCGAACGGGCGGAACAAGCAATTCCGCATGTTCGCGGAACTTTTGCGTGCTCGCGGGGATATTTTACCATTTCGCGGAGCTTTGCGTAGCGCGACTACGCAAATTCCGCCCACCCCTATACCTACATACATGCTAGGTACACTTAGGTACATCTAGTTAGAGTTAGCATCGTAGGAGTACGAATTATTACTGTCATGTATTTATATGCCTGCATATACTCACTGTTTTAGCACTATGGTAGAATTCTACCATTTAATTACTCTATTGGTGCTGGTAATCGTCTATATCTGTTTCTGTCTCAAGGTTGTTGCAGCACATGTATTTTATACTAGAGTTACGCTGGTTCAATAAATACTTATTGAAAACGTCCCCACCGTTTAGTCTGTATATCTCTCTGAGACAAAGTAAGCACGAGTGACTGAGCGAAAAAATACTGTACTGTTTCCACAGTCCCTGAGGGGTCAGGGTTGTCATGTTCGATAGTTGCCAGAAATTATTCGCTCCTTGGTAAGGTTGTGGGGCTTATAGTGGCACTGTGAGCTAGCTAGTCTACAGACTACCATATCCTTCGGGGTGTCTGGAACCAGTCTGGACACTAATCCCTTAGTTTATGTTGTCTAAACGAGCAGATCCTATATAGATTTATAGGAACGACATGACAATTTCACCAGGAATTAATACATAAACATAGACAAAAACGCACACACACTCTCCCCCTCTTTGCTTTGAAAGTCTTCCTTTTCTACTGCCCCTTCAGCCCCTCTCCTATGCCCTACTTTGCGTATAATGTATTTTAACATTATATGCCAGCGTGATTGTTGGAAAATCTGAAGCTTACCCCCCAATCTTACTGACCAAGCTATGCCCCTGTCAATGGGCTAAGAATTTCAGTTTAATATAAAAATGTATATTACTCTGTGTACAACACACAATATTAAATGAAATGCACCATTCTTCATCAAGAAAGCGCACACTCACCATGTGTGTCTGGGCCAGCGGATGGCAGGCACTCATTCTTAGGAAATGTCTGAGTGTGTTTTAAGACCTTTCGCCCCATACTGGGCTACATTGTCCCATGAAACTATCGCCAAAAAGAGATCACAATTGTTGGACCACTACTCGGTTTGCTTAACTAGGAGGGCGCTTGACCCTGTTTGCACATGGGAAACTGGAAGCTCATTTTCACAAGGTGCGCCTAAAGAACTTTTCAGAGTATGAGCAGAAAACAGAGAACGTTTTTGGAACATGTCACTGTCAGGTATTGACATTGTTACTCGGTTGTAAGGGGATCAAGTGATTCTGAACACAAACTGGATCATGACACACATATTCTGTATTTTACTGTATTTGGTACCTTGGTTTTGAAACTAGATTGAAATACAACAAGAACATAGACACTGACATTGGGCCCACTATAAACATGGGCTCAGTCAGCGGAAAAACAAATCATTGTGCCACTGTCAGAATCCAGAAAGACTTGAGATAGAAGTCTCTTAGTAGTATATCTGATGTTCCAATGCTGAAAGGCTGTGGCCTAATCAGATTTAAGCATCACTTTGCAGCTCCTCTGCTCAAATCTCTAAAGCAACAGCACCGACAGTTCACATGAAGGCAGGATGTATTGAGATCTTGATTAATTTGTAGTCCATTCTGTTATTCTGCTATAATGACTCCACTGCAGCACACCCATGCCAGGCAAAAACCAAAGACTAGCTGCTCGGATTTAAAATTAAAAAGTCCCTCGAGTCAAACAAATAAAAAGCTTTACTTTGTGGTGAAAATTACTTGACTGGAAGTGACAATTATTTCTGTAAATTTGGCATTAGGACGCCCTGAGTGCGTAATTTCTAGGTGGTCATAATGAAATATTCATGCTGATGCATACTTAAATGCTGTGGGTGCAGTTAATGTAATTGATTGGGGTACTTCTAGACCGGGCACTTGGAGAATAGTTTGACTTTGTGTTTTCCGCATTTTGTTTACAGAAATGAACACTTTGCTGGTAGATAGCACGCTTTTTGGATGGCATGAAAAGAGAAATGCAAAGTTGCAATAGATAACTATTGCATGTCGCAGATTTCCCACGTTTGTTTTCCAATCATCAAATGTTTCAAGATAGGTGGAAGAGGGGGCTTGATTTCTGCATGGGGCTAGAGATACCAGTATTCAAGGCGAGGGGGTGCCCCCAGAAACACCCCAAGATTTGGAAGAGGTGGGCGGAATATCGGGGATTATATCTAAAGCCCATTCCGGCTGCATCAAGAAGGGAAAAATGGATGTGACGACAAGATGATGAGAGACAAATGTGGTTGTACTTATATAGCCATTGGATCTGGGTGGCTGAGAACTGCATGCGTTAGATTTTATATTAGATGTATGGCACTGCTGTTTATTGTTGGGGCAATGGTTCTGGCATTATTAGATTCTAAACTGTTTTATTTTGATACTGCAAATGTCAACATCAATACTGCCACTATGTATACTATATTATCAACAACCCTGGATGTACCAGGGCTGCTACGGCTGTTGCCAATAAAATTTGTTATGAAAAAAAGAAAGAAATGTTTCAAGATTAAAAACATGGAAGGATTTGATAATCTTGCAGCAGCTTTACTTTTATACCTCACTTTGGGTTAAATAAAGTATAGCTGTGTACTGCTACTAAATGGAACAACCTAAATTTACAGAGTGAGCCAGGACTACTATAGCTTTAATTTGTGTTTGTTAGTTGGTGGTGGGCGGGGTCACAGACACCATGCCACCAAGGCACCTATACTAAGTGCCCCAGTAAATCTAATAAAGGGCATAAACAGTGCGTGTGCTCAATTTCAGATTACGAGCCATGCCCAATTACCGCACACCCAACATTTTTCCCCACACACATTTTGCCAGGAAAAACACATGGTGAAATTTGCACAGGACTACATATTTGAAAATAGGGAATGCACACCCACTTAAAATTGTTTTATCCATTTAGTCCTCACCATTCATCCATGGTCGCGTGCTCATTGGAATGGTGCCCTGCCCCAATGGCACCTAGTAAGAGATTGCTATGTTCGAGGGACGGTTCCCCGCCCCCGCTCCAACGGCACAGCATGATGCTACTTGCATAATTTCTTCTTTTGTACATAATTTTATTCCTGGTTTTCCTTTAGTTTCATCATATCTTCCATGGAAGATATGATGAAACAAAGAAAACCAGGAATAAAATTATGTACAAAAGAAGAAATTATGCAAGTAACATCATGCTGTGCCGTGGAGCGGAGGCGGTGAACCGTCCTCGAATATAGAAATTTGCACAGGAGCCATACGCCAGACCGTGCAGAAATCGGGTTTAGTAACTTTGATTCCATTACGTCTGACACAGCAGCTGCCCCTGGCTGTTTTTGCAAGGTAGTTGGTGGATAGTTTGAGGAACAGGCACAGATAGCCAACCAGAGCATCTAACATCAGTGAGCAAAGTTCAGAGCCATCACTCGTAGGCTACGGGAGAAGTCAGCACTGGTGGGCAGGGAGAGGAGGAGCCATATTGGTGAGAAGTGTGAGCAATGAGACTGGTGGCTCTGGTGGTTGCTATGAGGACTGGACACAGGTGAGAAGTGTGAGTTGGCAGCACAGTGAGCAATGCGAGAAACAGACACTGAAGCTTACAATGAAGAGAAGGCAGTGAGGGTCCTTATGAGTATCTGACACTGGCACTGGTGGAACAGTGTACCTGTCTGACACAAGTGGGCAGTGAGAAACTGGCACTGGTGAGAAGGGGTAGGAAGCATCAATGGTAGACAGTGTGAGAAGACCAAGTTGGTAGTCAATATGAGGAGATGCATCTAGAAGGAGGTATGAAGAGCTGGCCATAGACAGGGCAGGACTGGGAAGCAAAACCGGCCCCGGCAAAGTGCTCGGCCGGCCCCCCGAGGGGTTAGGGATGCAGCCGAGCTGTTTGCCAGGGCCGGTTTCTGCCGATTTTGTTACAGGGGCTGATATTGCAGCTATGCTGCAAAAACGGCCCTGTAACAAAAACGGCCCCCCAGGGGCCCAAAACCGGCTCCCACCCTGGCGGCCCACCGGGGAAATGCCCGGTGCCCGCTACGGCCAGTCCGGCCCTGGCCTTAGACACCAGTGTGAGAAGCTGACACAGGTGGGCTCTGTAAGGCAATGGCCCTGGTGGGCATTGTGAGAAGAGGTACTGGTGAGCTGTGTGAGGAAAGGGTGCTGATGTGCTCTATGAAAAGCAGGCAATGGTGGGCGGGATAAGGAGCTTTTGCTGGTGGGAAGAATGAGTATGCTGCATTTGGTTGACAGTGTGGGGAGCTGGTACTGGTGAGCACTAGATGCAGCTAATACTAGCAGGCAGCATAAGAAGACGGCACTAAGGGGCAACGCAAGGTTTTGGCACAATCTGGCAATACGAGAAGCTGCCACTGCAGTTATGTTATGTTGAACGTTTTATAGAGCGCACAGCTACCCAAGACGAGCTTCCTGGCACTGACAGGAAAAATCATGCGCAGAGTTATCTGAAACAATGAGGGGCATATTTACAAGCCCCTTGCGCCACTTTTGCGCCGCCGTTGCGTCACGCATACAGATATCAGTTACCACATTAGCAAATGAGCGACCGCCACTTCTTGCTCCGCTGATGTGCATTGATGCGCTGGCTTTCGTAGGCAGCCTGGGGAGTGAGTAATGCTAGGCGATGTGAGGATGGTGGAGTGGCTAACAGTGTACAAATATGGCTCTGTCAGGTAGTCTGATAAATTGTCATTGATTGACAGTGTGTGTGTTTGTCAGAAACTGGCATTGGTGAGAAGTAACAGGTATTAGTCAACATTGAGAACAGTCCATACTAGTGTGACTCAGACTTCAGCTCTCCCAAATCTGCACCTGTTGCACCATGTTCACTCTCAAGGTTCTCTCCGCGACACAGGAAGATGGGCAGATGCCAAAGACTTGACTTTTATACCCACCAAAATATGGATAAAGCAGGAGCCATGGCTAGTCGTATGCATCATTTTACAGCTAATTTGAAGTTAGCTATGTCTTTTAAGGTCTTTGATCTACTGAAACTATCATTAATACAGCACCTATTCCTGCAGCTTGTAGCTGCTTTTTCTGCCTCTGTGGCTTAACTGAAATTATCTCGTTTTGAAATTTTACATTCACAAAGCAGGTTCTTGCACACTTTTTCACGAATGTCGAGCGTGAGCTGCAGTCAAATTTTCCTGAAAGTTTATTACACGGTAACAATGCTAAAGCTAAGCTTTTCCTTTTTAGGTCGAGCCTAGACAGCGCTAGCACTGTCAGGATGTTCTGTTGTATGTACTTTGAGGGCTTTGACTCCTCCCATCGCTTGTGATTTGTTTAGTCGGTTGTCTTGTAAACATCCTTGCTTGCAAGTGGGTAATTTGGCTTCCTGGTCCCTGCTTTTTCAAAGTTGTTCACTCCCCTGGAGTATTGCCTCAGGACTTGTAGGCTTCTGCTTGTCCCACTGTAACATCTCTTTAGGGACTACTTATCCCTTTCTTTATGAGCATTTGACTAAAGCGCTGGATGTTTTCAGTGCTCCGAGGTCCGTTTCTGTAAACTGCGCTGTAAATCATGTTCTTATCTCCTTACTTACATTTGGTGTGCATTCAAAGACTGAGATCAAATTTTAGAGGCTGTTTTCGAGTGCACAAATGGGCAGCATAGCGACTGCGAAGACGTTTGAGATGAAACGGCTTCTCTGTGTTATCTTCCCTCCCCCCTCTTCCTTGTTACTTTCTGTCCTATGTACAGTTGTTGGCTTTTTCAAGCTCACTTCCATCAGAGGAAACCTTGGGGCAGGCACGAATACAGCCTCGCGCTGTGGGAGCGAGTGTGACACTATTTGTTTTGTTATTTGTGTGTGACTCAATTCAGTTCAATTCAATTCAATACAACTTTATTTTGGCTATCAAAGCCATAAAAGCACATAGAAAGGTGAAAAAAAATCTAATTCATAAAATTATCATTAAAAGATTTTTGACATTAATGCACAAGTTACTACTTGTGTAACGATATATCTGTAAGAGACATTAGTTAGTGATATATTCCTTCCCCAGGCGTCAGACTGGATCCGGAAAGTTTTTCATCAGCAGTACCCCTGCGCGTCGGTAGGGGGCGTCGTGCGGCTCCGCGTCCGTCGCTGGCGTCGTAGGCGCCGAGATGATGTCACGGAGACTACTTAGGCGCCACCCATGCGCGCTGACGTCAGTTCTGCACACGACTTTCCGCGCCAGGAACGCAGAGCCATGCAAGAACTGACCACTGGTGCCATGAAACTAGGGCCCTGAAAGGGATGACCTTAACCCTAGAATCAGTTCGCAGAACGGGGAGGATCGGTGGGGCGGTAAGGAATCTATCACTAACTAATGCCTCTTACAGATATATCGTTACACAAGTAGTAACTTGTGCATCTGAAAGAGACACAGTGATAGATTCCTTACCTTAGAATAGATACCCCAGCAATACCAACTCCGGTGGTAGGTCTGCGAATAGATTACACCAGAAAGTCACGGAGAACAGAACAGCGAAAGAAGCCGTCTCTCCGGACTTGACTGTCAAGGCAGTAATGCTTGGTAAATATGTGCTGCGAGGCCCACGTAGCTGCCTGACAAATATCCTGCAAGGGAACGCTGCATCCCAAGGCAGTAGTGGCTGCCGTCTCCCCGGTAGAATGGGCACGCAGCCCCACAGGAGGCTCCTTCTTAGCCAACGAGTAACACGCTTTGATGCACAGAACTACCCACCGAGAGATGGTTCGTTTGTGCACGGCTCGACCTTTTTTGGCGCTTGCGTAGCCAACAAAGAGCTGGTCATCCACCCGGAACTGTTGTGTGCGCTTCAGATAGAACGAGAGCGCACGTTTTGGGTCCAGACGGTGGAGCCTCTCTTCCTCTTTTGAAGGATGCGGAGGCAGAAAGAAGGTGGGCAAAGTGATGGTCTGCCCGATGTGGAAGGGCGTGACAACCTTTGGCAAGAAAGAAGGACGGGTCCTTAAAACCACCTTGTCCGGATGAACAGAAAGGAAAGGAGGTTTAGAAGAAAGAGCCTGGAGCTCACTCACTCTTCTGGCAGAGGTGATAGCTACCAGGAAAGCCGTCTTTAGAGTAAGAAAGACGTAAAGGACAGTTATGAAGGGTCTCAAAAGGAGCGCACATCAGATAGGTCAAGACAAGATTTAAGTCCCATTGAGGCATTATGAAAGGCACGGGAGGAAACGTGTGTGTTATGCCTTTCAGGAAACGGTTAACAACCGGGGACTTAAAGAAAGAAGGCTGATCTGGTAGCCTGAAAAAGGCGGAGATGGCCGAAAGATAACCTTTGACAGTGCCCAGAGTAGAGCCCTGCTGGGCCAAGGATAGTAGGAACAGAAGGACCTCAGAAAGAGGGGCAGAAAGGGGATCCACAGACTTTGCTGTGCACCATGCCACTAACTTGTTCCACCTGCAGGCGTATACCGTCTTAGTGGAGGGACGCCTGGCTGCCAGAATGACATCACAGACTTCGGGAGGAAGATCGAAAGCTGTCAACTGTCGCCGCTCAATCTCCACGCATGGAGGTGGAGGCTGGACAGGTTCGGGTGGAGGACCGTCCCCTGCTGCTGCGACAGAAGATCCTCCCGAAGAGGCAGTCGGATCGGGGGATCGATCGACATGCTGAGTAGCTTTGTGGTGTGGTTTGTGGACTCATGGACTGCATTGCTAAGTTAGCTTAGGCCTGGCTGCCATGATGCCTCTTTGCGCACGTTACTTTGTGCCTTTGTTTTCCAGCCTTTGCTATTTTAGAACTGTTTGCTTATCACCTTTCCTCCTGTTCCCTTTGGGTTGTGTCTGCACATCATGTACAAGGTCGAAAAACAATGTCCCTTATTCTTGCTGATCTGGTCAGCCCCTCGCACTTAGACATAACACTGATTGCAGCTGCACTGGAGAATTTCGTGTGCATTTAATATTGTGATTTCAATGTCAGCGGCACTTGGAGAAAAACCTTTCCAGAGAGAAGAGCTGTGCTTGTCTGATGATGTAAACCTAGCATCTAGATATTGAGGTATGAGGGTCTGCCAGCCAAAGCCCAGAGGTCTTCTGTTTTTATAATAAACTAGTTATTAGCACGGGGAGGGTGGACAGGTCATTTAGCCCAATATCCACTGTCTGTATAAAATGCTGTCCCCGTTTGTATTCTATGGAATTGTAACTATGCTTATTATTTTATTCTTATGCATTATGCTGATAGTACTGGCACGTGTACTGTATCTTAGAGCACGATAGTTGAAATAAACATTTAAACTATACAGTGTCTCTTATTACGCATGTTGTGGACAGGTATGAGTGAGTTACGAAAGGGCGTCCTTGCTCCCGCGAGTCCTGAGAGAGAGAGACCGTGTTCTGGGTTGTCTAATCATTGGTAGCTGTGCTGCTAATGAGACGCTAATGCTAGTCGGGTTGGGATTGTGGGTACTAAGGTGTATGGTTGGCTCACCACTATACTCCGAGGTCCTATTATCCTGTGCATAGCTCTGTGTATGTGCAGAATCCCTACAACATGGCGCCACCAACGAAGTGGGCTGCTTATCTGCGAGACGCTTGAGTAGTACTTGTGCTTGTCCACAATTCCCTTCACATACGTTTCCGGAAACGGGTGTGAAGGTGATACCTCCTATATTGATGTTTTTATAGGTTCTTTCAAGCTTGAAGTTATTAAAAGGTGCTAATATTGACCCAAGATTGTGCTGCCTTGTATTAGGTTGTCGGTTATTCTTAGCCCTAATGGCTGTTGAAATTGCGGCACATAGCCGTGCGGCGCTCAAAGCTCATTTGACAGCGTATGGAGTGCCAGACGCGGGTGTCGATCTGATCTTCGTGGTACAAGCAGATCCTGCTTACCATTTTGAAGTATTTTACTCGTGGATCACCTTTGAGGCGGTGGATGGGACTGACCATACGTTCCATGAATATACAGTCACCGCACCTCCAAACAATTATAATCCTTATCGGAATCTTGAAGTGCCGCTCACGGCATGGCAACACTGTGTTTGATTTGATGGCGCCCTCCCCCAACCGGTAACCACGGTTAGATTAGGCCCCTTATCGATAGACGGGGCCACTTGGCCGGTTTTGGCCGGGTATAGCCCACATCCGCGTTATATGACGCTTCCGGTCGCTGACCTGCGTATCTTGCATTCGTCTTTGATACGTGTGCATAGAGCTTTAGTACAGTATGTTACGGGCAACATCCAGCAAGCCCCTCCTGGAGTTGCTGCACATCCAGCTGGGCCTGGCGGCAAACCATAAGTCCTGTCATGGTTAATTCGGTGATGGGCAAGCGCCCACAAAATAAGGACGATTTACCTTATTGGCTTGCAGAGAAATTTGACCAGCTGGAGGCTGTTTTTCCGAATACTTCTCCTGTGGATAAACACAGGATTTTGACGATTAGTTTGCCAAAAGATTTAATTCCCGAGTTGACAGATTGTAACAACTGGGTTAAGGTATTCGCTGCGGTATATGCAAAATGTTTCAGCACTCCTTCCATGACAGTTCTCCCCTCTGTAATCAAACGAGTACAGGATGAACATGGCCCTGAAGCGGCTGTGGAATTAGGGATGAGACTGGTGGGAGTGTTCGATGTAGTGGCTGAACTAATCCTTGGTAATGTCAAGGGTGATGCAGTTAACTTTCAAGTAGCTAATGCAACTGAAACATTCATTACTGTCGAGACAGCAGACACCAGAGTGGCACCCCCTGATAGACTACATAATATTGTCATCCAAATTGAGGGTGACATACAGCGTGTAATTAAAGGGATTTTTTGGGAAAATCTAACCTCTTCATATGACATTTTGTTAGCGGAGGCGGATTGGCCGCCCCCATTCGTACTTGCTGCTCGTAAAGGGGAGGAGGTAATCCTTCCAAGCTTTTCTCGCCATGTCCCCAAGGACAAAGCGGAGGCACTTGCAGTTGAATGGGCTGTAGCCTTGGCTCCGGCGTTATACCGTAATCACGTGGGGTGGGATGAGGATTCACCCTCCCATGAAATACCTTTGCAGTCGCTGCCACAGCCACAACCCCAATATCCCATCAAACGGGAAGCTAAAGGTCCCGTTTCCGAAATTCTGACACAGTTAGAATATCAGGGAGTAATAGAAACATGCATATCACCCATGAATAATCCCCTTTTCGCGGTTTCTAAACCCGATGGATCGTACCGCCTAGTATTGGATTACCGGCATTTGAACTCTCATTGTCGTACCTTTGCGGTGCAAAATACCCATAGTTCTGCGCTTGTAGACAGTCTTGTTCGTAAAAAATATAAAACGACACTTGACCTATCCAATGGATTTTACACGCACAACTTAGCCACGGAGTGTAGCCAATGGAGCGCTTTTACCTCCGGTGGTAAACAATTCAAATTCCGGTGACTCCCTATGGGCTACAAAAACAGTCCAGGTGTATTCGCTGCCCGTGTTGTCTCTTTGTTAGACGGCATAGACCCAGATGCATGTTCGTACGTCGATGATATTTACCTGACAGACGACAAATTATACCCGCATCTTTCCCGAGTGGACCGCATTATTCTCGAGTTTGCGGTCTTAGGTTACAAGTTTAACTTTGCCAAATCTCACATTGCTGAATTAACAGTTTTGTTTTTGGGCTATGAGCTCAACAATGAAGGTAAGGGCTTAGCCCCTCATTTCTTGGAGAAATGCGCACTTTTGTGCCCTCCAACCACACTGAAGAAACTTCAGTCCTTACTGGGTTTTCTAAACTTTGGGCGTACCTATATTCCCGAATATGCCCAGCGTATCAAGCCTCTTTATGCCTTGATACAACCAAACTTTTCGAAGTCATGTTGGCTTCCCGAGCATTCCTCTATACTGCAGTCTTTGCAGTCTGATCTACTTGAATCTAAATTCTTGTTGACGCGTGACAACCACACCAACTTGGTGATTAGAATAATACCAGGGACAGTGGGTTTCACGTACTTAACCTTTAACGAAGGTGACACAGTACCTATTGCATACAAGTCACATCTATACACTTTGGCAGAGTTGCGATTTTCCTCTGTGGAGAAAGTTTTGACAGCAGTGCAAATGGCGATTCTAAAGGAACACGCACTGGCACAGGGAAAACGCATTTTGGTGGTAACACCATATCCTGCCCTTGAGGCAGTGACGAAAGCAAGTGTACCGAACTCTAAGGCATTGCACCCCCGTTGGATACAATGGGCTACATCCCTGACATCCCCGGATGTCACTTTTATCTTTGATTCTTCACTTCAGACACAGGAGTTTTTACAGTATGAATTTATTCATCCTCCTCCTCTGTCTTTGCTACCGCTTGAGGAGTACGAATGTATTATCTATACCGATGGTTCGGCACAACCGACCACGGGTTCCAAGCATGCTTATTCAGCAGCATGTGCTATTGTTGCAGGTACTATGGTGAACGGTGAGTTCAAACAGACTGTAATGTATACTCAGGCACTAGGAGACAGTACTGCACAATTAGCCGAGCTGCGCGCTCTGGTGCTCGCCCTTGAGTTCGCTAATCCAGACGTGACTACCCTTATTGTATGCGATTCTTACTACTGTGTTCAGTCTTTCAATGAAAATCTATTCTTTTGGTCACAAAATGACTATAGAGATGCAAAAGGCAGCACAATTAAGCATAAAATGCTTTGGGTTCGAGTTGCAGATCTGAAACAACGTCTACCTCTCACACAGGTAGTTCACACACTTGGCCACCAGCGTGTGGGCGCACACACTAGTCGGTAACGGTTTGGCAGATGAGGCTGCCAAATCAGCAGTAGCAACGTGCACAGTAGCAGCAGTTACAAGATCCATGACTAAAATAGATAAAGATATGTTGGCAGCAATAGCTGCAATAAAGGAAGGTGCTAATTACCCAAGGGGTTTCCCTTCCAAGTACTCTTATCTCTTAAGTCCCGATCAGACTCCTTATGTAAGTATTCCGGACGTTGGGGATCGGCTGATTCCCAACGCGGACCGCAGATTTTCCTTGATAACTGCCGCACACGAAGGAATGGCTTCGGCTCATACTGGCGTGTCTGCGACGGTTTCCATCTTGCAGCAGCGTTACTGGTGGCGTGGTTTATATAAACAAACCCGTACTTATGTGCTTTCTTGTGACGTTTGTCAACAAATTAAGCCTTCTACGGTTACACGACCACCGCAAACACCGCTCTGCATCTCAAACAGACCTTTTGGGTGTGTTTACCTGGATCACTGCGGTCCATTTTCATCTGACACTGCATATAAATACATCTTAGTTGCAGTAGACTCGTGCACACGTTTCATCTGGGTCTGGCCACAACGGAGTGCTGATGCTCGAAATGTCATCAGGGATTTGCGTTTATTTGTGGGAATTTTCGCCTGTTGCACCTTCCATTCTGACCAAGGTCCAGCGTTCGCCTCTAAGGCTTACAAGGACGCAATGGGTTCACTGGGGGTGCAGGTGAAATTTTCGTCTCCATATCGGCCTGAGGGTAATTCGATTGTTGAACGAATGAACCGTGACTTAAAGCAATCCTTGACAGCTAGAGTTTTAGGTACTGGCAGGAACTGGCTGGCCCACTTGTATACGGTACAACGTGCACTTAATAATCTCCCTAGAAGACCTCTGGGTGGGCGGACCCCATACGAAATGCTCTTTGGCATAAGAATGTTTGTGCCTGACCTTGATGGTCTAGACATGGCGGTGCAATCCGCAATCTTTGACGTAGATAATCATTCTACTATGTTACAGGACTTACAAGAAGCCCGAGACAAACTAGCAATCGCACATTTACCTTCAGCCACAGACGCTGCGCTGCAGATTCCGGTTGCCGGCTGGCTTCCGAAAGTTGGAGACCTGGTCCGAGAGAAGGTGGAGAACAAAAAAGAATTTGGCCCCTCTTATCGTGCACCGGTTCCAGTCCTTGTCTTGAAGGGTACTCGTACAGTCATCTTACCACCGCTTCCTGGTCGCAAGGAAAACAGATGCATCTCAGTGGAAAATGTCAAGTTACAACATTTGGCCGATCCTGAATAGTGTAACACCAGAGGTCTCTTGTCCAGTCATTTACAGGACAAATGTTCGTGGCCCTTCTGCACGAACGGTCACTGATGTTGCCATTGAGATGGTAGATTTGCCTGATCGTCTGCTAGAAGACCCGGATTCCCCCTGCAACGAGGAGACCGAGTATACCTATCCCGTCACCGAGTCCGTGGCTCATTTACCAACAACGCCACTGAGACCAACACGTTATTCTTTTGACTCGGATTCCGCCTCAGCACTTATCCCGTCCAGATTCAGTATTTTTGTATCCTGGTTTAGAGACAATTTTTGATTCCCCCATGGACATACATCTGGTTGGTGCTATTCCTGATTTTTCTGTTCATGTCCATTGGCTTTGTCACAGTCTTTTTTCTACTCATTAATGGTCACTATTTACCAGAACGCTCTGCTGTGAACTGTGTTGCTGGAACTTTGGCTCCACATTCTTCATCTCACATCATGAAGCGGGACCACACATTTGTGAACATTTCAGCGTTTCCAGTTGCTGATGGCATCGTATGGGATGCAGTAAATTTCCAAATTCATGGCCCAACCGAGATTGTTAATGTACCAAATGTCCTCCGTGTTTCAATGGGTGATGTCTTAAAAAGTAATATTCATTCTGACGATTGGATGTACATGCTGTCGAATCGTTATTTTCTGATTTGAAATATTATGCTGCTTTTAATGCTGAGGATTTGTATTTAAATTCTGCAAGTTATGCCGACTTATACTGTTACCAGCATTGGGGAAACCATTTTCTCCATAAACCAAGTACCCTTCGGGGTCCTTTTAATTACACACAATGGGAACATCGTCCGACCCCTTTACCAGGTAGCTCCCAAACTCTTAGAAATAAGTTTACTTATTTTACAGACTTTGATAGGTCGAACCCTGGGTCCTATTATTTTAAACTAAACACTTCATCTACTCAAAAAATCATGTTGACCCATACCAAATTGCTTTATTCGGGTTCCTTTTTAAATGCCTTATCTGTCGGTGGGTATGGACATTGGCGGGATACCATTGATTTAAAATCTATCTGGGGCTCCAAAGCATGGCAGGTACAAGGCACAGAAGCCTTGCACCGTGCTTGCCTCATCCCAGCTCAGATTCTATTTTTGAATCAAACCATCTATCAAACAACGTGTTGGGGTTTGGCTACTTCCAAACAATTAAATGCACCTTCCATTCCTGTATTATCTTCCACTCCCAACGAAAGCTTGCTTTTCAATATTTCCATTGTAACTTTGCAAGCTTTGTTCCAGAACAATTCATTCAACATGTCTACGATTGTTCAGTCACCCTGGTTGGCTTGGCCCATAGCATCCAATGCCTGCCAACTGCGTTTTCATGACACAGATCCTGGTTATAAACAGGATAGGCCGGACCCCAGGTTTTCTGACTCTCGTACTGTTACAACGTATTCTGTTGGTAAATTATGTAAACAGTGGTTGCAGCACTCTTCCTTAGATTCGGTTAAACAACATCTATCCCTCTTATCAGGCAACATTGATCTGTCCGACTTTGTTCTGGGACCTCGTGGTCCTCGACCAAAAAGATTCATTTATGAGACTTATAATGAACTCTGGAAGCTTTCGCAAATTGAAGCTGCTTCCCGTCTTCGGGAAATAGATCAAGCAAATCTAGAAAAAGTGCTTGCTGTTGTTGACAATAGTATTAATACCCTGTCTTCCCGCATTTACACAATAGAGAATATTGTTTCCTCTGTTGTTGATATTGTACAAGATGATGTTTCTGTGTTGTATCATGGTCAAAATCAATTGCGTTCAGTAATGCAGTTTGCATGGACTATGCAAACCCTTAAAATGGGGAAAGTTCCTTGGCACTTTTTGAACACCTCTGCCTTATTCTTACCTTTTAATTTGACTGAGAAACAGCAGTTCATGTCCATGAAAGATGCAGAATACACTCTGTTACATATCGAGAAACTAGAGCCCTTACCATTCTCAGTGGCAGAATTAGATTCTGCTGTGTGGTTAGTAAAAGAGGTAATCGCTTTCCCTTTTTTTTCTTTATTTTAGTTCGGTTCTTGCATGAAACATTACCCTGTTGGCCGCTTTCAGCCTTTGGGCAGTGCTTTCCTGCATGAACTTTGGTCCCTGCCTTTCACGTATAAATGTCTTTGGGACGGGAAGGAAGTTTTTCTCATGGGGGAGTCATGCGATTCTACTGTGGGTCATTCCCTTGTTTGTAAACACATTAATTGCACGGAGCTTGTAATGTTTCGGCTCCGAATCTTGCTTGTGTTCTAAAGGGCATTCCTGCTCCTTCTATCTCTCCTACTTTCACTGTGCTTGCAAATGGTAGCTTTCTCCTTCTAAATAATCAGGACTGCTGTGGCATGCTTGCCGGTATACCCTATATTGTAACGGTTTCCCACAGAGTTGTCTGCTGCAAAAATGTGCTTTTTCCTCCCCCGCACAGCACCGTAGATAGTTCCATTTGGCCTTTCATTCCGACTTTGAAGGCAGATTTCAATAAATTGAGCAGAATAAAGGCACTATTATTGAATCAGGAGGTTATGCTCACATCCGCCCGGGAGACGTTCATTCTCCAGGTGGCGAGTACCCACAGTGAAATACAGGCCATGTTGAACACCAACCTCCCACAACATTTCGGTGAACTGATTCACCGTGTTTTCAATGCTTCCCGCACCGCAGGTCTTGTGCACTTTTTTAAATGTGTGGGTTCTGGCCTTGTTACCTCTTTTCAAACTATATTTGGTGTAATACCGGCTTTTATTCATTCCATTTTTTCCAGCGTCTTTGGCGGCTTTCCGTTGATCCTCGCTTTGGCGGCTGGTATATTGCTATTGGTCTGTTTGCTACGCAATGGCTGCACTTCCTGGAGCCCACCTCAACCGCGGTCGCCTTCGGGTGCTCCGTGAACGCCTCCTCGCCGGCTTCGGCGTCCTGCCATTGGCGACGCTTGGTGTGTCCTATAGACTTTCTTTTCGCTTTGCGTATTTCACATGCGTGCAACCTGTGATGTCTTGCATCCGATGTCCTTTCTCGTGGTCCTTGGATTATTGCCTTTCCAATACGTCTCTGTCTCGCCCGGATTTTGTCCAGTTGGTGGGTCCCTTAGAGGCCCATGAACGAGACTGTTCCGGCCCTGGCTACATGGCGCGTGCGGCTGCACTTGGAATTTTAGCACAATGGGATGTCTGGGCGGCTGCTCAGAATCTCCTACAACGAAGCTATATTGAGTATCACGCAAGTTGTCCCGCAATGCTGTTCGCTGCTCCCTCTTGCGAGGAACATGAATGCAGTTTTGATTTATTGGACTGGATGGCATCTCTTTTTTCTGATGATTCCAACGATGTCCTCTTGGAAGGTGTGGCATTTTTCTGCACCTACACTTTTTTGGATTTGGGGGCCTCCACTTTCAGCGTTCCTGCCGCCCTGGACGTTTTTATCTATTTTTGTTTCTCCCGTTCCTTGTCCGTCCCTTGGACACAGTCCGTCATGTCCATTGCCGTTCTGCTCAATCTCTTTGAACTCTGTCTTCGTCCTATGTCTTTGCCACTGGACTGACCAGGGGAGGGTGTGGTGTGGTTTGTGGACTCATGGACTGCATTGCTAAGTTAGCTTAGGCCTGGCTGCCATGATGCCTCTTTGCGCACGTTACTTCGTGCCTTTGTTTTCCAGCCTTTGCTATTTTAGAACTGTTTGCTTATCACCTTTCCTCCTGTTCCCTTTGGGTTGTGTCTGCACATCATGTACAAGGTTGAAAAACAATGTCCCTTATTCTTGCTGATCTGTCAGCCCCTCGCACTTAGACATAACACTGATTGCAGCTGCACTGGAGAAATTTGTGTGCATTTAATATTGTGATTTCAATGTCAGCGGCACTTGGAGAAAAACCTTTCCAGAGAGAAGAGCTGTGCTTGTCTGATGATGTAAACCTAGCATCTAGATATTGAGGTATGAGGGTCTGCCAGCCAAAGCCCAGAGGTCTTCTGTTTTTATAATAAACTAGTTATTAGCACGGGGAGAGTGGACAGGTCATTTAGCCCTATATCCACTGTCTGTATAAAATGCTGTCCCCGTTTGTATTCTATGGAATTGTAACTATGCTTATTATTTTATTCTTATGCATTATGCTGATAGTACTGGCACGTGTACTGTATCTTAGAGCACGATAGTTGAAATAAACATTTAAACTATACAGTGTCTCTTATTACGCATGTTGTGGACAGGTATGAGTGAGTTACGAAAGGGCGTCCTTGCTCCCGCGAGTCCTGAGAGAGAGAGACCGTGTTCTGGGTTGTCTAATCATTGGTAGCTGTGCTGCTAATGAGACGCTAATGCTAGTCGGGTTGGGATTATGGGTACTAAGGTGTATGGTTGGCTCACCACTATACTCCGAGGTCCTATTATCCTGTGCATAGCTCTGTGTATGTGCAGAATCCCTACAACAGCTTGGGATACTAGTATCTTCGCGCCCAATCCGGAGCCACAAGGATGACTTGGGCCCGGTCGCGCCGAATCTTCTTCAGCACTCTGGGCAGAAGTGGTATAGGCGTACAACAGACCGCAGCTCCACTCGCGACGAAAAGCGTCGCCGAGCGAGTGCCGCCTTGGAAATTTCAACGCGCAGAACTGATGACATTGCGCGTTCTCTTCGGTGGCGAATAGATCTAACCAAGGCTCTCCCCACTGCAGAAAGAGACCTTGCGCCACGTCCGAGTTCAGACGCCATTCGTGATCCATCAAGCACCGGCGGCTGAGTTCGTCCGCCCTGGCGTTCAGAGAACCTGCCAGGTGTTGAACCACCAAGGTAATGCCTTGATGTTCCAGCCATGTCCAGAGGCGCAGAGCCTCCTGACATAGGGTCCACGACCCCGCCCTGTTTGTTGCAATACCACATGGCGGTGGTGTTGTCCGTGAACACCTGCACTACACTTCCCCGGACAGAGGGAAGGAATGCCTTCAGTGCAAGTCGGATCGCCCGAAGCTCCAAAAGATTGATATGGAGCCGGGACTCCGCCGGAGACCAGAGGCCTCTGATCTCCGCCTCCCCCAAGTGGCCGCCCCATCCCAGGAGGGACGCGTCCGTCACCACTGTGTGCTCCGGTTGGGGAAGGGAGAGGGATCTGCCATTGACCCAATCGCGATTCGTGAGCCATCACTGCAATTGTCGTGCAGTGCCCTCCGAGATCTGGACATGATCGGACAGGTTGCCCTGATGCTGTGCCCACTGGAACTTCAGGTCCCACTGCAGAGCCCGCATATGCCACCTGGCATGTTGCACTAGCAGAATACAGGAGGCCATCAGGCCCAGGAGCCGGAGGGTCATCCTGACTGAAACCCGGGATAGAGGCTGAAAGATCGGAATCATAGCCTGAATATCCCGGACTCGCTGCTCGGGAGGATAAACCCGAAACTGCATCGAATCCAGAACCGCTCCGATGAAGGGGAGCTTCTGAGAGGGACTCAGGTGCGACTTCGGCACGTTGATGGAGAACCCCAGCAAATGCAGGAGGTCGGCCGTAGTCTGAAGGTGGGTGACGACTGCCTGGGGCGAGCCTGCCTTCAACAACCAGTCGTCGAGGTAGGGGAAGACTGACACCCCAGACCTGCGCAGATGAGCTGCGACCACCGCCATCACTTTCGTGAACACCCGAGGGGCGCTTGTAAGGCCGAAGGGGAGCACGGCAAACTGAAAATGCTCCTGGCCTACTGTGAACCGCAGGTAACGCCGGTGGGCCGGCAGGACGGGAACGTGAAAATATGCGTCCTGCAAGTCCAACGCTACCATCCAATCTCCAGGGTCGAGGGCAGCCAAGACCTGAGCCAGAGTCAACATCTTGAACGTCTCCTTCCGGAGGAAGCGATTGACATTCCTGAGGTCCAAGATGGGGCGCAGGCCCCCTTTCTCCTTCTTGGGGACCAGAAAGTAGTGGGAATAACAACCACATCCTACTTCTGGCCCAGGAACGCGCTCGATGGCCCCCTTGGCCAAGAGGGCCGTGACTTCCTGTCGGAGAAGCGCCAAGTGATCCTCTGACATGTGGTGGAACTGAGGTGGCATGGCCGGGGGGGCAGACTCGAAGTGGAGGGAGTAGCCCCTTCGGACGATTTGCAGCACCCACTTGTCCGAAGTGACAGAGCGCCAGTGGGGGAGGTGATGTTGAATCCTGCCGCCCACCGGCGTGGGGTGCACCCCAAAGCTCGGACTAGGAAGGCTTTGAGGCGGATGCTGCGGGAGCGGAGGTGGACTGACCCGCACGCTGGCCCCCTGTGCCGCCACGGCGGCCACCACGCCTGCGGCCGCGCTGAGGTTGGTTCTGCGCAGGCCTCTGGCTGAACGGACGTGTAGGGGCACCCCTTCCGTGGCCACGAAAGGAACAAAAGGTAGACGTGGCCGGGCGTGTGGTGGAGAGACCCAAGGACTTGGCTGTAGCCCGAGAGTCCTTAAAATGCTCCAGCGCACTGTCTGCCTTATCGCCAAACAGGCGAGTACCATCAAAAGGCATGTCCATGAGGGAACTCTGGACATCCCCCGAAAACCCCGTGGACCGCAGCCAGGCGTGTCGCCGCAAGGCCACCGTTGTGGAGATGGCTCTCCCCAAAGTGTCCGCGGTGTCCAACCCACACCGAATGGCGAACTTCGTGGCATCCTTCCCTTCCGCAACAGCTTGGGAAAGTACAGCCCGAATCTCCTCCGGGCACTGGGGCAGAGTTTGCGCCACCGTGTCCCACACAGCGTGAGAATAGCGGCCCAAGAGGCATGCAGTGTTGACTGACCGCAGCCCCAGGCTGGCAGAGGAAAACAACTTTTTGCCAAACTGCTCCAGCTTTTTCGATTCCTTATCCGGCGGAGCGGCAGGGAGTGCAGTTTGGGAAGTGGAGGCCTGAATGACCAGGCTCTCCGGTGTCGGATGAGTTGTCAAAAAGGCAGGGTCACCCGGTGCCGGGCGGTGACGCCTGGCCACGTTTTTATCCACAGGAACCCCTGTGGCTGGCCTAGACCAGGTGCCCATCAAAACATCCGTCAAGGCCTCATTGAACGGAAGCAGAGGTTCCATGGAACTTGCCGCCGCCTGAAGCACTTCAGTAAGGAGGTTAGTCTTGAGGGTAACAGTAGGCAGGTCAAGGTCAAGAGCCTCAGCTGCTCTACGGAGCACCACAGTGTATGTGGCGCTTTCCCCAATGACAGTGGGAGGAGACACAAACCCAGGCTCAGAGGAGAGGTCAAGGCCACCTGCATCCTCTGAGTCCTCTGCCCACTCCTGTTCGGACGCGCACTGCTGTGCAAGAGGATCCTCCGACCCCTCCCAGTCTTCCCCCTCCACAACGGCCCGAGGCACAGGCTGCAGCGGCGGGGGGGGCACAGGGGAAAACAAATGCTCCACCGGCGCCGTTCCGGCTCCATGTCCCAATTAGGGTCCCAAGCCGGAGCGAAATTGCCCGGAAACTCGGGCAAGGGCGGAGGTGGGACGAACGGAACCCAGGGCGGCGCCGGGAAGGGAGCCGCAGGGGGTGCCGGGCCGGAGCCGCCGCCGGTGGAGGACCCTGCGGCGCCGGGGCCGGAGCCACCGGCAGAGGACCTTGCGGTGCCGGGGCCGGAGCCGCCGGCGGCACCAGCGGCGGAGCCGGTGGCAAGCAAGGGCCCTCAATAGGGACCGCGGGGCCCAAAGTCGCGCCAGCGGGAGCCCTAGGCCTGAAAAGGCGGTCCATGGCGGCAAGAAACTCTTGCACCTGGGCCGGAGTCGCCGACGGACCCGGGTATGGCGGGTAGGCCGTGGGACTGAAAGGCTCCAACGGAGCCGCGGGGGAAGGACCCCGGGCCCCCTCGTCCGCGTCCGGAGACCGACGGGGGGAGGTCGGAGAGCGTACGCGGTTCTTCGACTTTTTCTTGTGATGTCTCTTACCCGATTCCGAGGGTGAAGACTTGGACCCCGAGGAGTGATGATGATGACTCCGTGGTCGGTCCCTCGAGCGACCCCTGGACCTCGAATGGCACGGAGACAACTGTCGAGCCTCCAGCGCTTTCGGGACCGCTCCCGCAAAGCCTTCGGAGCCATGGCCAGACAGTCGGAACATGACCGGGAGTCATGGTCGCGCTCCAGACAGTAGAGACAGACGCCATGGGGGTCGGCCACCGACATCGTACGGCGGCAGGCCCCGCAGGATTTAAAACCAGGCATCCCTACGTGGCACCAGGAGTCAAAGACTCAAAGAAGTAGAGACAAAAGTCCCCAAAAAAAAGTAGTCAAAAAGTGACTAAGGTACGTGCTCTAACCGGATCTGCGCTTGCTGACGCGGAAAAAGAAAGAACTGACGTCAGCGCGCATGAGTGGCGCCTAAGTAGTCTCCGTGACGTCATCTCGGCGCTTACGACGCCAGCGACGGACGCGGAGCCGCACGACGCCACCTACCGACGCTCAGGGGTACTGCTGACGAAAAACTTTCCGGATCCAGACTGACGCCTGGGGATATTCTAAGGTAAGGAATCTATCATTAACGTGTCTCTTTCAGATAACCTCATCAAAAAATATTTTTCTAAAAACAGTACAGATCACATCCAAAAATATTTCTCCAAAAACAGTACATATCGCATCCAAATGGAAGAAAGATAGATAAAAACAAATGATCACTTTCATGAAAAGAGTAACCGCCTACGAATCAGCCAAATTCCCCCAAAAACTTGGTTACAGTGCATGCATAGACAGGTCGACAGTCTGATTTCAGTATGCGAAGGGCGGTACTATGACTGCTTGTACCTACTTCTTTACATAAAGGTGACAGTCAATAGGAATGAGCACAAGCAAAGACAGGACAAGCAAAGAAAACATGGGCTACAGTTTCCCTTGGATGATTACATGCAACACTGGCCGGGGAGTCTAAAGGTGCCCATTTGTGGGTAAATACTTTAAGCAGCACTGTACCTTCTCTGAACTGAATGTGTAGCTTCCTATCCAATGGTACAGTGATATGGTCCCAAAACGGTTCATATACCCTATGAGGCTTAAACTCTAGAAAATAATTTGTCAGATTGGCATTTGTTACTTTTTTAATTTGTCAGCCTCTACTTTGTCCCAATATGTTTGTTTTAGTTCTTCCTTTGACAAAATGGGAACTACCAAAGGGCTTTCCAACAGGTCTCCCCCTCCAATAGAGCAAAGTGACCATTGGATGTTATCAAGCCACTTTATTTTGCGGGAGCTGTCAGCTTTTATTACATCCTGCAGAGCGGTAACATAATAATTCTGGAATAGACCAGAGGTGCCTTCAAAACAACAACAGGCTCAGTTTGCACTTGCCCTCTACCCTTTTTATACCTAAGTTCAATACTAAGGGATGTAGGGGGTGCTAAGTGGTAGATGGGTAATACTCCTCAAGAATGTATTCTCTGACCTAGAAAGGTCTTTGATGTTCTCAAGTCCCAGAGTTCGGCCTCATATAAGTCATTGATTCATATATCTGAAGGGCTGGGTCTATAGGTTTGCTAGAGGAAGTTCTGTGCTCTTTGGAAATAGACCCCATTATTTGTTTATGCTCTATAGTTGCCTTTCTAACTTGGGGTTTCAAGAACAAGGAGTCAGTAAGAGCGACACCCAAATACACAAAGGAGTCCACCCTCTCCAATGGCACACCACCATAAGCTTATTTTTCTTTCCTACATACTGTTGTTAATGCGCAATGCCGTCAGAGTAAATCTTGCGGCAGGCACGAACGCAGCCTTGTGCTGTGGGAGCATGTGTGACACTATTTGTTTTATTTGTGACTCTGTCCCAGTATGTCGGTTTATTTATACGTGAGACACTGGTATTTCATGAGTATTCATTTGCAATACATTCCAGCGATTTGGTGGGGCAGTATATCAATATGGGTTGCCCTCGCTCCTTGCCAATAAAAAAAATGTGGCAACTCTAGTTTGTTGCTTCAGAACATTGGGCCCGATTCACAAAAGTAATCTGAGACAAAATCCTAACTTTACGACTTTCGGTATTCACAGAAGGCATTTGTCTCAGTCAATCTTAAGTTTTGGTCTTAAATTAAATTTAAGACAAACTTAAGTTTAACTGAGACAAAATCCTAACTTTACGACTAGGGTTTTGTCTCAGTTAAACTTATGTTTGTCTTAAATTTAATTTAAGACCAAAACTTAAGATTGACTGAGACAAAATCCTAACTTTAGTACTCCTAAATGCCTTCTGTGAATACCGAAAGTCGCAAAGTTAGGATTTTGTCTCAGATTACTTTTGTGAATCGGGCCCTATGTCTCCGTCATACCTAAATGCAGTTGTGCACTGATGACGTCATGACGTGTGGAAGATGCGGTTTGTTCTGTGGTACTGAAAATTCTGGACCTGTGTCATTAACATCATTGTAACATGACGATTTTGGTATCAGCAGACCGGTAATGACAGGTATGCTATATCTGAGTATTTGCGTCATATTCGAGTGACGGGATCACTCTAATATTAACGATTCCCTTGTGAACCCTCGGGTTCCATTTTGTGTACGGCAGCCATTTTGTGGTTGCCCTCACATAAGGCAATGTCTCAAGCCAAAACGCGCCTTAGGGGACACGTACACTTTCAGTGACCTGGGCAAGCTGACTCCACTGTCCAGAGCCAGAACCTGTTCGGCCAGTTTTAGTTCCCAGTGGCCGATCGAGATTAGGGGCCCAGGTGCAGCATGCCATAAACCCTTCATTGCACACATCTATATCTAAATCTTATTCACACCTGTCACTGCTCTTTCTTTATGACCTGCTTTACGAGGAGGAGGTGCCCGGTTTTATTAGGGGTCCAGATTATATCTGTTGCAGGTGTTGGGCCTCACTGGGTATTTGGTTGTGGGCTGGACAAACTGAAAATGGGCTTGTCATCATGAATCTGTCTTTTCTTTTGTTGTAAGAAATATGTGAATGACCCACTGTAAAAATAAGGAATGTTTGCCTAAAGCATAATATTCTGTATAAAAGAGATAGCTGGTTTCCATGAGAAGGCAGTCTCCTGAGAACATACACATTGTTGTACTTCTAGGATACCTGTTGCTGGCTGCAGCCAATAAATTGATCTTTGAAGCCACCAAGAAGACTCTGTGTTTCTGTAGTCTGAGACAGGAAGAACTCGAGGTCATTGGGTGTGTTCCCTGGCACCGCTGGGTCCAATAAAACCCAGTACTTCAATTGGCGCCCAACGTGGGGCGATTTCAGCGGTACCGGTCCAAGCCAGAGGTCGTGAGGAGCTTCGTGTAAAATTCTGGAGGAAGGCCAACCACTTCATCGACCCCTGTATGTCGTTCGTGGTCCGAAAGTCTTTGCTGCGAGGTTCCCCGCGTCCCGGCGGCTACGAAGGACTGCTGCCCTGACTATCGCCCTGTCTTGGACCCTTTTATGATTTGTAGAGCGAGACAATAGACGAGTCTTCTGGTGACGTCATCGATACCTCAGTTAAGTATAAGTGGAGCGTCTCCCAGTCCTTAGTCTTGGTTCTTAGTTTTGGGTATCCCATGGGATCTTTGATTTGTTAGGATCTTTTGATTTGGAACTTGCAAGTACCAAAGCCGAAGGACTCGTGTATTCACGAGACTGTCGTATTCGATAATCCTTTGAAGTTTGAAGCTAGACTAGTGAGCGAAGATGCCTGGTCTTAGCAGACTTGGAAATTTGTTTTGTCTTGGTTGTAATAGGGATTCCCGATTGGAGGACTCGTGTCCGGTTCCTCCAGTGGAACTCCAACCTATGAGCTCTACGTGAAGCATGGAGTGGGCCCTATCACGTATAATAACGTATGGGTTAGGTACACAAGGAAAGATGGTGTCCTAAAGTGGCCCCAATATGGTAGTTTTGACACCGAAATTCTGGCTAATTTAGAGGTTAGACTTTTTAAGAAGAAAGCCCGGCCGGCGATGTTTGACTCTTTCCGCCTATGGCGAAAAGAAGCCAAACAGAAAGAAATTAAATTAGTAAAGAAGAATAAAAGAGAAAAGGGTATTTCAATAATGCAAGCTGCTATGCAGTATAAGGATGATGAAGAGGAACAAGCGAGTGAACAGCTGCACAGGCAACGTAAATTGGCAATTGATAAATGTTATCCAGTTTTGCCACCTCTTCAGCAAGATACAGTGAAGGAACTTGAGAAGGATCCTTTAATGTCTCATTTGTTGAATTCACCACCTCCTTATGCGCAGAGTGCTACAGCACCTCCGCAACCTTTAGTTGTACAACCCCCAGTTGTTGTACCTCCGGTTCTTCCACAACCACCAGCTGTTTTTCAGTTGGCACCTACTACTATGGCGCAGCCCCCTCAAGGGCTGCCACCTTTACTACCTGTTCCATCTTTACTTCCTATGACTTTGCCCCCTGCATCTATTTCCCTCCACACTATCCCTTCTGACACTGCCTCTGCATTTGCTTTGTCTCCTCCTGTTTTTCCTCCTGTTCATTTGTCAACTTCTCCTTCTGTCCGACAGAGAATGACAAACACTGTTACTAGTATTTTGTCTCCTTTCTTTGGGTCACCGACTACGACCCCCGTTTTAGAGCGTAAACAATTGCGTAGCCAATTGCCCGATTCTAGAGAGAAGGGAGTATTGGATCATTTGGCGCATAAATGGGTCACTGACCCTACAAGATATGAGTTAGAGTCTGTTATGGATGTCTTCCACCAATGGCAAGCACCGAAACAGAGATATGTTTTTGACAAAATGTGCGAAGTTCTTCTTGAAAGATTAAAAGATTGTGATATGGAGGCCAATCCGCCTGAGTTGTGTCGTGTACGGTTTGAGTTTTCCAAAGGCACGATTGTGGGTTCCGATATTGAGAAAGCAGTTGCGACATTATTATCATTTAGGAGTGAGGGTATTTCTCGACTGTTGTTTGAGCCAGAA
This sequence comes from Calotriton arnoldi, assembly GCA_963921515.1. Classification (NCBI taxonomy): domain Eukaryota; kingdom Metazoa; phylum Chordata; class Amphibia; order Caudata; family Salamandridae; genus Calotriton; species Calotriton arnoldi. The sequence continues at coordinate 121,277 of CAWUFW010007347.1, read as the reverse complement.
CCCTCTGTTAAAAGGAAGGTCAGACAGTATCCCATGAGAGAAGTTCCCCAGTTTGGAAAGAAGGAGACCTAAATGCTGTTCCACCTATTCAGCCTCATTTTCAACGTGTGTGGGTACATGTTCCATGGAAGCGAACTGAAGTCCTGGCTCTTAAGCAGACTCTACCCGACCCCCGTAAAAACCCTGCAGGTTATTATAAGGAATTATCACAGACTGCAGACTCCTGTGTTATGAATTTAGCTGATATAGACATGTTGTTTGGAAATGTGGTCCCACAGCCTTTATGGAGAGTGATCCGTCACACGGATCATGCGCCGGAGTTAGGGGACACATGGATTAATATCAATGCGGCAAATGACAGACAAGTAGGCGGTGCTAAACCAGAGCCTTTAGTAGCAGACCTCCCTGGTAGGATCGTTACTTACATGAAGACTTTGATGCCTGCAATGCGTGTAAATTGGGATAAATTGTCTGCATGCAAGCAGAAGAAGGAGGAAAGTGTATCTGACTTCTTCACTAGGTTTGAAGAGACATTTATCGACCACAGTGGTCAGGATATGAGTACAGAAGGTGGTCAAAGGTTGTTTGTTGACAAGTTTGTGCATAATTTGCTTCCCGAATTGTGTAAAAAATTGAAAGATTCAGAGAGTTCTTGGGCCGTTTCCTCTTCAGCACAGATATTGGCTACTGCACAATACTACGAAAATAGAGATAAAGATGAGAAAGATAGAGCAGACAAGAAAACTAAAGAGTTAAAAACAAAGGTTCTTTTACAACAAGCGTATCCGCCTCGTAGTAATCAGCGTGACTATCAGCAACCTCAACAGTATCAGAGGAATTCGCAAAGGTTTGAGTATCCTCAACAACGTGCTCTGATAGGCCCTAACCAATGTTCATATTGTAAGGAAGAAGGTCATTTTAAATATAATTGCCCTATTTTGTTGCAGCGTATGAATGGTATTTCTGGCGCAAGAGGTCGAGGTGTTCCACAAGCACCTAGAGCTAGAGGACGCGGAAATTTCACCCAGAACGCGCGCCCATTTCCTCCTCAAAATTCAATGAATAGTTTTGATCAGCAGAATAACGCGTCTGGTAGGACGACTCAGTACTATGCTGATGACTACTATGCAGAAGGTGAGAGTATGGAAGGTGATGATTGCTAGGACAGCCATAGACAAAGAGAGGGAGTTGTTTCAGTTCCAGTAGATCAGAGTGGACCTTATATTGAGGTGATTACATCAGGTGTGTCAGAGCCTTTTCTGTTGGATACTGGTGCTACAAAGAGTTCTATTATGCACTCTAAATTCCCTGGCGCACCTTTGTCTGGCGAAACTAATGTTTCAGTAGGTTTTTCTGGCGCCCCGGTTAGGAACCCGATTTCTAGCCCTATGTCTCTTTCTGTTGGACCTTGTGAAATCGAAGCACCACTTATTCTAACGACAGGTTGTGGTGAGAACTTGTTAGGATTGGATCTGCTGAAAAGATTGTATGCGACATTGTATTGTTCTCCTTCGGGAGTACAACTCACATTGGGTAAGACAGTGGTTTCACCAATATATTTGTCAAAGGACAAACTTCCAACAGAATTGTCGTTTCTCCCTGATATTCTTTGGGCTACTGGTCCCAATGATGTAGGTCTTTTGGAAATACCGCCATATGTTGTAACGTTGAAAGCCAATGTTAAAATGCCGCGCATTCCCCAATACAAGATCTCTAATGAAGGTGAAAAAGCGTTGCTAGCGATCATTTATGATTTGATTGAGAAAAATGTAATTGAAGAGACAAGAGGTAATGTTTGCAATAGTCCTGTTTTACCTGTCTTGAAGCGTACTGACTCTTCTCAGCCACCTGTTTACAGGTTTGTGATTGATCTTAGAGAGGTAAACAAGATAGTTGTGCCACAGTTTCCAGTCGTTCCCGATATCACTGCTTTACTGACAATGATTCCAGCCTCAGCCACTTGGTTCTCGGTGATTGACTTGAAGAATGCTTTCTTCAGCATCCCTATTGCCGTAGAGAGCAGGGATATTTTTGGATTCTGTTTAGGAGGCCGAAGCTTCCGATTTCAGAGAGCTCCTCAAGGTTTTTGTGAAAGTCCTTCTATCTATAGTCAGGCTCTGAAGTCTCAGCTTGACACTCTTGTGTTACCTGATGGCGCTACCCTTCTACAGTACGTCGATGATTTGTTAGTTGCTGCAGATACTAAGGAGATTTGTAAAGAAGCCACTTTGTCATTGTTGCGTCATTTGTCTGATTTACACCACAAAGTGTCTCTTTCCAAGTTACAGTATTGTCGACAAGAAGTGACCTATTTAGGTCACCTCTTATCGAAAAGAGGGAAGAAGATTGACCCCAGAAAGAATTCAGGCAATTGCAAAATTAAGTGTGCCAATGACACAGAGAGAAGTGCGTGCTTTCTTAGGTATTACATCCTATTGCAGACAATGGATACCGAATTTTTCATTGATGGCTAAACCTTTGGTAGCATTGACCTATAAAGACACGCCGAATCCCCTTCCTTGGTCCGAAGATTGTCAGAAAAGTTTTTCCGAATTGCGTGATGCATTGTGTTCGGCTCCTGTGTTGGGTACCCCCGACTACAGCAAGCCCTTTACGCTGTATGTCCATGAGAGAGAAGGATGTGCATTATCAGTGTTAACACAGTCTTTTGGGGACAAGCAACGTCCATGTGCATATTTCTCGTCGATTTTGGACCCGGTAGCTAGAGCGTTGCCGAGTTGTTTGAGAGCCACAGCGGCAGCAGCTGTTTCTATTCGACAGTCTGCTGGTTTGGTGATGAATAATACGCTGGTCGTGATGGTCCCACATGCAGTGGATATTTTGTTAAACAGGACCAAGACACAGCACTTAACTAGTGCTCGATTGTCAGGTTACGAGTTGACACTTTTAGCGAGCCATGTGCACATAAGAAAATGCAACACGCTGAACCCAGCTACATTGTTGCCAATTATAACAAAGACAGATGTTCCGGAACAGCATGATTGCTTTCTTAGGACAGAAGAAGAAACGAAAGGGAGAGTAGATCTTAGGGACACTCCTCTTGTAAAGTGTGATGGTACCTTATGGGTGGATGGGTCATGCTTCAAGCTTCCGAATGGTGATACGACTGCGGCATATGCTGTCACGACTTTACATACGATTGTTGAAACTGCACGTATCCCACATAATTCAGCTCAAGCAGCAGAGTTGACTGCACTTATGAGAGCGTGTGTATTATCAAAAGGAATGAAAGTGACCATATATACCGATAGCCAGTATGCGTTTGGTGTGGCCCATAGTTTTGGACGCTTGTGGAAGGAACGTGGGTTCCTCACGTCTCACGGTACGAAAATACAGCATGGTCAATTGGTGAATGAGCTCCTGGAGTCACTTACTTTGCCATTGCAAGTCGCGATTGTGAAATGCAGTGCACATAAGAAGATCACTGACGACGTTGGTCGCGGTAATATGTTTGCTGATGAAGTTGCGAAAGAAACAGCAAGAGATGTGATGAGTCGAATGTATGTTGCGGGCCCTGCAAGATGGATTGGTGACGTTGGAATGTGTGAAGATACGATAGAGAGTGTGAAGTCCATCCAAGCTGAAGCTACGGAGAAGGAATTAAGTACGTGGAGAGAGAGTACGGGTAAATTGGATGCAAATGGTTGTTGGGTTGAATTGTCGGAGCATCAGCGATGGTTGTTACCCGATACATATGTGCTTGCAGTGGTTACAATGGCACATGGGATGGCCCACATCAGTGTGAAAGGAATCTGTAAGTTATTGGCTCCAGTGTGGCAAAATGCTGGAATTCCCAAATGTGCAGAGAATGTGGTCAAAAATTGTATGGTTTGTTTGAAATACAATCCTGGTAAGGGAACCCCAACTCCAGCTGGTCATTTTGCGCCTCCAACGTATCCGTTCGAGGTTTTGCAGCTAGATTTCATCCACATGGAGAGGTGCAACAATTTGAAATACGTACTCATTGTTGTTTGTGCCTTTTCAAGATGGGTAGAGGCATATCCTCTGAAAGATAATACTGCCTTGTCCACAGCGAAAGCCCTTCTCAAAGAGTTCTTCCCTAGGTTTGGTTTGCCGAGAATGGTGTGGAGTGATAATGGGGGTGAATTTGTGGGTCAAGTGATGAAACGAGTGTGTGAAGGTTTAGGAATCCGGCAGAAATTTCACGCTGCAAATCATCCCCAATCAGCTGGATTAGTTGAGTGCTATAATGGCACTCTTAAACTAAAACTGGCCAAGATACAAGCAAGCTCTGGCCTTAAATGGCCTGATGCGTTGCCATTAGCACTGTTGTCAACTAGGATGACCGTACATTCCCGAGTAGGACTTAGTCCTCATGAGATAGTGTTTGGTCGCCCGGCTAACATATGGGGAGTGCCGAGGCCAACGAAATTCAGCGAGATTGAACACCCTGTACTGCTTGATTACTTGCATGATTTGACGGCTAAATTGCGTGTTTTACACCAACAGGTTCATAATACACTGCCTCAGGCTTCTAAAGATCCAGGGCATGCAATCAATCCCGGATCGTGGGTGTTAATCAAGAACTTTCAGCGGACAAAGAACGATCAGCCCCGCTGGATTGGCCCCTATTTGGTGATTTTGTCCACAAGATCTGCAGTGCGAGTACAAGGGAAGAAAAACTGGATCCACGGCGTACACTGTAAGAGGGTCCCTTTGCCTCTACCATATGACCGGTGGGTCCAGGAGGGAACTGCTGACTCGGAAACTGAAACAGTGCCTCGTTTTCTGCCTTTTAGTGACGCACGCGTCACAGGGACAAATTCTGAGCGAGAAAGTGACGATCTTCTCCAAAGAGCAATACCATCACCACTTCGATTGGACACTACTGAGCCTGAACTTTTGTTTTGCGACCAGACATTGCCTGGAAAAAGCCGTTATAACTTGCGACCGAGAGTCATGGACAAATAAAATGAAATTTTGGTCCTCCCATCCGAAAACCTGTTTTTGAACCACCATCCGGGTTCAGCTGTAGGGTCGTGGTGAAAAGACTTGAGTGTGTAGCCTGCGGACACAAGGTCTACGGGTCTGGTTTGTTCTAGGGCGTTCCCTGGGACATTCAGAAACACTCTCAAGTGAAGAAAACCAACCGCCGCGAACAGCACGTTAGAGGATGGAGCCTTTTCAGATGGAGAGACCTGTTGAAAGAATAAGTTTCAAGAGGAAAATATGTGCAACCATGAGCAGAAAATGTTTTCTAATTATGTGTCTTTGTATTTTACTTAGTCTAATGATGTCTTTAGTGGGGTATATCATATTCTCTTTTCAAGTGACATCTGCACCCACTGTACAGCCCATGCCTTCCTCTACTATCTCCTCACATTCTTTTCACCCTCTACCTGAACACGAGTCCGTTAGAAGATTAGAGTTTATGAACAACTCCTTTGTTCAGCTCTTACACCAACACCAGCTAGTAGTGAACAGAACCAACTGTTGGGTGTGTGGCCTTATGCCTCATACTACTGAGAAAGGTATTCCCTACCTAGTGCTGCCATTCAGCTACAATGGTTCTGTGTGGGCATACCGAACGATGTTCATCTATGCTCGCGAAATCCACCCCCTACGTTCCGTCAAAGACAACCCAAAGAATAGTGCTCTAGTTAAGGGGATAGTCGACATGATAAGGGGAACTAGTTCCTACGAAACTATCCCGGAAGATGAGACACTAGCGTATATTGGATGGAACGTGACTGGATATGGAGCGAGTCTGAGCGAGAACCAGCAAGCAAAAAGATCCGCTCCAATTTGGATTGTACCCCATCAGGGTCATCTATGTCTGCAAGGTAATGGCAAGAATCCAAGAGCTCAGTTAGGGAAGAGTATCTGCACTGAAACGTATATTTTTGCGTCTCAGACTTCCCCTTTGTTCTTAGCAGCTAGGGGTACCTACTTTATCTGCCATGATAGGGCCTACACGTGGTTGCCCCCTGACTTCTCGGGCACATGCTTCGTTTCATTCCTGTTGCCTCCCACCTACACAGCTGCGGCAGATTACCATAAGATAAGAAGAATTAGGGGTGTCTTCAGCAAGGAAGACACTGCAGGACAAGAAGCGGGAGACTTCTTTAGGGGTTTTCTGCCGTTCTGGGGACCTATGGCTAACAACAGGAATGTGAGGCAATTGACGCGAGTGGTTGAATCCACCATAGTCGAAACTGTCGGTGCCCTTAATAATTTGACTGCTGAGCTCCAGTCGGACCGCCTTATGACCCTGCAGAACAGGGTCGCGTTAGACATCATACTTGCAGACCGTGGTGGGGTATGTAGAGTGATCCAATCCAGTTGTTGCATTTTCATTCCAGATAACGCTCCAACAGTGTACCAGGCCATCTCCAAACTACATAGGATCTCTGAATCCATCCATATAGATGAAGGAGACTGGTCGTTGATGGGATGGTTCTGGGAACTGTTATCCACCTGGGGATGGAAAGTTCTGATGGTCATTGGGATACTTCTAGCCATCCTTTTCCTGTTTTGTCTGTGCATACAGTGTGTTCCTGCCATATGCGGCCTATGTGTTACATCATGTGTAAGGAAACCTGTATCAAGGGACGAGCTAAGTAATAGGATGATGCTACAGCAACATCTCAATGAATTCATGAACATAGACCTAGACTCAGATTAGCATGAGTGTAAGTAAATTGCCTATGTAAGGGCAAAAGGAGGGTCTGTGGTACTGAAAATTCTGGACCTGTGTCATTAACATCATTGTAACATGACGATTTTGGTATCAACAGACCGGTAATGACAGGTATGCTATATCTGAGTATTTGCGTCATATTCGAGTGACGGGATCACTCTAATATTAACGATTCCCTTGTGAACCCTCGGGTTCCATTTTGTGTACGGCAGCCATTTTGTGGTTGCCCTCACATAAGGCAATGTCTCAAGCCAAAACGCGCCTTAGGGGACACGTACACTTTCAGTGACCTGGGCAAGCTGACTCCACTGTCCAGAGCCAGAACCTGTTCGGCCAGTTTTAGTTCCCAGTGGCCGATCGAGATTAGGGGCCCAGGTGCAGCATGCCATAAACCCTTCATTGCACACATCTATATCTAAATCTTATTCACACCTGTCACTGCTCTTTCTTTATGACCTGCTTTACGAGGAGGAGGTGCCCGGTTTTATTAGGGGTCCAGATTATATCTGTTGCAGGTGTTGGGCCTCACTGGGTATTTGGTTGTGGGCTGGACAAACTGAAAATGGGCTTGTCATCATGAATCTGTCTTTTCTTTTGTTGTAAGAAATATGTGAATGACCCACTGTAAAAATAAGGAATGTTTGCCTAAAGCATAATATTCTGTATAAAAGAGATAGCTGGTTTCCATGAGAAGGCAGTCTCCTGAGAACATACACATTGTTGTACTTCTAGGATACCTGTTGCTGGCTGCAGCCAATAAATTGATCTTTGAAGCCACCAAGAAGACTCTGTGTTTCTGTAGTCTGAGACAGGAAGAACTCGAGGTCATTGGGTGTGTTCCCTGGCACCGCTGGGTCCAATAAAACCCAGTACTTCAGTTCACCACCTCAGGTAGGACACTATGAGTAACAGCGGACTTTGTCAAACTAGGGAGACGACTCTAAATTCAAGTGTGGGAGAGTTTTGGTGTGACATGACTGACTCTGCCCCAACCCTTCAGTTTCCAACTTGCTAGGAAGTGTCTCCATTGCTCCACGGCCAGTTGGCCATTTGTTTATGTTGTAAGATCCTGCTAAGGCCCAGATGTTTTACTTAGATAGGACTTTATCTAAAATTGTCCTTTTCATTTTTAACATAGCTTTGCTGTCTTTGCTTACTATAACTATCAGTCATGGATCATTAAGACAGTTCAGGAACACATTTCTGGCTTTAGGTGATTGTCTTCATTTTTTAACCTACCAGGACATAGAAAACGTCCACGCCAGTAATAAATTGGCCAACTCTACAAGGGGACACGCTTTGCTCAGGCCATCAGAGGGTTTCAGACACTTTTAAGGTTGTGAGGGGAAGAAGTACATGTCTATCTGAATTAGAGGGCTCCAGTAACATCCGAATCATTTTCAGAAATGCAGGCTTCTGAACCCCAGTTGCTAGGATTCTGCTTCACAAAGTAATGACACCACTACGGCCTTAGGAGCACATGATGTTCATAACAAAGTTTAGGCTATCATTTCTCTAGGCACTACTTTTGCAGGGAAACAATTAAAGAAATGAAATCATTCACGTTCCTTGTCCTGATATCCTACGAAAGGCCCAGCATACTCGTTGCACAGTCATCATTAGATATGAACATCCATATACAGTTAAGCAGTGCTTAATTTGAGCTGATGGTTTCTGGTGTTTGGCACCAGCACTTAATCGTCAACACCGGCACTTATGAAACTCTGCCACCTGGTGGCAATGTTTGTATAAATTAGAGATGAACACAACAACAGTTGTTTATTAATTCAATATACATTAAATATAACTACTACCAGTCACCCAAGTCATTCTTATAGCTTTGGGGGACTGGAATAGTCTGAATTGACACACTTGTGGGGTGTGGTGGTTAGTAGTTGTAATGGTTCTGTCACTGGTGGCTCTGGCAGGGGCAATGAATGGTGCAGGCTACAGTGGCCTGTTGGCAAGGGTTCTGACACTTATTTTATTACAAAATAAGCACTGCAGTTAAGTACATCTCTATAACCTGTACACCCATGTGCCAGTTTGTGACCATATACCTGTGTGAGTTGCTGGACTTTTAAGACTACTTGTTTTCTTGTGTAGCCTTTAACTTTTAAAATAGAACACTTTTTTGGCAATATAAAGCAAAGTTGCAACTAAGGAGCGGGAATTTTTCACCTCTTTGAAGTATTTTATGATTTCACCTTATTGCATGTTGGCAGAGACACTACGGTTTCTGGGTTGAACTGTCGCTTGACATCTTAATTCTTTCTGGGAACTGTAGTCTTCCTGTGTTTTAATTGAGCTGCTTGATTTCAAAGCTAGAACAATGCAAAAGGAGTCTGCAGTCCCGGAAGAAGGTTGAATAGTTTGTAGTTCGTGTTAAAAAGATGAAAGCTATGCTATATAAAAGACAACATTAGCATAACTATTAGGATCGCTATCACTGTTAAGACTGGCATATGTGTGTTTTGTTGCTTAGTAAACATTGTGTGAATTGCCCTAAATCACCATCTGTAAAGCATTCCACAGCACTGGAACTTAGTTCTCAAGATGCGCCCTTCTTTCATTTGAGTTATTCTAGACACAGCCGTGAAATTTGTTAATGCTGGATTTGGTTAACATGTTCTGTTCTCCCAAATTGTAAAGTTTCTCCTCACAAGATTAATATACTTTTTATGTTGATTTACTTTTGTTTTAAGGATTACATGTATGTTATTTTGTTATAAGTACCCCTTGTGCATTCCCCATGGTCTCTGTAACTTTAAGGAAGGGAGTAGGCAGATGTTACCAAATCAGGGTGAAGGCTGGAATTTTTTTGGGGTGCACTCTGCATGGCTGCAGAGTCCCACCAGGACTGGCTAGTCCACACATGGGGTCGTCCTCTAAACCCCTTTGTGTACACGTTAAGCAGCCAGGTGTGTGAGCAGCGAAAGCTAGCGCGTAGGGAACACCCAAGAGAAAAAAATCACAGTTACCACTTACGTCGAAAAATAAATACATATTTATAAGCACCCCTAATGTGGACTTTTAATCAGCGGTACTCTTCTGTTTAACTTGTTCAATCAATTTTAGTGCATTTCCAGTGGTAGTTTAGATTGTTAGTTTTCCAGTTTAAGAAAGTTCTAAGACTTTTTCTGTTTTGAAATGTAAATATGCTGCTGTTGTTTGTCTAAAGCGCTAGGTTGCCTCTGATTATTTAGCGCTATTGAAGTGATCATAATATATTTTCTAATGCCAAGCTTAGTCTAGACAGTGGCGTTTTTAGAATAAATTATTTTAAACTGGTGGGGCCACTTCCAAATCGCATCATTGAGTGTGTGCACGTGTATATGCGCGTACACACACAAACACACACTGTAAAAAAAATGTACATCTCACTGTATGTGTGTGTGTAAATATATCTAGATCTATATATATTTAAACACACATATATAGAAATCCAGCTTAACATATTTTAAGTAAATATATAGACTCTTTTATTGCCTTGCAGTTTTCCAGTGAATGTAGTTGGGCAAAAGTGTGTGGCAATATGCACTTCTATTCTTTTGGTTTTGTTCATCAGTTGCAGTGGTGGATACCAAGGTTGGGGTAATATTTTTGCCCTCTCACACACACCCCCCTCAATTGACGCTACTGGTCAGGGCCACACCAGCGTGTGTTTTGTTTATGGGTTTACACACAAACGTGCCAATAAAAATCACAAATAGCTGGTGCAGGAATTCTTAAGAAGTTTCAAAAGGATCTTAAAGACCTAACACCCCAACTTACAGATTTCGTCCCTTGAAAATCCTGATTGCTCCAACATAGGACAATGGACCTTGGCCACCGTGGTTGAATGGCGCTGGACAAGAATACAAGTTATGCATAAATCATCAACTGTCAGATTCTTGATGTTCAGTCAATGATGAGAGCTTGGTAAAGTTTTCAAAACCTTTATTTATCTTAAAGGATTAGTAGGATTTTTATCATCATTATTCAGATTAGTTCAGTTTACAGAAATGTCAAGAAAAAATTGATTAGTGACAGGCGTAAAGCAATACAAAGTGTTCTGTTAAGGAGACTTTTCACTAAACTACCTAAGAACCTGATCTACCCTAGAATAGAACCCATGAAGAGTTCCTTTTCGGGAAAAGAGCAAGTGGAATTTTCCATAAAGAGTAATTCTGGAAACTCAGCCGAGTTACCACAGTTGCAGGAGCAACCATCAAAGTATCAGTAAAAGATCGTTGCAGTAGAATTGATCATGAAAGAGTTTAGGTAAGGTAGAGAATAGAGTCACCTTTAGCAATATCTGTCAGTAACAAGGATGAAGTCTACTCCAAGTGAGTCTCAGAGGAAGAATATGTTGAGTCTCGAGTCTCAAAATGATGAGCTCCAAGCAAGGTCTGGAAGGTCTGGAAAGAGTGAGAACGACTAGGCGGTGGCCCTCCCATTAGGGCAGAGGAGAGTCGCCCCCTGCTGCCAGTGCATCAACAGTAAAAAATAAAATGGTAATAAAATGAATTACCATTTTATTTTTCACTGCTCCCAGCCTGAGCAGTGTTTGGGGGTGGGGCTGCTGCTGACTGGCAGCAGAGGAGTGGTGCTCACTCCACCAGTTTACACTGCACATGTCTCTTTGGCCGGCTGTCTTGTGACGGCCAGCCTGACATGCGCAGTGTAAACCTCTACACCTAGCTGTCTTAGACAGCTGGGTAGAGAGTAGGCACAGGCCCCATGTGCGTGCTGAAGCATCGAGGCAGCCTGCTCCACCCAATTCTGGAGCTGCTTTCATGCTGCTTATCTGCAGCATGAAGGTAGCTTTGGGAATTGGCAAGGGGAGCTGGCTGAGGCTACAGGAGGATTAGCGCTGACTACAATAAAGACGAAAAAAGTAAGTTTGTTTTTTATTTTATTTTTACCTTTTTTGCCCACTGACAGGCACTGTAAGAAACTTGCATTGCCTTCAGCCTTCAGTCCAGAGCTCTCAGTCATGGCCCGTTATAAAATCTGTTAATGAGCCATGATTGAGAGCTTGGAATGTGAGTCTAAAGGTATTGTGATTTATCACAGTGCCTACCACTGGGTTTGGGACTGGCTCGATGACCCTCCACTTTTAAGGGTCACCGACAGCCACTGGAGCGACTGCGCCTAACTAGTTAGGAACACTTATTAATTTAGAATCACACAATAATGTATCGAAACACAGAAATTATTAATAGTGTTCCTCCAATGGAAACCGCTCATCTAATGGTGTTGTCAACTTCCGATGCTTCTTCACTCGATTCCAACAGTAAACATTCATGCTGGTGAATTATAAAACAAGTTTTGTAAATTTGCAACATGGAGGAAAGTTCTCATGAGAACCTTCTTACCTAAGCTAAAAGATGCACTCAATGTCCATTGTGAATACCAAAGCAAGTCAAATATGCTGGGACAAAACTACCAATAATATTCTGGTAAGGCATACATAAAATATCTAAATCATTATTAATTCTAACTATCACAGCATAGTATATTGTTTATTTTTCATGAGCTAATGTGGCGTGATGGGGCTAAAGAAACATAGCATTAAGCTTGAAGTCAGCGCATTCTTAAGCAATATGCCGGAGCTAGGCAGAATGCTCTAAAAAAATGCTATTAAGCTAAAGGCAAGAGTTTGAAAAGAAAGACTTTTGGGCCTACTTAAAGGGACGCATTTAAGAATGATAGCCTAGCACAAAAATGTTATTAATATTATTTCATATATATTTAAGCAATGCACATTTTCCCTATGTGTGATTAATTTATAAATTATTTGAGATGTTAATAATACATTTGAAAATGATTCTTTCACATTATGAAGCAAGTGTATTTTTCCTACGTGTCATTTTCTATGTGAAGACATTTCTGCAGCAGTATAAACACATTCTAAGGTGTGAATATAACATGGCTTGCAAGTCAAAATTTGATTTTAAAAGTATTTCCCACACTTGCCACAAGAACGATACAGATCTTTACAGCTAGACTAATTCTCTTGCTTCCCTATCTTTCTCTCAAGCACATACAAACACACAATTTCTTTTTCCTTCTCTCTCTGTTGTTTCTCTTTCTTTCTCACCCCTTCTCCTTCCTTTAGGTATCATTATTTCTATTCTATTAGTCTCCTCTCATAATAACTTTGTCTCACTCTCTCTCAGGTTTATTTTTTCACCCCCACACACACCCTCTTACCTCAGTATTTTATTCTCTATCTCTGGCCTTAATGCTTCTATATATGTTATAATATACTAATTTCAAACTCTATCCACACAATTACTAATATGCTCTATTAACATAACTGCAGTCAGCCCTCAGAATGTGGCGTCTGTTAACATACACACACACAACTTCTTGCTCTTTGTGTCTCTCTTTTCCTCCTTCTTTATCACCCTTTATCCTTCCTTACGTATTATTCTTTCTACTCTATTGCTCTCCTATCATACTAACTCACTCTATCTTTCTCACATATAATTTTTTCACCCCTACGCAGACCGTTTTACCTAAGTGTTTTATTTTCAATCTCTTGCATTAATACGTCTATGTATATTTTATTATACTGATTTCAGACTCTGTCCAAACAGTCTCTAAAATACCTCATTGCCAGAACTGCAGTCTACCCTCAGAATCTGGCGTCTGTTAATTCTCACCTACTATCTGTCTGCTACTCATATTATAATTCACATACTATTTCCCAACCTCCACCCTCCCGATGTTTATATTCCTCCCCACCCCCTCTCCACAGAGCAAAACAAAAAACTACAACAAACAACCATTAGAACAGCCAGGAAAAAGTTGCCAACATTCCCAGGACAAAAAGACAAAAATCATTCTTTTTTAAATAGGGTCATTCAGTTATATATAATATCTTCTTAATTATATATAAAGTAACAAAAATGCTTATAATACTTTTTATCACAACTTTGCAACATGCTGCTCAGCAGCCACACTACTCTACAACGTAACTGTCAGAGGACTTGAATGCATAATGGTGCATTTTAGAATTAATTTTTGTAAGACTGTGCTGCAAAGTCATGATGGAGTGGAAATTTCATTTCAATTGTAGGGGTGCATCATAACCACATGTAAGAGTGCACCCGCATATAATCATTTGCTGTATTAACATGAAGTGTTAGAATTGTAAAACGTATTAACATGAAACGTGGCGTATTTTAGGCCATTGGCAAGTAACATGGAGAATCAACGTAGATGATGAATGTAACTAGCAGAAAATATTAACGTGAAGCGCTCGTGTTGTGCAACTGACAAAAATACATGTACTAGATGTGCTTAATAATTGCATCATGCATTAGTTGGAATTACATTAATGTTAGGTGAATTCGTAAAGGTTTATATTATGCTTTCTTATGTTAGCTGAATTTCGTAGGCCTGAAATACAAGTACCTGAAACTCTTGCTTTAGAATTAACAGTTTGAATTTCATGTGTGCTGTAGAACTTGTTCTTTCTCACGTTTTATGTTGCAGGTGAAAGAAGGGTTCTCACTAAATAGAATAATGCCTTTATTTTACTAGCTATGCCATTAGAGAAGAAGTTACAATTGTGTGGCTTGAGTCGATAAAGGAAAGTCATTGTGTTTCACACAGGAGAAGGCCTGGGAACCAAGGACAAATTGTATCAAGGAAAGTGTACCGTTGCCCATGGAAAATCACCTTCAGGATTGTACCCAGAGCAGATGGAGTAACATGCACTGCATTCTGGGAATGCCACCTATGGATAACTTGCTGTTGAAGTTAGGGATAGCGTGCCACTTCTTTCTTGCCTTCAGAGAGAGAGCATCTTAGAATGAGCTCTGTCCTTGGTAGTGATATGCTTTTTGAACCATTGATCGTGGAGAAACTTCTTAGAAAGACTCCATGTGCCTACACCTTTTATCCTTCCTCCTGGAATTACTTATTTAGGGATGTCACCTTAGCGTTAGAGTAGGGATAGATTTAATTCTTTATTCACCAACCCACAATTCAGGGAAATTTGGACTCATGCTTCCTGATTTTCTGTATACTACTTCTTGAATTAATTGTATTACTTATGCTGCACCGTCTAAACTGGATGCGCAGATTTGGCTCTATGCTAATTCCTCTGCACTTATATACTCTTGTGTTGAGGTGTCTTTATGTTCAGTTATGTTTGGCCTTGTAATAAACCTAACTAACCTTAAGTAGTTGTCCATGGGTTATTATGCATCTGGAACAGTTATTGGATCCTTGATTGTGTCATAACGACTTTTCTCCCCTTTACACTTTCATGCTGCAAAAAAGAACCATCGGATTGTGACTCTAGAACAGATCGATAACTTATGGGCCCGGCCCTTTCAATAGTAGCTACCTTCAAACTAGTATTTGCGGTCCTTCCATTCACACATGAATGCTAAGTCAGGGCTGATGTCCCAGTGCATCAAGTAGTTTGCCACAGTGGGAATGTGAGACAGTACTGATGATAATGGCCACCCAATCCTGAGAGATAATGCAGCTCCAACATCCCCTCTCATCCCTCCCTCACACTCCCTGTCTCCTCTCTGTACTGCCTGCTCAGACATGCTGCCTTCCAGTACCTCCCTGCACTGTGCAATCCTCCACGTCTTGCCGCCCACAGAGAGGGCACTCGCTGCACCGCTGAATGCTTCCATTACACCCAAGCTGATGAGACTAGAATTGGCCTATGGGGCCCAGGGGGGACTCGCTGCTGACAGTACTGCAGCACTATAGAAACTTTTGACAAATTCTTAAAGAGTCAAATGAGAACTTTTTAGTACAGCCTATTAGTGAGCATTCCCTGCATGCGGCCACCAGTGAATTTGGAAAAACCCCCGACCATGTTATAAAGAAGAGGGTTGGACGGTGATTTGCCTGACAACTACTAGAGCCCGACCTCGAAGCCATTGTGTTGTTGGTTGTGCATGTCGTTATTCCTTTGAACGTGTAGAGTTAGTAATAAAATACTTCAGTTTCTTATAAAAGCAAATATTTGAGTGGACATTGATTTATTCTTACTACTGTGTGTACTGTGAGTCATGTGTCATGTTTACTCTCATGTATCTACTCTTCCTAAACCCCACACCCCACCCCCACCCTTACCCTGAGAGAGCCAGTGACTGCTCGTCCACAGCTACCACTGCGAGCCAAGCGAAGAAGGGGTACTTAGTCCAGTTGCTTGGGATCCATAGTAGGTCAGATCCTGTGGCAGCTGGTATTTAACAGCGGAGGGGGGGGCGGGTCGCTGGGCGGGTGGAGGGGGGAGGAGGAAATGAAGGAAAAAATAAATGAAACTCTTACCTGTCTGCCGTCGCCACCGCCTCCTCTTGGTCCTCTTTGCCCGCTTCCAGGGCAGGAAGCATCCGTCGCCCAGCCTCCCGATAGCCAATCACAACACTGCAACGCAGTGTTGTGATTGGTGTGAGCACTGTGGTTCGGCACTCAGCCAGAGAGTGGGAGGCTGGGCATGTTCTCCATGCAGGCTGTAATGCAGCCTGCATGTAGAACATGCAAAGTGCGCATGCCGGTTTGACCGGACCCATACTGCTGGCCAAAGCGTCCTGCGCACTTGGAGTGGGCAAACCACTCCTCCCCTGCCCCCCTGCAGAGCAGCCCCGCCCCTACCCAGCTGAGCAAGGGGAAAAATAAAATGATAATAAAAAAGAGTTATTATTATTTTATTTTTTCCTTTTTCGACCTGCTCAGTGGAGCGACGCTCCTCCGCCTTAGCGTAGGAGCCGCCACTGGTCAGGTTCCAGGACATCAGGAAGCTAACACTGTCTATAGCTGAGACCAAAAAAGAGGGCATGCCATGTCACTTGAGCTCCAAGGCTGACCGTCAAGACTATGAGACTGAGGCCCCCTGCCAAATCGAAACCTGCCCGAATCCCAGGTACACACCCCTGATTTCTTTGTTTTGCCTGACGACAAGCTCATGTGGCATAAGCATTTCTCGGACTGAATACTACAGAGACTCTACAACTTTAAACATATACAAGCAACCTCATTTTATGCTAAAAACGGAGACTTGCATAAATCAGCTGCACATAAGCATATTTACAACACCTCATTTTCATGTACAGATTACTTAATGTTTTAGGCTAAAAGGTATGTCATCTTCTGACACGGCCATTAGGAAGACAAATGCTGCTGAATAATGAAAAGTAATTCCCAAGACCTTGAGCGTTCATAGACTAACAGGAAAGTAAGATGAATATTCAAAATTGTTTGGGTTTTCGTGTGATAGTTCGTGTTTTATGAGTTCTATCCTTGAAAAGAATGAAATATATCGCTTGCACGACAGAAGGCTCCGTGACTGTAGGTAACGGGTTTTTGATTAAAGATACACGGCACAATGCAACTAACCACAATTTTATGATGACAGCGAATAACCAGGATTTTACTGAAATGCTAATGAAAATTTCTCAGGGTAGTGCTAGCGTGACGAATGTTGTTGGAATTCATAACATGCAAATATAGTCCCTTCCACGTGTGCTTGTATGACCTTCCCGGCTCACCAGTGCAGAAAGGGCACGGCACGGCTAGACATTGGCATAAGTGTGCGCGCGCCTGTCGCCCAACGTCAACGGTTCCCTTAGCAAATATATAAAGAACAGAATACATCGTACTTGTGAAAGATTACATATTTTACAGTATGGGTAGGGTGCGCTGTAGGCGATATTTATGCTTGACGAGACTGGCAATTCTTTTATCCAATAAAACACATTTTGGCAGCCTGAAAGACTAAAGGACATTTGAAACAGTGTCAAACAACGATTCCCGTAAGCTTTGGTAAATCATTTACATAGCGCTCTGATTCCCTCAGGACCTCCTAGCGCCAGAACAAAAGTGCAAGTTGCTTCATCGCTGCTACAGGCATTGGTTGGACTCTTGCATGTGTTAGAGCGCAAATGTTGCTCTTTCATTT
Source organism: Calotriton arnoldi (assembly GCA_963921515.1). Taxonomy (NCBI): domain Eukaryota; kingdom Metazoa; phylum Chordata; class Amphibia; order Caudata; family Salamandridae; genus Calotriton; species Calotriton arnoldi. The sequence goes on along the minus strand of CAWUFW010007347.1, from coordinate 103,674 downwards.
GTAGGTGAGCATTATAATCATGGGTAGTCTGCACCTACATGTATTCCTTTATTGTACTAACTTAGGCCATTAAAGCGTGAACTGTAATAACATGAAAGGTAAAGAAAAAAGTATTAGTCATCCAGGTGTGGATGCACACAGCATTTGTTTAAATACCCCTCACACACCAAAAGGACCCTTGCTGTCATGCTTCATCATAGGGGTCTTCCCGTCCCGCTGCGGGATGGGGCGTGCTACGACCTACGACTACGCGGGAGCACTGTAGTTGACAATACTATGTGTAGTGATGGGATAGTGAAAGGAGGGGTCGTGAGAGAATATGGGTAAGTGATTTAAAAAGGACCTGGCCTCATGGACATAAAGAAACTTTAATAGGTCGTTGAGGCTGGACCTGTTAAAAAGGTGATACGGAGAAATCCTGCCAATAATGTGCGGATGCTCCTATACAGTCAACATGTTTCGAAGCAAAGCTTCTTCATCAGGACTAAGAAGATCCCCTCAGTATCCACTATGTTGAGTTTCCCAAATGGGTGTACTATATACAAAAAAGTGAAAAAATAAACATAAATATAAAAATGCATAAATTATATGCACTCTATACGATACCCAATGGTACCATGTAAATGTCAATCTGAAAGAGAAAGTATAATTAATAGCGCTTTCCCATACGCAAACGCTCGAGATCTGAAAAAGAAGTAAAGTTGAAAAGGTGAAAGAAACCACATGGTGACTGTAGCGTGATCTTAGTGCTATCGATATCGTGGTCTATCAATGTGAAGACCTGTGGACGAAGAAAGAGAACACACAGGACACACACATAGAACAGAAAACACACACTCTATTTGTGTGGCTAGGGTAATTGCTTTAAAATTCGTGAATAATGTCATCAATCACTCGATAATACATACTATGTAATGTAGGAGATAATGCTCCTTGAGCCTCTTGTAACGGGTGGGGGAGAAAAGCCGCCAAACGTAGTTCTGTTAGTGAAATAAGGAAGAGAGATTTGGTATATCTCCAAGTCATTCTCCCAAGCATGAGAACACACTCTCCTGCTGATGTACCTTACAGTGCTGGCGGTATTTAAATACCTGTAAATACAAATAGATTCCCCAACGGCTATGCTGTACTTACGTTGCGGTCGACCTAGTCTCGCCTAGAAATAACGCCAATCCGCGGCTCCGTGATGTGAAAGGAACCGTGGGAAGGTACTATTTATACTGCCATTAAGTGGCCTGAATTGTCTGCACCTGCAAGCAAAGTACGCCCTTTCTACCCTGGAAGTAAAGCGTAAGCGTGAGGTCAGGTCGTCATAGTGACACGTATCTGTAGGCGGAAGGGGATATAAATGTTACTACCTGTGCCAGAAGCTAGAGCGCGGTATTGTCACGTAGGTTTAGAAGCTGAGGAACGTACTTCAAGTCAAAGCGTAAAAGCAGGTTGTCATGGTGACACAAATCTGTACGTGGAGGAGGATGGATAAATACAAATAAAAGAATAATTGATGTTTCTATCAGTGCCCAAAAATTAGAGCGCGGCATAGTCACGCTGGTTATGTTAATTTTAGAGCGCCCCACATCCGGGTTCGGAATCTGTGCGCCGTAATATGCAAAAAAGCTTAATACATGAGTTTGTGTATAAAGGCGATCAGGTTATAATTCAAACAAATAAAATAGGGGAAGTATTGTAGAAAAAGGAGAGAGGGAGGTTCAAATCGCCAGAGAAAAATGAAATTTGTGTTTGTTGATTTCCTCTAGAAATAACCTCATATAGATTATAAGGGAATAGTCTTCAAAATTCAAAAAAATTAAAGATTTAACAGAATTTTTATGAGAGATAAATCTCATAAATATTGAGGAAAAGATCATTAGGGTTCAACGAAATATATTCAAAGATTATATAGAGTCTCTAATTTTTCTTATCAAAAGACAGTCATTTCAGGAGGTGTCTGACAAATTCATCATTGAAAAACATGAGAATTGTAGACTAATGGAACATGATCGGTGCTTTTCGTTTGAGGGGATTCCATTACGAAAGGTGGGCCCAAGGAATATCGTCATTAAGGCCACTGATGTTAGTCCCCAAACGGAACACCCATCTTTGTTCTTTTTCAAGTAGATCTCTCTCATGTCGGATTTGTTCAATAATGGTCCATTTCAAATCCTCCACAGTATGGGTCATAGTCAGATAGTGATTCGCCATCTTAGTCGTGCTTTTCTTGCAGCGCACATTGCTCTTATGTTCGCTAATATGGACTCTCACTGGTCTTGAGGTCATGCCGATATACTCCAGTTTACATGGGCATGTAATGATGTATATCACATTTTTGCTATTGCAGTTTGTGAATTTTCTTTGCTCCCAGACCTCTCCATTAGTGAACGTGATATTTCTGCTTGTCTTGGTAAGATTACATGTGCTGCAATTCCCGCAAGGGTGATGTCCCTGTAAGGGTGCGAGGTTCAGATAAGGCGGACCCCTCTCCTGAATTGATCGTGGTCTTGTATGAACCAGGATGTCTCTTAAATTTTTACCTCTTTTATGGGAGAACATTGGTTTAGGGAAATTAAGTTTGCCACAATTTAGTATTCTCCAATGTTTGTTTATTATTTAAGATACTTGGTTTGAGTGGCAACTAAAGGTGGTTACACAGATAGGTCTCGTTTCCTGTTCTTTTGGGGGATGGTTATCCAGAAGGGCTTCCCTATTGTTGTTCCTTGCTCGTTTTAGCCCTTTCTTCACGATACGTTCTGGATAGTTTCGTTTCAGCAGTTTGTCTTTCAGATCAGTTGCCTGTATCTTAAAGTCAACGATTTCAGAGCAGTTGCGTCGTAGGCGAAGAAATTGTCCATACGGGAGATTGTCCCGCAGGTGTCTGGGGTGAAAACTATTATATAATAGCAAACAATTTTTCGCCGTAGGTTTGAAATGAGTCGTTGTTTTCAAACCACCACTAGCAGGATAGATATTGAGGTCGAGAAATACCAGATTGTTGCTGGAGGCTGTGGAGGTAAAATTCAGAAAAGGGTTTTGCTGATTGAGCCATATCATGAAGTCCTTTACAGAATCAGTATCACCTTTCCATATCACTAGAACATCGTCAATGTACCATTTCCAGACAATGATGCGGGCCTGGAATGGGTTATCTTGATGTAATATTCTGATAGTCTCCAAATGGTAAACATATAGTCCGGCCAGACTTGGGGCGAAGGTGCTGCCCATGCTGGTCCCGTGCTTTTGTAGATAATGTACCCCTTCATATAGGAAAAAGTTCTTAGTCAGTGCTAGCGAAATGCACTCCATAACTACACTGCGTGGTGTCTGGTAACTCCATGTAGTGGTGTACAGAACTTCCTCTATGATTCCTAGAGTTTCGCCATGAGGTAAGCTTGTGTAAAGGCTCTCGACGTCGAGACCGAGTAAGAGATGTTGATCTGGGTCAAAGTCAAGGTCTTTTATTAATTGTAATACCGCTTTAGTGTCTCTCAGGTAGGTAGCTGTTTTCTGAACTAGGGGACGGAGGAAAGCGTCAGCAAATTTGGAGAGGGGTTCAAGTATGGAGCCAATCCCAGACACAATCGGTCTCCCCGGAGGATATTCTAGGTTCTTATGAATTTTTGGGATGATATAAAAGTATGGTGTTCTAGGTGATTTTTGTATAAGAAAATCAGCTGCCTTCCTGGATATCCAGTTATGTGTTATTGCTTCTTCGACCATTCCTGCAATCCGTATTCTTATTACCTCAGTTGGGTCATCAAGCATGATTTCATAGTTCCTTGGGTCATCCAGTAATTTCCTACATTCAGTGTCGTAGTTGTGTGTCGTCTGAATTACGATTGCACCTCCTTTGTCGGCAGGTTTTATTACCAGGTCGATGTTATTCGCAAGTTCCTGCAACGCTTGTTTCTCTCGTCTTGTAGTATTCTGGAAGACATTCTTGTCTTCAATTGATAGACCCGTTATCTCCTCCATCACTGCTTTTTCAAAGGTGAGTAATTCAATTGGTAGTGTGGAGTCCGGAGGTGTAAAGGTGGATTTGGGTCGTAATCCCGTGTCTGATGTCTGGTCCTCTGGTGTTACAGTCGTCTCTTTTAAGAAAAAGGCACGGAGTTTTAATTTCCTCTAAAACTCCTTTATTTCGAGACAAAGTTTAAATTTGTCTATCTTGTTTGTGGGGACAAAACCCAAGCCCTTCTCCAGGACACTCAGTTGTGGTTCCGTGAGTGTATAATCGGTCTGGTTCACCACTAATTGTCCCTTCTGCTGGTTGTTGGTTGGTTCAGTGATGCCGTCATGCTCCTCGTTGCCATCCTGGCTGCCTCTTCGGACTCGTTGTACCAGTGGACCTGGTTGCCTCTCCGGTTCCTTCCTCTCGGGGGGCCCGGGCGCGGTCCTAAAAAATGAGGCGGAGGTGGTCCATAATAATTGTATTCCGGTGGTATTGGGTTCCAATGCTGGTAGGGTCCCCCCATCGGTGGTGGTCCATATGGATATTGTGCATAGATCGGAGGACCTTGATACTGGCTCCACCCCCTTCCTCTGGGTCTGAATATTTTCTGATGTTGTGTTCCTCCTCTCTGGTTCCTCTGATTACTCCCGCGGCTAGAAAAGGAGTCGCTGGAACCTGTATCTGATAGGTCACTGTCCGATCCCTGTTCGCTGTAACATTTATATCCCCTTCCGCCTACAGATACGTGTCACTATGACGACCTGACCTCACGCTTACGCTTTACTTCCAGGGTAGAAAGGGCGTACTTTGCTTGCAGGTGCAGACAATTCAGGCCACTTAATGGCAGTATAAATAGTACCTTCCCACGGTTCCTTTCACATCACGGAGCCGCGGGTTGGCATTATTTCTAGGCGAGACTAGGTTGACCGCAACGTAAGTACGGCATAGCCGTTGGGGAATCTATTTGTATTTACAGGCATTTAAATACCGCCAGCACTGTAAGGTACATCAGCAGGAGAGTGTGTTCTCATGCTTGGGAGAATGACTTGGAGATATACCAAATCTCTCTTCCTTATTTCACTAACAGAACTACGTTTGGTGGCTTTTCTCCCCCACCCGTTACAAGAGGCTCAAGGAGCATTATCTCCTACATTACATAGTATGTATTATCGAGTGATTGATGACATTATTCACGAATTTTAAAGCAATTACCCTAGCCACACAAATAGAGTGTGTGTTTTCTGTTCTATGTGTGTGTCCTGTGTGTTCTCTTTCTTCATCCACAGGTCTTCACATTGATAGACCACGAAATCGATAGCACTAAGATCACGCTACAGTCACCATGTGGTTTCTTTCACCTTTTCAACTTTACTTCTTTTTCAGATCTCGAGCGTTTGCGTATGGGAAAGCGCTATTAATTATACTTTCTCTTTCAGATTGACATTTACATGGTACCATTGGGTATCGTATAGAGTGCATATAATTTATGCATTTTTATATTTATGTTTATTTTTCACTTTTTTGTATATAGTACACCCATTTGGGAAACTCAACATAGTGGATACTGAGGGGATCTTCTTAGTCCTGATGAAGAAGCTTTGCTTCGAAACATGTTGACTGTATAGGAGCATCCGCACATTATTGGCAGGATTTCTCCGTATCACCTTTTTAACAGGTCCAGCCTCAACGACCTATTAAAGTTTCTTTATGTCCATGAGGCCAGGTCCTTTTTAAATCACTTACCCATATTCTCTCACGACCCCTCCTTTCACTATCCCATCACTACACATAGTATTGTCAACTACAGTGCTCCCGCGTAGTCGTAGGTCGTAGCACGCCCCGTCCCGCAGCGGGACGGGAAGACCCCTATGATGAAGCATGACACCAAGGGTCCTTTTGGTGTGTGAGGGGTATTTAAACAAAAGCTGTGTGCATCCACACCTGGATGACTAATACTTTTTTCTTTACACTACTAGTCCCATGTGGTGGATTCCTTTGATTTATTTATTAAGTACTAGAGGAGGATACATCCGCCATAGTGTCCGTGTGAGACACTACCTCTTCACTCCCTCGTTTTTTTATATAAAGATAACATGAAAGGTGACATGATAGCGATATTTTCAATATAAACGTGAAGAAATTAACGTTGTAACTATGTGGGTTTAGCTGAAAACATTAACGTGCAGAATTCGTACATTTCTCTGACAAGTATTCATATATTTGATATGCTGAAGGTATGCAGTCATAATATCGATGTTGAAATATCGATATGCCATAATATCGATGTTTAAATATCGATGTGACAGAATATCGACCTGCAAGAATATCGTCGACCAGAATATCGACATGCAGGTAAGAAATATTGTTTTTGTTAATATCGAAGTTAGTAATATCGTTAGTCAAAATATCGTTGTTAATAATATCGAAATTTATTTTAGTGTTTTGTATTTTAGTATATGTGTTAAAAGTATAGCTTATTTTTTTAATGTATGTTTGAAATTTTTAGAAGTAATTAATTTTATGTTAAGTAATTTGTGCGTATTTTAGTTCTGTAGCGGGTTGTGGGGTTATAGGGGAATAGGGTGGGAAGTAATTTAATTATAATATATTTATTAATACATTTTTAGCAATTATTAATTTTTTAAGAAATTAAATATTGCGTTTTAGTTCCGTAGTGGGTTGTGGGTTTATAGGGGAATAGGGTGGGAAGTAATTTAATTAAAATTAATTAATTAATCATTTAAATTAATTAATATTTTTGTATTTAATAATTTATATTGTTAATTGTGTTAATTAATTTCTTATTAATTAGTTATTAATTGGTTATTAGTTATTAATAATTAATTGATAAAAATGTTAATTGTGTCTTTTTTTAGGAGTGGGTTGTGGGTTTATAGGGGAGTAGGGTGGGAAGTAATTTAATTATAATTAATTAATTAATAATTTAATTAATTAATATTTATGTATTTAATATTTTATATTGTTAATTGTGTTACATTATTTGTTATTCATTAATTATTAATTGGTCATTAATTATTAATAATTAATTGGTAAATATGTAAATTGTGTCAATTTTTTATGAGCGAGTTGTGTATTTAGAGGGCAGTAGTGTGGGAAATAATTAAAAATTAATATAATTTTTAATTTTTTCATATAATATTTATTTATTGTTATTTTATAGTCTTAATAGTATGAATTAATTTAATATTGATTGTTTATAATTTTATTGTTCATTGTTATTAGTTAATTAATTAATTGTTAAGCAATTATGTTAATTGTGTCATGTTTTACAATAGTGGTGGTGTCATTTATAGGGGTATTTGGTGGGAGGTAAATTATTTTTTATTATTTAAGTATTTGTTAATTAATGTTTATTATTTTGCTGGAGTGGGAATAGTAAATTATTCACCTCCACTATCCAACACTTTCCCTACTGTTGCACTCCGTGGAGTGGGAATAGTACATTATTCCCCTCCGCTATCCAACATTTTCCCTACTGTTGCACTTGCTGGAGTGTGAATAGTAAATTATTCCCCTCCGCTATCCAACACTTTCCGTACTGTTGCACTTGCTGGAGTGGGAATAGTAAATTATTCCCCTCCGCTATCCAACACTTTCCCTACTGTTGCACTCATTGGAGTGGGAATAGTAATTTTATCCCCTACGCTATCCAACACTTTCCCTACTGTTGCGCTCTGTGGCGTGGGAATAGTAAATTATTCCCCTCCGCTATCCAACACTTTCCCTACTGTTGCAGTTGCTGGAGTGGGAATAGTAAATTATTCCCCTCCGCTATCCAACACTTTCCCTACTGTTGCACTCCCTGGAGTTGGAATAGTAAATTATTCCCCTCTGCTATCCAACACTTTCCGTACTGTTGCACTTGCTGGAGTGGGAATAGTAAATTATTCCCCTCCGCTATCCAACACTTTCCCTACTGTTGCACTCATTGGAGTGGGAATAGTAATTGTATCCCCTACGCTATCCAACACTTTCCCTACTGGTGCGCTCTGTGGCGTGGGAATAGTAAATTATTCCCCTCCGCTATCCAACACTTTCCCTACTGTTGCAGTTGCTGGAGTGGGAATAGTAAATTATTCCCCTCCGCTATCCAACACTTTCCCTACTGTTGCACTCCCTGGAGTTGGAATAGTAAATTATTCCCCTCTGCTATCCAACACTTTCCCTACTGTTGCACTCTGTGGAGTGGGAATAGTAAATTATTCCCTCCGCTATCAAACAGTTTCCCTACTGTTGCACTTGCTGGAGTGGGAATAGTAAATTATTCCCCTCCGCTATCCAACACTTTTCCTACTGTTTCAATTGTTGGAGCGGGAATAGTAATTTTATCCCCTCTGCTATCCAATACTTTCCCTACTGTTGCACTCGTTGGAGTTGGAATAGTAAATTATTCCCCTCCGCTATCCAACACTTTCCCTACTGTTGCACTTGCTGGAGTGGGAATAGTAATTTTATCCCCTCCGCTATCCAACACTTTCCCTACTGTTGCATTCGTTGGAGTGGGAATAGTAATTTTAACTCCTATGCTATCCAACACTTTCCCTACTGTTGCAGTCTGTGGAGTGGGAATAGTAAATTATTCCCCTCCGCTATCCAACACTTTCCGTACTGTTGCAGTTGCTGGAATGGGAAAAGTAAATTATTTGCCTCCGCTATCCAACACTTTCCCTACTGTTGCACTTGCTGGAGTTGGAATAGTAAATTATTCCCCTCTGCTATCCAACACTTTCTCTACTGTTGCATTCTCTGGAGTGGGAATAGTAAATTATTCCCATCCACTATCCAACACTTTCCCTACTGTTGCACTTGCTGGAGTGGGAATAGTAAATTATTCCCCTCCGCTATCCAACACTTTCCCTACTGTTGCACTCGCTGGAGTGGGAATAGTAATTTTATCCACTACGCTATCCAACACTATCCCTACTGTTGCACTCCGTGGAGTGGGAATAACACTTTCCCTACTGTTGCACTTGCTGGAGTAGGAATAGTAAATTATTCCTCTTTGCTATCCAACATTTTCACTACTGTTGCACTTGCTTGAGTGGGAATAGTAAATTATTCCCCTCCGCTATCAAACACTTTCCCTACTGTGGCACTTGCTGGAGTGGGAATAGTAAATTATTCCCCTCCGCTATCCAACACTTTCCCTACTGTTGCACTCGCTGGAGTGGGAATAGTAATTTTATCTCCTCCGCTATCCAACACTTTCACTACTGTTGCACTCCGTGGAGTGGGAATAGTAAATTATTCCCCTCCGCTATCCAACATTTTCCCTACTGTTGCACTTGCTGGAGTGGGAATAGTAAATTATTCCTCTTCGCTATCCAACACTTTCCCTACTGTTGCACTCCCTGGAGTGGGAATAGTAATTGTATCCTCTACGCTATCCAACATTTTCCCTACTGTTTCAGTTAATGTAGTGTAAAATGTTGTTTTAAAGATAAATATTTATTTTAATATTGTATTTTATTATTTATATAATTTATTTTTATATTTATCTTACAGGTTTATGTATATATATATATATGTATTTATAATTTTTATTATGTTTGTAACGTTTTATAATTTAATAAAATAATTATTTATTAATATTAAGTAAATATATATATAATTTTTTTATATATGTATGTTTAATTTATTTTTATATTATATTTATTATTTATAATTATTTCATATTATTTTTAAGACATTTAAAAAAAACGATATTTTGAACAACGATATTTTAAACAATGATATTTTGGTTTCGATATTTTTCTACTTACCTTTGTAGAGATAAGATGTCGATATTCTGGACATCGATATTCTTGACACGATATTCTGGTAGGTCGATATTGTTGTTGTCGATATTATGTCAGTGATCCGTGCTGAAGTAACGTGTTAATTTGTATATGCTCAGTAAATAATGTTCACTTGATGTGTAATTTCATGAGGTCGTGTGCCATTTCTTATGTTGACCGATTTCTTTAGGCCTGAATTGTAATTTTCCCCTGGAAGCTCGCGCATTAGATTTACTAGAGAATTTTATGTGCACGTTGGATTTGTTCTTTCTCACGTTTCTGTTGCAGGTGGAGAATTGATTCCGGTTAGCTTGTTTTAGGAGTTAGGCTTAGGGAGAAGAGGATACTTTGAACGTTGATACTGATTATAAAGAACTGTTGTACTTTCTCATGGGAGTAAGCCTGGGAATCAAAGTCATCCCGCCAAGGCCTGGGAGCATCGTTGCCGTGTGGAAAATTACCTACCAGGTGGTGGCTTGACTGGATGGGGCGATGCTGCAATGCATCTTGGGATACTGCCTGTAAGAGTGATGTATCGAAGTTAGGGACAGTGTCTGGGGAATTCTGCCTTGGCTTGCAAAAGAGAGAATCTTAGAACGAGCTCTGTAGCTTTATGCTACTTGATCCATCTAAAGGTGAAGAGACTTCTTAGGAAGGCTTCATGCGCTGACACCTTTATGGATCTTGCCTTGGAAAATGCTAAGTAAGGATGTTATGCTAGTGATAGTATAGGGACAGACTAATGCTTTATACCCACGAACATCCAATGAAGGGGAATCTCGATGTCTGTGCTGTTTTCTTCTGTATTCTGGTCCTCAAACTGATTATTCTGTGCATGCTGCACTGCCTTAACTTCACCCGTAGGTTTGGCTTTGTATTAGTTCCAATGTATTTCTACACTCTCAACTTGAGGTGCCTGTATGTCCAACTGTTCTTGGCTTTGTAATAAACAAACTAAACTAAATTGGGATTCCATGATTCTTGTAAGTCATAATTTATGGGAACTGCAATGATTGATTGGCCAACAATTTCTCTCCCCTCTACGCTTTCATGCTGATAAAAAGAGTCATCGACCTGGGGTTCCAGAGTAGATCTAGAACGTGGAACCTGGATCTTTCACATGTCCTATCCAATCAGTGGTGGCATAAGTGGCAGATTGAAGGAAAAGAGGGTTAACATTTGAAGTAGGTAAAGGGTGAGGGGGCAGGATTTTATGGCGGTCTCTTCTGTGGGTACAACCTGTATTATACAGTAAAAATAAAGAAACAGAATTACTGTAAACATCACGACTGCCGAGTATTTCTCCCCAACATGACAGAAGTGGGCAGTGAAAACGTGACGATGGCAACAAAAAATTATTGTGTTTCTTCAAGAATGTCTGATAATCGCCTTCTGCCTGCAATGTCAAAATCAGTACCTTCCTTTTTGGTTCACACAGCAAAGAATATTCTGGCTGCACGTTATCAGCTGTTTTTGCTAAGCCGCATCAGTCCTCTTCTTACTTAAAACAATGTTTGGACAGTGTCACTGTATCGTGTTGTAAATGAAGGGTGGAAAGGCCTTGTTGCACTTCCTTCTGAAAAGCACTCACTTGCAACTGAGGGGTGCCCAACATTTTGCATCTTGCTTAATCATGTATGCTGAGAAGTCTGAGTGGATCACCTCCAGTTTCAGATCTTAAATTTGTCTACCCTGGAACTTTTATCCCTATGTAAATTGGGTACTTTGTTCAGAGGCTTGGTATATTGGCACCAAACACACTGGGCTGACAAATTATACTTAGGCCCTGATTACTAGTACAGGCGCTATTTAGCACACCTCGGACCATATTATGTATTAGGACGCACTTTCCCTGTTTGCGCCTGGCACACCTTAAAAGAGGTGAGCCGGGCAGAAACAGAGAAAGTGCGCCATATTACATACAATGCGCTGCTCCCAGGGCAGTCACGAACTTGTGCTGCCCTGGGGGCAGCGCATTCAAGTGAAATACGGAGCAGCTTTGAAGTAGCCACTCCGTGTTTCACTGTGCAGGCGGCAACCCGCCTGCACCATGAAGAGGGATTAGAGATCCCCTTGCCGGCGGGTGCAGTCAGTGACTGCACCCGCCTGCAAGGGGATGTCTGAGGGGTCCATAGGACCTCCTTTACCCCCTGCAGAACGCTGCTCTAAGGGGGGCGCGATCACAGTGCGTTACCTTTTAGGTGGCGCACTATCAGTGCACCTCCTGACAGCTTATTTGCCTCTGCGCCCGCGTCCGTAATACTGCGCAAGCGCAGAGGCAAAGGGATTCCCTTATTTGCATGAGGCACGCCCTCATGCAAATGTGTAAACGCCCGGTGTAGCTAGGGCTGACGCTTTCTGTGTGCCAACACTATCGGTATTACAGAAGCGCCCCCAGGACACTATCTTTAATATGGCCCCTAATAAATAACTATACCACAGGGTAAGTTATTTATCAGGCGTGATAAATAGCACCTATTATGAGTTTATGTGGAATAATATGCAGATTTTGGTGTTTAACGCATCAAAATCCACTTGATACGACAAATACTGAGGGGCTTATTTAAAATCCTCTTGGTGCCGGTGCATCACTTTTTACCATATAAAAAGTGAAGCACAGGCACCGCAAGAGGCTTGTAGATAAGCCCCTATATGCTTTTCCCCTGTTAAATTTCGGTAGGTTAGACATGCCAAAATTTAATGAGTCTTGAGGTATTGAACGCATCTGATAATTATCGGATACCCTAAATTCCTCTTAACTTGTAATTGCAACTGGTGCGTAAACAGGGTTTTACGCATAGTTGGAATACACCGGCCACATCATAATCATGCCCTTAGTGGGGTGCTCTTGTCTCACACCAGAAAGTAAACTCCCTTTGTTTAAGAGATTCCAAAAGTTTGAAGCAGAAACCACTATCAGCAGGCCTTTTCAGGTGCTTCTCCTCGCCTTTTAAACTCGTTCCGCTTTTCATTGCAGCTGACCCTCTCAAGGTTTCAGCCAGGAGTTATAAACCTTTCTTTTTTAAATTGCCATTGGTCATTTTAGGACAGAAAAATACAATTTGTTTTATTTAATTCTGTTGACGCTATTTCTTTTTGTGTTATTTGTATAAAATGGTGATTGTAATTGATGTTTAACCTCTTGTTCAGCACCTCTTTAGCATTTAGCCTTTGGCAAGGTTTTAGTTCTGTATAAAATGTTAACATAATAAAGTAAAACAAAAATATCATATATACAAATATTGCTATCAATCACTAACTAGGTTATTTTCCAGCTCTGCCGAGGACATGAATTAAAAGTTCCTTTGAAGAAAGCATAATAGTTTAAACATTTTTCTTTCACCCAGATGGGTTTGATGGAACACCTTCAGAGCAGTTGGCAGACACACAGGCCCTCCCTAACACAATAGGTTAAGTGGATCTGTTTATACAGCCTGTTTTGATGGTCCGAAAGACGTTTGAGACAAACTTGTCTGTAGGGACTTTCTATACCTGACCCTCAATTGCACCTGCTGCACCTCTCTAAGTTCACTGATGATCTCTGCATGCCCTTCAAATAATGTTCTCTCAGCGCACAGCCCCTCCAATCACCAATAGACTCGGAATACCCTCAGAGTTACTGAACTAATGATAATCATTGCATAAGCTCAAAATAATTAGCGCTCTTTGCAAACTCAGTCAAACTACTGATACACTCTGCAAGCCTTACCATTCCACTATATACCAAAAATATCTCATCATCATCCAAATCACTCTGGCCCCACACCATTGGAGCATATTGCGTATGCCTGGGTCCTATAAGGAAGGGACCCAAACCCAATTTTGTGCGTAAACTCTGATGAACAGCGTGTGAAAACGTATGCACATTGCATAAGCATCTAGCACAATGGGCTATTTGTGCATGGTGGAATGTGGAATAACATGCACTGTTTACATGTTATTTGCCATTCCTGTATAACCCTGCATTAATGAAAATTTGCAGTGGCTCAATTTGCACCCAGTTGTAGAGGTCTGATCGTGATTGGCTACATGCGCAGGTAACGTATATTTTATTGTGAGTGAGCTGCCTGGTGTTAGATGCAGAGTGTGAATGATAACTCTGAATTAGAGGGGCTAAGTTTTAAAGATTTGGGGCCAGATGTACGACCATTGAATTTTGCAACTCGCAAATTGCCACAAATTGCGAGTTGTAATTTGTGAGTCGCAAAATTCAATGTACAGCAGTGTCTCAGACATTCCCAATGGGGTCGCAAATTGCATGCCTCATGAATATTAACGAGGCTGTCGCAATTTATGACCCCATTGGGAGTATCTAGCACTCCCAGGAATGGTGGCCTGCTGGGGTTAGCAGACCACCATGTCTGGGACTGCTTTGTCAATAAAGCAGTTTTTTAAAAATGCAGCCTGTTTTCCTTAAAGGGAAACGGGATGCATTTAAAAAAGAAAAATGAAACTATTCAGTTTAATTTTTGAAGGACAGGCAGTGGTCCCTGGGACCACTGCCTGCTCTTGAAAAATATTTGCGCACCCATTCACAAAGGGGAAGGGGTCCCCTGGGGACCCCTTCCCGTTTGCGAATGGTTTACCACCTACTTGAAGTAGGCGGTAAACTGCGAGTTTTGTGCGACCGCAAATGAGGTCGCAAAACACTCATACATGGCATTTGCACTCGCTATTACGAAGGAACACCCTTGGCACGGCCCTTCCTAATAGTGAGTCACTAACCCTATTTTGCGAGTCGCTAATAGATTAGCGACTCGCTAAATAGGGTTAGTACATTGTGCATCTGTTTTTTGCAGTCGCAAACGGGCCAAATGCCCCTTTGCGACCACAATAAATGGTCGTACATCTGGCCCTTGTAGCCTTCCATTTCTGGGTCGCTTCCAAAGCTACAGAGAGGCCAAAAGGGAGTCTTGAGGAGCATTGTGGAAATTGAAGACAGTGTTGTTATCATCTACACAAAAATAGGTCTTCACATTGAAAGGTTGTAGCAAATGTTGTTAGTGCTCAAAGGTATAAATTCAATATTATGTTTTAAATTATAAATCCTTGTGGGGCACCCCTATTTATGGGTTTGAGGAGAGATTACAATACTCCTAGTTAGACAATCTGGTATATTTCAGGCAAAGGAAGAAAGCCATGAAAGAACATGGCCTTGTATAGATTAGGACGAAAGGCAATGAATAAGGGTCGAATGATCAATGGTATTGATCTCAGGAGAGAGATTCAAAAGAATCAGTAATGCTGCGTCATCCTTGTCGACTGTCATGCGCAGATCATCAATTCTCACTGAGGTTCTCAAAAGTTCAGTGCTTCTGCCGGGTCTGAAGTTGACTTGCAGAGGGTATAGAATTCTGTTGGACTCTTGCAGTTTTGCAGCCTCAACTCTTTCTAGGAATTTTGAAACAGAAGGTAGTAGGGAGTGAGGTCTATAACATCTTGGATCAGCTGGGTCCTACAAGAGATTTTTGAGTCGTGGATGTACAACTGCTGTTTTGAAGCCATCAGGTGGGATGTCACTGGCTAAGGGTGAAATTAGGATACTTGTCAGATTACAGAGAACATTTTTCCTGATAATATTCAAGAAGGTTCCTGGGACTAAGTCCTCCAGAGATTCAGAGGGTTTACTGCATCAAATTAGCTTGTCACAGACTTGTGTATTCAATTGGTCAAATTTTGAGAAGCATGGATATATTTCAAAATTGGTTGATGGGATAACTGCTGAGCTCATGGTGATTTTGAGTCAAAGCCTACCCTAATCTTTTTTATTTTATCAGAGAAATATTTAAATAGGTTGTTGGCTAAGTTTTACAATGAGGACATTTCTTTACTGGAGAGAGAAGAATTTGCAAGGGAATTAAGAGTTCAGAAGAGTTCTTTAGACATGTTTCTAGATGAGAGAATTATCTCCGAATAATATACTCTTTTAGCTATGCAAATGAAGAAGCTATATTTTCAAAGTTGCCTGGCTTAGTTAGCTTTGTGCATTGTCCTATAATACTTTCTCCATGCTGCTTCTAATTTCTTCAAGAAGACTTTTTCAGTTTTGGAAGCAGGAGTGAACTATTGCCACACGGTGTGTTTAGGGTTAATTTTTACTTTTTCTGATGGGCTAAGTTAATGTAGCATAGCACTAAGTAGATCGTTGAAGGATTTAAGGTTAAATGATTGATCAGGTGCATCAAAACTATCAGAGCAACTGATCCAGCTACTCTTTAGCTTTTGGCCCACTAATTTGGATGAGATAATTGACCGAATTTGTGATGGTCTAGAAAGATTCCCTAATTATGACCTATTCTTAATAGGGGATTCTCTAAACAAATGCTGTAAGGATCTAACTATATTATTTTACTGAAGTAAATTCTCTCTCTGTTAATCTAAAAATCATGCGATTGGTCTTTCACCACCTGGCCTACAGTCAGTAGCTCTGCAGGGCCTGCTAGGCATTGTGAATAGAGGCCTTTAGGAGAGTCAAACCACACATTAAAGTCACTTAGAACTGTCAACTGTTTGGTAATGTAGGTAGGGTGGAAAGGGAATTCCTATGACCATTAGAAGCTCTTCATTGAAAGCAAATAATGGGGCGATAGAAAAGACACAGCCAATAGGACCTCCTTAAGGGCTTCTATTTCAAGCAGTAAGGTTTCCACTCCAGCAAACTCATTGTAGGGTTTTGATTAAATGGTTATCAATTCGTACGTCCAGGAGTGCATGGAACTCAATCAAAGAAAAATTAAGAAGTAAAGTTAAAAAATCAACTGGATGAATTTAGGTCCAAACACCCTTCCGGAAGTGCTACGAGGAAGAAAAAAAGGTTGGTAGCACAATCAGTGTAGAAATTTAAGCTGCAAGGCTCATGCTCAGAGTAGTGAATCTCCTGAACTAAAACACTGCAAAGGTTTATGCAGAGTCCATACTGTGTTAAGCCTTATCAGTATGTGTTGTTTGGCATATTACTTTATGTAATACAAAAAAGGGATGGTTCTCACCAAATCACAATGGCTAAAAGTTCTTATAAATACTTGTAACTTAGGGGCCGATTCCGATCTCGGTCGGAGGCGCACCCAATACCATTCGGCCGGGAAAAAGCCATGCGAAAGCCTGTTTCCCGACCGATCCGTACAACACACCGAACGAGTAAGTACGATGCGCACAACAGCACATAATCCGGCCGAGCCGTACTCACCCAAACCAGGTCCTGTTCTCCGACCGAGGCGAATCCGGAAACGCTGAATCGAGTCGCACGGAAGGGAAAATGCAGCTCCGTCCGGCCGAACAAGTACGATGCGCTTCCCGTACGCGCCGAACCCGTCGCTACGCACGGCACGTCAAAGCATCCGGGAGAGGCGCACATAAGCTCCGATTCGCGCCACAACACGATCCACAGCTACGAGACGAACACGCCAGCGATGAGGACGAAGCGACGAGGACGACGCGAAGCAACGAGAAGGACGAACGACACGAACCAACCATGAATCCCTTCGTCCCGATCATACCAATATTCTACATTTACTACCGGAACAGGCACGGACGCGTACGGCGCAGAAGGTAAGTCAGACACCAACCACAAAACACATACAACACGTACACGACACATCACACACACACAGAGGGATGCAGAATATACTTACACCAGCAACAGCAGCACCATAGGGGCGGGATGCCCATCACCAATGCCACATATGCACACAGGGGCCTGAATGCGCACCACCACCCCTACCCAGGGGGCAGGATGCCTACCACTACTACCACCCTGAGCCAGGGGGGCTGGATGCCTACCACTACTACCACCCTGAGCCAGGGGGCTGGATGCCTACCACTACTACCACCCTGAGCCAGGGGGCTGGATGCCTACCACTACTACCACCCTGAGCCAGGGGGCTGGATGCCTACCACTACTACCACCCTTAGCCAGGGGGGCTGGATCCCTACCACTACTACCACCCTTAGCCAGGGGGCTGGATGCCTACCACCACCCTTAGCCAGGGGGGCTGGATGCCTACCACTACTACCACCCTGAGCCAGGGGGCTGGATGCCTACCACTACTACCACCCTTAGCCAGGGGGGCTGGATGCCTACCACTACTACCACCCTTAGCCAGGGGGCTGGATGCCTACCACTACTACCACCCTTAGCCAGGGGGCTGGATGCCTACCACTACTACCATCCTTAGCCGGGGGGGGCTGGATGCCTACCACCACCCTTAGCCAGGGGGGGCTGGATGCCTACCACTACTACCACCCTTAGCCAGGGGGGGCTGGATGCCTACCACCACCCTTAGCCAGGGGGGCTGGATGCCTACCACTACTACCACCCTGAGCCAGGGGGCTGGATGCCTACCACTACTACCACCCTGAGCCAGGGGGGCTGGATGCCTACCACTACTACCACCCTGAGCCAGGGGGCTGGATGCCTACCACTACTACCACCCTGAGCCAGGGGGGCTGGATGCCCACCACCACCCTTAGCCAGGGGGGCTGGATGCCCACCACCACCCTTAGCCAGGGGGCTGGATGTCTACCACTACTACCACCCTGAGCCTGGGGGGCTGGATGCCTACCACTACTACCACCCTTAGCCAGGGGGCCGGATGCCTACCACTACTACCACCCTGAGCCAGGGGGCTGGATGCCCACCACCACCCTTAGCCAGGGGGCTGGATGCCCACCACCACCCTTAGCCAGGGGGGCTGGATGCCTACCACTACTACCACCCTGAGCCAGGGGGCTGGATGCCTACCACTACTACCACCCTTAGCCAGGGGGCCGGATGCCTACCACTACTACCACCCTTAGCCAGGGGGGCTGGATGCCTACCACTACTACCACCCTTAGCCAGGGGGCTGGATGCCTACCACTACTACCACCCTTAGCCAGGGGGCTGGATGCCTACCACCACCCTTAGCCAGGGGGCTGGATGCCTACCACTACTACCACCCTTAGCCAGGGGGGCTGGATGCCCTACCACTACTACCACCCTTAGCCAGGGGGCTGGATGCCTACCACCACCCTTAGCCAGGGGGCTGGATGCCTACCACTACTACCACCCTTAGCCAGGGGGGCTGGATGCCTACCACCACCCTTAGCCAGGGGGGCTGGATGCCTACCACTACTACCACCCTGAGCCAGGGGGGGCTGGATGCCCACCACCACCCTTAGCCAGGGGGGGCTGGATGCCTACCACCACCCTTAGCCAGGGGGGCCTGGATGCCCACCACCACCCTTAGCCAGGGGGGGCTGGATGCCCACCACCACCCTTAGCCAGGGGGGGCTGGATGCCTACCACAACTACCACCCTGAGCCAGGGGTGGCTGGATGCCTACCACTACTACCACCCTTAGCCAGGGGGGGCTGGATGCCTACCACTAGTACCACCCCCACTCATAGGATGGACAATGCATGACACAACCAGCACACCACAACCTAGGGAATTCAAGAAAAAGACATCCCCCCAACACCATGACAAGCGTGTGTAGACTGTGTCAAATGCCTACAACACCGAACATGACTTTGAACATACAATGTGACCCCCTAGCACATGTGCCACACATATATGTGTGTGGCACCCACAATGCAAGCAGGCCATGACCATTGTGGCAATGGGGTCCAAACCCCCATCATCACAGTGACCAAAATGTAAGTGTGGGGTCCATAGCTGAAGCACATTTTGAACATTGTGGCAATGGGGTCTAAACCCCCATCATCACAGTGACCAAAATGTAAGTGTGGGGTCCATAGCTGAAGCACATTTTGAACATTGTGGCAATGGGGTCTAAACCCCCATCATCACAGTGACCAAAATGTAAGTGTGGGGTCCATAGCTGAAGCACATTTTGAACATTGTGGCAATGGGGTCTAAACCCCCATCATCACAGTGAGCAAAATGTAAGTGTGGGGTCCATAGCTGAAGCACATTTTGAACATTGTGGCAATGGGGTCTAAACCCCCATCATCACAGTGAGCAAAATGTAAGTGTGGGGTCCATAGCTGAAGCACATTTTGAACATTGTGGCAATGGGGTCTAAACCCCCATCATCACAGTGACCAAAAGGTAAGTGTTGACAAAGAAAGAGGTGCAACTGCCAAACGGCATGGATGATTCCTGGTCACAGAACAAAAAACACATCAGTGGCAAAGTAGTGTATGTGTCCCATTGCAACATAAATTGGGTGAGCCAAATACTGCAGTGCAAATAAGACATACCTTTGGTCATGTGCAGACAAACAACACCCATGGGGGCTGACACCGTCAACATTCATCAATGACACAATGACAGAAGTGACCATCAGAATGCAGACCCACATATTTGCACCAATGGGCACACAAATGCAGATACCCTGTGGAGACTGCAGATGTGAGGTGAACAGATACCATACCATGGCAGCAATGGGACACACAAACCATGATCATTGTGCTGACCGATGACCTAGGAGTCCCAGGGACAGCAGGGAAACCCACCAAACTACATACAGCCAATGGCACACCCAAGATATGCCAATGCAGTGGTGCAGATGCACAAACACAAACAGGCAGGCCCACACTGCACATCATACACAACAGGTGAGGGGGTGCCAGTGTCCCCAGGCAACCACACAACACATGAGGAGACCTGAATACCAATCATACAGATGTGCACACAGTGCCACACAAAGGTAACTCATGGATCCAAATCCCCTATGTGGGCAAGCAGGCATTGTCAGCTGAGAGGGAGCACAAATCACACATGTCACACAGGCACGTAGGAACAGCAACTGACACAGCAAGACACAGACACACCACAGCACCACCCCCAGGGCCCCCACAATGTGGTGACCCTGGGCTGCATTACAATCCCACTGTGATGACAAAGCTAAATGTGGTTCACACTGTGAACCACAGTCATGTGTCCTGAGCAACAAACTACCATCACACCTACACGAGCACAAATCAATCAGCATGGCCAGTAAGCCAAGGCCAACATGGAGGCAGGGGCCTAGCCGGGCAACAACTCTCATCTGCACACACTCAACACCACACCCCTCGACCTCCAACAATGTGCAGCAGTGAAGTACACATGCACTGGTGACATTGCACATGCACCCATGACTATTCCAGGGTGGTGGGTGGGAACCAAGGTGCAGAAACACATCACACATGGCCACTCAACAAGACTCCTGAATGTCTGACACACTGCACACTACGCTGTACATGGACATGACGGCAATACCACACCAACCAATGGGATCCCAGCCACAGTCACACACCAATGAAGAAGCCAAGGTCACCCACAAAGAACACACATAGACAACAACCAACATTGCAGCCCGGACCCTGAGAAGTGCCAGCAGTCACACACACAACGTGTCACAATCACTGAAAGATAACACAAACTGGAAATCACATGACAGGGGCAAACAACAAGTGCCAAGGGGAAACCTGACTGTGACCCATCTGCGTCTGCACACAAACTCAGCCCTGACAGCAAACACACCTATGGGTGACACCCTGATGACCAGTAATGTGCCATGCACCCACATCACAGACAACCCAGGGAGAAGACTTTGGGGAACATAGGTCAACTCAGCTAGCATCACAAACAGGTACAACACTAGGGATCACAGCATGCACAGCTAAACGGAAGTGAACACACAGACATGCACATACAACACACACCTTGGGCGCAGGCAATGTCACAGGAGTACACACTGCCATGAGGGGACTCCACTCCTGTGTGAGGAAAGCTGTGCCATATGTTGCCTCAGTAGGGCCCCATCATGTCAGCTGAGCACTTGGTCACACAATCAACAATTAGCACCAAATGAGGGCTCCCGTCACATCAGCCTGGTCATGGAAGTGCCAACGGAATCATCAGCACAGATCCAACACACTTGTATAGTAATGTTGCACTGACAACACAGATGAGTCCTTCCCCATTGATGCCCAAACCTGCATGTCCAGTGGAGATGGCCACACGGTCAGGGAAGTAGACGAATTGAACAATGGCAGGCACAACAGATGTGCAGGGGTGGAAGCCACAGATGTGAAATAGCTAATCTAAGTAGGAAATCCCATTGCCAAATACTGAACACATGACACCCTCAGATGCTGCTATGGATGACATGGATACACCACAGGATAGGACACATTCCCCCTGGACCACATGGGTTCCTGCACAGTAACACTTCATTATCATGAGACCAAATATCACCATCACTGCAGCAAGGGTATGGTTAGCATCATCAACAACATGTACATCAGAAGCATAAGCACTAGAGAACAGAAAGTTGCTTTATTCAGCATATGTGTGGAATGAAAACAAAGTCCAGAAAAAACACAAAGGCCAATGGCCACTCCATTGTAAAAGTCCAAACAGGGTGATAGTGGCAGATGTCACCCTACGCATGCCTGCACAAAACCAGGGACAATCCACTAGGAGGGGCAACCGGGGGGGCAGGCCAGGCACCGCAGGGACAGGATCAGGGCTCACCAGGAGGAAGCAGGGAAGGGGTGGTGGGTGCTGGAGAGCCACTGACAACTGCAGTGGAGGTGTCTGACATGGTGTGTGCCGGCACAACTGGGGGCATGACTCAGATGTTGTGGGTGCCGGCACGACTGCAGTGGACCCTGCAGATGGAGTGGACAGGTCCGCCACTGCAGTGCCCAAGTCAGACAGGGTGGTAGTGGACTCCACTGCAGTGCCTACCACCAGGGGAGGAGAATGGGGAACAGGCAAGGTGGGCTGGACAGAGGGGGAGGACACCCTCACCACATCAGTGGCACAGACAAGCGCAGCGGGGGTGTGGTGCCGGGAGAGCAAGTGCCAGGGGGAGAAGGCCGGATCCTCTTGGGGATGGTATATCTGTGGGTGGGGGAACCTGGGGCAGGGTGTGGTGGGGGCACCTGTGGAGTGGGGGCCTGAGGGATGGAGGAAGGAGACCTGGTGCCTGAGCTGCAGGGCGGCGGCGGGGTCTTGCTCTTATGACTCCGGGGGACTTGCGGGTGGGGGCCTCAGTCTGTCTGCGCCTGGGGGAGGGTGTCCGGGGGCGAGGGCACTCTGCTCCGTGTGGGTGGCCTTCCTCTTCCCCCTGGATGCTGGAGCAGCTGGATCGGAGGGAAGAGGCCGAGGTCACTGAGGAAGAGGCGCTGGGTCTTTGGGGTTGCAGGTGAGGCAAGGGAGGGTGTTTTGGAGGGAGAGGCAACTGAGGACTGCGCAGTGCTCGTGGATGCGTGTGTGTGTACCAGGGCCCCATCCCCTGTGAGTCTGGTTTCAGTCCCCTGACTGTGCGTGCGTGTGCGTTTTGTTTGTGGCGTGTGTGTCTGTGTGCTGGATGTGTGTGTGCTGGTGTGTGCCTGTGCCGGTGTGTGTGTGCTTGGGACGGGTAAGGTGCTGGGGAGTGTGGATGGAGCAGAGGCAGGAGGGGTGAGGGACTGTCTGAGGAGGGACACTGCTGCCGTCAGGGAGGAGTCCATGGACCTATTGCCCCTCTGTAGGTCAGACATGCCCGATGAGATGCCCTCCATGAACGACACCAGCTGAGTCAACAGAGCGGTGTGCGCCACGGAGGACACTCAGCATGGCTGTCTGCCCTACATGGAGCTGGCGAAGGAGGTACACAGACTCCTCACTCAGGGCAGCAGGGGACACAGGGGCAGGGGGTGCAGTGCCTGGCCCAAAGGAGACACGCTCCCGAACATGGGAGCCTCCACGGACCTGGGGAATGGGAGCCGATGGGAGGGCGGTGGTGGTGCTGGTGGTGGCGGGGACAGCAACACTAGCTGGGGTGTGGTGGCTGCTGACACCCGCCTCCATAAGGGAGTCATCCTCCGAGTTGCTCTGGTCCTCAGCTGAGGCGGATGGTGCTGAGGACTCCTCGGTGTGGCTCCCCTCGCCCTCCGTGCCACTGGGTCCCTCCGACCACTCCTCGGCTGCTGACCCAGTCTGGCTCTCCGGCTCCTCCTGGTCCGTGGAGCTATCCCCTTCCATGGCCGTGTATGTATCTGCAAACTTTGGGGAAACAGACAGACATCAGTCACCTGCACCAAACGCACACACCACTGTGAGCACAGCACATTTCAGAGCAAGCCCTGGCATCATTAGTTGTACATTGCTAAAAGTGCCCTAACTGAACAGGAGCAGCCAATTGTCAGTCTGATGCCAACCATGGCACTCACATCCCACATGGCCTTGCACCCATCTGTCTGGTGTCTGTTGGATTGCAACACCCCAGTGTGGACACATGCACCAACTACACAGTAGTTGGACAGTGCAGAGGACACGGTGTGGCATGTGGACATGCACACATCCCAGCTCTTGCCACTGAGTCAGTACAGGTTTCCGGATGAAAGGGATGCCCAGAGTCAAATAGGAAATGCATGTGATGCATACCAGCGACAGACACCATGATGCACCCATGTCCTGATAGCCATCGCCACAATGGTGTGCATGTAGCACATGTCACTCCCCTGCAGGATCACCAATAAGTAGACACATGCCATGGCGGAGGCATGACTGCTAAGTCATACATCACTGTCTCAGTGATGTATGACTTGGCAGCCAGACAACAACACTCTGCACTGTGTCACAATAGTAGGTCATGGGGAATACAAGTCCTGGAGCTGCACAAGTGCACATGTACATCCCCCACAACACATCATCTTAACCCTCATCTGTCCAGGTCATACCTATTGGACATATGGGAGACCTGTGACACTTCCCTCTGAACCTGAGCCCCTCACAATCTGCTGTGAATGGGGAACAGCTGCCTGAACTTCACATTCGCATACCCCAGTCTGCACGGGCAGCTGATCAAACACCTATGTGACACACAAGTATCGTCTCCTATGGTCACATCTCCAGGGGCATGCTGAGCCCCTACCAAGAAACACCCCAGCAGTCCTGGCAACTAATCCACAGCACACTGACACAGAGGCAGACACCTGAGGGGTCAAATCACTGCGCACAATGTGTCAGCTGATACACGGGAGTGGGAGTACAGAGTGCATTGCATGGCCTGGAGTAGGCATGACTGTCCTGCCCCACATGAATGAGGGATGAGCCCTGGACAGTGGATAGCTGGCTATGTATGTGTGACACACGTAATCTGCACACTCCTGGGGCCCAAACATTGTTCCCACCCGCTGCATGGGCGTGTGCCACATACCCCAGGCACATGTGGTGGCTCAGCTCAGCAAGTGGACTGCATATCAAAGCATCACGCAGATTACATGTCCGAACACAGGCGTTGTGTGAACAATGGACCCACCCATGATGCCCACAACAGAGTTAGGGAAACAGATGCTGTCCCCCACCTTTAGTGAAGCAAACTGCAAGGACACAGTCCCAAGTGACACAATTCCCTGAATGTAAGGGCCACACCTGGGTATCAGATGAGCAGTGGGCAGTGCACAATAGAGGGACATGGCTCCTGGACAACATGACTGCTGTACTGTGGCAGTTGAACCAGGCCAGAGGAGGGCACAAAGCATGTAATACAGAGTTCACAGTGCAGTCTTTGACTCACCCCCTCCTTGCTGCTGTCTGGCCTTCAGCTGCCCATCCAGGTCTGGAAACACCACCGCCAGGATCTGGAGCATGTGGGGGTCAGGGTCCGTGTTCCGCCCCTCCTGCGAGGAGGCGACAGCTTCAGCTGGACCCGTGCAATCCTCCGGGTCCAGCCCCGAAGGTCCTGCCACCTCTTCTGGCAGTTGCGGATCTGGCGCTTGTAGACCCCCACGGACCGGACAGCCCGGACGATGTCCTTCCAGATCTCCTGCTTCCGATGGGCATTAACCTGTCAGGATGACAAAGTGAAAAGGCCATTACTACACATGCAACATATCCGTGCATGACACAGTTGTATATACATGTCTCAATCACAGGGGCACATGATGTACACAGGCAGTGCAAAGCTGCCCATGGACAGTTTGCCAGACGTCACTACATGGTATCATTGCATGGGAAGTAAAACATTGTTCAAATGCACTGTCACTGCACCATACCTGTCCAGTGCATGTCACTACACACTATGGGGGTGACAACTACTCAGTGAGCCTGCTAGCCAGTGGCGTGCAGACTTTCAGCCTTGCTAGTCAGACAATATGCACATTCAGAAAGGCAGTGCACAGAACACTCACCTGCTCCCCTGGTGTCCCATACGGCTTGCTGTACTGTGGAAGTAGGCTGTCCAGCAGGGCCTGGTTCTCCTCAAGGCTGAAGGCTGGGGCTCTCTCCACAGTACGTGCCATTGCAGGGTCCAGAGGGGCAGAGACAGCAGCAGTGCAGTGGCAGATGTCGTCCTGGAGCATGTAGTGCAGGCAAGTGAGCTCTCAGGGGAACAGCCAGCAATATATATGTGCTGGAGAGGCAGATACTGTCCCTTGTGTCCAAAGTGATAGATCCAAGTCGTTTGCATCTTCTGAATCTGGCCAATCCATGGAATAGCAGCACCAATACACGCCCACAGCATCCTTCAAATCTTCAACTTCATGACATACATGATTTTGCAACATTGTTGTGGGTGACCAACTGAATTTCCAGCAACCGACTCGTTCGAAATTCGAAACGCGTCCGTTGCCAGGCAAGGCCATTGTCAATGGGTGCGCACCGATCGGTCCATTGCTGTACAACGTGTACAGGGGTACAACGCGTACCCGCACACATTGAATGCAATGGGCCGGCCGGGGGCACCGATCGGTCCATTGCAGTACAACGCGTACAGGGGTACAACGCGTACCCGCACACATTGAATGCAATGGGCCGGCCGGGAGCACCGATCGGTCCATTGCGGTACTAACGCGTACAGGGGTACAACGCGTACCCGCACACATTGAATGCAATGGGCCGGCCGGGGGCACCGATCGGTCCATTGCAGTACAACGCGTACAGGGGTACAACGCGTACCCGCACACATTGAATGCAATGGGCCGGCCGGGGCACCGATCGGTCCATTGCTGATCAACGCGTACAGGGGTACAACGCGTACCCACACACATTGAATGCAATGGGCGGGCCGGGGCACCGATCGGTCCATTGCGGTACAACGCGTACAGGGGTACAACGCGTACCCGCACACATTGAATGCAATGGGCCGGCCGGGGCACCGATCGGTCCATTGCTGATCAACGCGTACAGGGGTACAACGCGTACCCGCACACATTGAATGCAATGGGCCGGCCGGGGGCACCGATCGGTCCATTGCTGTTCAACGCATCACTGTACATGTGACTGGCATATGTCACCATGCCTGTCTCAGATGGACATATGCCAGCCACAGATAGCTCCCAGGGAGTGAGGGGCACACCTACATCACGACAGCCTGTCCAAACTTTATCATAAGGCATGTAAGGCTGCATTTCCTATTGTGTGTATGTTGGTGTACATGTTGTCCTGTGGGTGTCACCTGTGGGCAGCCACCCCAGGCTATGCACGTGTTCATGGGGACAGGATCCTGGGTGTTACGTGTACATGACCACTGTGATGTGCAACTGTTCATATCTGTGCATGTGCCATGGTCACATTTCACGGTGGTGTATGTGTATGTCATGTCACATACCCCGTGAGTCCCATGTGGGACGGTATGTTTGAGCCAGGGTGTCCCAGTGGCACAATAGTGATGGTCCTCCACAGTCTGTGTGCATGTAGTGTTTACAATGTCTCTGATTTCATGTGCACAATGGGAGACAGTCTCCACATCCACGTTGTGTGTGCATGGACTTTGATGTTGTGCGTGTGTGTGTCACAGACGTCCATGTCTGTCCTGCCATGGCAAGTGGGACCACTACCTGTGGGGGTCATGGTTGTTTTGCTGTGGTGTATACATGATACTCCATGTAATGCCAGTGTCCATGTGGCAATACAGGGTCCCTGGGAATGTACCTGTCGTTGAGCTGTGGTGCCTGGGTCACATCTGTCCTCACATGTCACTGTGGGGGGTGATTGTGACACGGCAGCAGGAGATGGGAACTGTGACACGGCCTCATGATATCCAATGGGCCAACCTGGGACTAATTGATGCCACTTGTTGGACCGTGTTGACAGATGTTGGCCATGTATGTACCATACATGTCCTTACGGAACTGCACACTTCATGTAGTTGTGCCTCATAATGATGTATGTTGGGATATTGAGTGTGTTCAATGCCGCATATGTGGGGTGACTGACAATCTTGCTTACTTCTCCTCTGCACTGCAGGGCTCCTGCTGTCCATCGACCATTCCCAGACCTGGCAACGATGGTGGAACGGGACAGCATCCGACGGTACCGCTTCACCAGGCAGCTGATTGAGGATTTCGCAGTGCAGTTGTCCCCACATTTGCAGCCTGGCCGGCCGTATCCTACAGCGCTGACCCCCAAGGTGAAGGTGATGGCAGCCCTACACTTCTTTGCCACCGGTACCTTCCAACATACTGTGGCGACTGCTGGTGGGATGTCACAGACCATGTTGAGCCGTGTGCTCCGCGATGTTTTGGCGGCAATGTTGCTATTCCTGAACCGGTACATCTATTTCCCTAGACTGCGATGACTCACTGACGTGAAGAGTGACTTTTATGCCCTGGGGAGGATGCCGCATGTCATTGGCTCCATTGATGGGACACATGTGGCTTTGGTACCACCACAGGCCCAGGAGCAGGCCTACAGGAACCGCAAGCACTACCACTCGGTCAATGCACTGGTGGTGTGTCTTGCAGACATGACCATCACACACGTGTGTGCCCGTTTCCCTGGTTCAGCACACAATGCCTTTGTGATGAGGAGTAGTCGCATCCCCAGGATGATGGCACAGATGCAGAACCAGAGTGCCTGGCTTGTCGGTGTGTACTGACTTTGTGCCATTGTGTGTGATCTGATCTGTAGTATTCCGCCCACTTTTCCAAGTCAGCTAATGTGCACTTGTCTGTCCGTAGGTGACTCGGGATACCCCAACATGCCGTGGTTGCTGACACCCCTCAGGAACCCTGTGACACCAGCCCAGATGCGCTACAATGAGGCACATGGTCGGACCAGGAGAGTGATTGAGCGGACATTTGGTCTCCTGAAGAGCCGCTTCCGCTGCCTGGACAAGACCGGAGGGACCCTCCCATATGCCCCAGCGAAAGTGTGCAAGATTATCATCGTCTGCTGCATGCTCCACAACCTGGCAGTGCGGAAGGAGTTGCCTCTCATCCAGGATGACAATGACCAACATCCGCCACCTGTGGAGGATCCTGGCCTGGACCACAATGCCAGTGACGATGATGATGATGATGATGATGATGATGATGAGGGTGATGTCCGCACACAGCTCATCACCAACTTCTTTAGCTGAATGTGATTATCCTGAGGTGTCATGTCAATGATGTGAGTTGGCATGATATGTATAGGTGGTGCTCTGGTGCTGTTGGAGTGTGTCCATGGGCTACTTGACTGGATGTGTGTTGCGATGTGTGCTTACAGGTGGGCTGTACTCCCCAACAGTGTTGACATGCTAACTTGGTTCTGGGTGGGTATCTTGTAACATGTATTGTGCATGAGTTTTGCTGTTCTGTCCTGTACTCCATTGCTTTTGACTGTGTGTCATTTCTGTCCTTCACAGGGTACTTTCAGATTCGTTTGGTCAACTGTGTCCACCGACGACGTGATTGCACTTCCAGGGTGGTAGCTGTTGTGTGCCTACAGGTGATGTGCGCCACACCCATGGACTTCCTTCCGTCTACAGTTGTTGACTGTGTGCCCGCTGCCAGGTGGGATTACCTTGCATCTGTAGTGGTTACGACATGTTGCAACTGTGTAATAAACCTGTGCTTCACTTTGTGATGTGCGTTGTCTGTGGTCACACATTTGACTGCCATTTGCTTACTGCACCTGTGGGCTACTTGACTACAACTGGGAATGGGTGTGGTGTCTGTGCATTGCACCGTCTTCCCTGGCAACATCAGTGTAGGCAATGAGTCAGATGGCCTAGGTGTGTATGTGTTGTGTAGCCCTGGTGGTGTGTCTCCCTCATATGTGTCACGTTGCCTTTACTCACATGCCTGTGTTGTACTTGCTGTTGCAGTTCGCATACACAGTGTAATTTTGCAGTTCATCATCCCCATAACAGCACCCACGTTGGAATCACAACAGAGGCAAGAATGGTGTATTAGTGTGTTTATTGTGATACATTTGTGTGAATAGTGCATAGGATGGGTAGTGCTGTACATAAATCTTGCAATCAGAAGTTCCTAGGTGAATTGAAAGTCCTGGTAGACAGAATCCCCAGTATCGGGGCCACAGTTGTCTGAGACATTGGTCCAACTTGTACTCCCCATGCAATGTGTGGGAGTAGTGTTGCCATCAACAGGGTGAACAGTCTGTGCACAAAGGTGAACATCCAGAACAGGTTCAGGCTTCCTGGGAGTTGCGCTTGGCCATCGGCCTCTCACTTGCCCCTCTTCGGACGACCCCTCTTCTTGGGGGGGCCCTCAAGTACAGGCTGCTGCGGTGCAGAGGACTCTCCGCCAGAGTCATCCTCCCTCACTGTGGCAGTTGCAGTTTGGGCAGCACCAGATGTTGTTGGCACACAGGGAGGTGTGGACTCGTTGCTGTTCATCTGGCGGAGGCATTGTAAAATGTCCCTGTGCACCGCCGTCATCTCATGCAGTGCATCCCACTTGGACTCCATGCGGGACATGTGTGAGTCCACGCGGGACATGTGTGACTCCACGTGGGACATGTGAGAGTCCAAGCGGGCATGATGGGCAGCCTGCTGCTGTTTCATGTCTCTGAGGAGCCCCACTACCTGGCTGAGGTCTCCGGTGCTGGACTGGTACGCATCAGCTATGCGTACCAGTTGTGGGTCATCATGCACACCAGCAACCTCTGCAAGCAGCGACCTCTGTCTCCCACCCCTCCCACCACCCCTGCTGACATGTGCAGTGCGTGCAGTGGCACGCACAGATGACCCTGGTCCACCTTGGAGGTTGGTGGTGGTGGTGGTGTCCATGGCCCCAGGTTGGTCCAGGGTCCCTGTGCTGGTGTTGCTCCTTGTTCTGTCCATGTCGGCAGGGATGGTATTTGTGTTGACAGTCGTTGGAGGGGTGGGTGCAGGGGGTGCAGCTGGTGGTCCTGCTGGTGCTGCAGCTGGTGGTCCTGCTGGTGCTGCATGTAGACTTGCACCGGATGTGCGAGGTTGGTCTTCTTCGTCCGAGGAGGGCAGAGGCTGTACGACACCAGTGAGCTCCGCATCTTCTTGAGCCTGGGACTGGGACTCCTCAGCGTCTGCTGCTGTGTCCCCATCATCACCTGTTTTTGGGAGACACACACAATGTATGTTATGTTTCTGCAGGCATCAATGGTTGACACACATGACAGTTGTGACTGTGCCTCTGGGTGCGGGCCTGTACATTGCATTGTCCTAAGTCGTCACAGTCAGGGGTTGATATTGGTGTGGCACATTGTCCTGCATTATTTGGGCATTTCTATGTATTTGTTGGGGTGTGAACATGGTCTGCATTGGTTGTGTTTGGTTGACAGCCGGCCCTCCTTCCCACCCACCCAGCCAGTCAGTTATCCCACCATGGACTGTGCTTGCATTGCAGGGAGTGGAGGTTGTCTCTCAGGATGTCAGTCAGTGGTGTCCTGCTGTTTGATGGTGCACAGTTGCCAGCAGGGCCTTGTGCTCCTCACAGCAGTAGCCAGTGTCAGCCATCTTGTGAGTCCTTCTCCACTCCCTGTGATGTGAGCATGGTTCAGGGTGGTGTTGATGGGCCAGTTGTGAGGGTGACCAATATCTGTGACTGCCACTCCCTTCATGCTATTGCCTCCACCCCACTTGCCAGCATTCCCAAACTTACTTGCTTTTGTGGGGAGTTCAGTATGTGTGGGTGTGTGAGCAATG
Source organism: Calotriton arnoldi (assembly GCA_963921515.1). Classification (NCBI taxonomy): domain Eukaryota; kingdom Metazoa; phylum Chordata; class Amphibia; order Caudata; family Salamandridae; genus Calotriton; species Calotriton arnoldi. The sequence continues at coordinate 72,097 of CAWUFW010007347.1, read as the reverse complement.
GCAAGATGGCTGACAGTGGTGTCCTGCTGTTGGTTGGTGTGCAGTTCCCAGCATGCCCTTGTGCTCCCCACGACACAGCAACAGTGTCAGATATCTTTGATGGGCCTTTCCACTCTCTGTGGGATGTGCATGCGTCAGTGTGAGCTTGCTGGGCCATGTGGTGGGGGATGTAGAGCTGTGACTACGACTCCCATCATGCTATTGCCTCCACCCCCTTCCCAGCATGCCCATGCTTCCTTCCTTTTGACTCTGCTTCCCTGTGGGGTGGGCTGGCTGTGCTGACAGGATGGCTGGGAGTGTTGTCCTGGCAGTTGTTTGGCTAAAAGTCCCAAGAGTGTCCCTGTGCTTCACACAACATAACCCAGGGTGGTGGTTCTTTGTGGGATCTTGAGTTAGGATGGGAGGCATTGCATTCTACCAGGTGGGTTCTGTGGAGTTTGTGTTGAGGGGGTGTGTGAGGGGAGGTGCTTGTGACTATGGTCAGTGCTGCAAGTCCTCCTTCCCACCCAGCCAGCCAGATATCCCACCATGGAACGTGCTTGCATTGCAGGGAGTGGAAGTTGTCTCTCAGGATGTCAGTCAGTGGTGTCCTGCTGTTTGTTGGTGCACAGTTCCCAGCAGGGCCTTGTGCTCCCCACAGCAGTTGCCAGTGTCAGCCATCTTGTGAGTCCTTCTCCACTCCCTGTGATGTGCGCATGGTTCATGGTGGTGTTGATGGGACAGTTGTGGGGGGCAATATGTGTGACTGCGACTCCCATGATGCTATTGGCTACACTGACTTGGCCAGCATACACAGAATTCCTTCCTTTGAGTGGTCTTCACTGTGTGTTGGTGTTGTTGTGGTGGCTACATGTCTTGATGTGTTTGTTAGTTCTATTTGTGCCACTGCCTAGCTGTAGTTGTAGTTGTGTTTGTACATGTGATGGCACGGTTGGATGTAACTTTTTTGATGGCATGTGTTGTGTTTATCTGACTGACATACACATTTTGGGATGATTCTGTTCTGGTTGCTGTGTAATTGCTATGAGTGCATGGTTTGACTCTCCCTTGACAGTGATGTGTGTGTGTTTTGTGGCAGAATATTGTGTACATTTGTTGTGTACTCACCAGGCTCTGGGATGTTCTCTAGTCCATATACGCTCACTGGCGGAAGGATGGCCCGCACCTTCTCCTCCCAGGGCCTGAGGTATATTGGCTTGGCAGGAGGGCCACTGCCGGTGTATTGGCTGATGATGTAGTCTTTCTTGAGCAGGTCCCGTACCCTCCTGCGCACGTCATACCACCTGTTCTGGATGTCGCTCTTTGTGCGCAGACATGGTGATTGTGCGTTCACCCTGTTGATGATCCTCTCCCACATCTTGGTTTTCTGGGAGATGTTGGTCTGTTGGACCAGTGTGCCAAACAGCTGTGGCTCTACCCTGAGGATCTCGTCTACCATGACTTCCAATTCACAATCTAGGAACTTGTGATTCTTCTTGGGGGGCATGGTGATGGGTGGTGATGGTGAGTGATGTGTGTGTTGGTGTGCAGGTGAGGGTGTGTGAGTGTGTGTTTTGCTGGGTGTATGTGAGGTAGGTATTTGTTGGTGTGCTGATGGTGTGTGGCTTGTGTGAGGGATGAGCTGTGGGTGTGTGGTTGCTGTCTCTTGGGTGCTGGCAGTGGAATGGCATTTGCAAAGGATCATGGTTGTGATTTGTGTCCTTTATATGGGTGGAGTTGTGGGTGTGTCTTTGTTCTCTGTCCCCACCCCCCAGTATTTATTGGCTTTGTAATTGCTTGTTTGGCCTTTTTTTGTGTGATTTTTCCTTTGTACTGTCTGTGCATGTTGGAAACGTTCTTGTGACCGAGTCGGACCCTGCATTTGTCTCGTACGGTGTTCTCCGTTTCGTTCACGCTGTGTTTGTGCAGTTTTCTATGCTGCGTACGCGTCGGTCGCGGTGTTTTGTGTTGCTTCGGCTCGGTTTTGTATGCGTGTCGGTCGTACGGCTTGTCCTCCGTCCGACTCGCTCGTGGTTTTCGCGCCTTGCATCGTACTTTGCGGTTTGGAGTTCGCGTGTACGTTTCGGTCGGATTTGTTCCGGGTGCGTGTCGGTCGGTTGGATTCGCGTGTTTTACCGGCCGGATTGCTGTTTTCCGTGCGGCTCGGTCGTTCGGCTTGGGTTCGGTACGTGTCGGTCGGATTTTGCACGCCTTGCATCGTACTTGGCGTGTCGGGCGCCACATGTACGTGTCGGTCGGTATAATTTCCGGCTCCGAGTCGGTCGGTGCTTTTTCCGGCCCGAATCGGAATCGGCCCCTTAGTGTCTACAAGCATTGGAAGACTAAACTTACCTGATGCTTAAAAGAGTCCAAATTTGTTCAAAGTATAGCATGTGTTTCTATAGAAAATGAGACTGGTGACTAATACACCTGGAAACACCTGAAAGGAGAATCACCCTTCAATTAAATACATTTTACAGGTGGTCACCTAGTACCATGGGGAATATAGGTGTGTCTGCTTTCTCTGGTTCCCACTAAGAGCCAAAAGGTCAAGCACTAAATTAGAGAGCCAGTTCAGATTTACAAGTCCTTAAAGGAGACTCACATGGAAGAACTGCATTTGACCTTTTACACCCTCCACTGGTTCATGCCACTTGATCAGGGTAACGATCCAGTGGTCCCAACCCTGGCTGGGATGCCCAGCTCTTAAATTCCAGGTGCACCAAGAACACACAGACACTTAAGATGAAGCGCTTCTTGACTTCATTCTAAAGAAGAGAGCTAAAAAAGCAAATGAAGGGGCTAAAAGGCTCTAAAATACTCTCGCCATGTACTGACACTCGCTGTACCCCATCTAAGAGACCAATACGCCTCCAATCATCGATGCTGTCTGCGCACCCTCCAAATCACTGACATTTTCTCGCCACCACCCTCCTGTCACAGGTGCTATCTGTACCCTGGGCCGAGTCACTGCAGTTGCCTTCAGTGTTCATTCTCTATCCTGGTCTACATCTCTTCTTGCTCAATTCTTAAAAGTTTGGATGGGGAAAATGGAGGGTATTTTTTTTGTGATCACAAGGACAAGGGGCAGAAGAGGGAACTCTCAAACTAATGGACAAAAAAGAAGGTCTAGTAGGGTATGTACACACTAATTGGAGAGTGAATTTATTAGCGGGAGCGATGAAAAGCCTACATTATGTACTTCATCTCCCTTTCAATGAAGAGATTGTGCTGTATTATATTGCTTACTACCCCTGACGAGACACTAAAGCATTTTACAGTGAATAGCACACAAATCTAGCACCCAAGGTTAATGGTAAATCCACCGTGTTTTGGTTAGTTTTGGTTATAGGAGTTAGAGGAATTCATAAGTGGGGGATCAGTGAAGTTCATGTAAATGGTTGGTGGTGTGAATAGATAGCCAAGAGGTGATTAGGCATTGTTCGGTTGCAAGAATATGGTTTTAGAGAAGGAAAGGTTGTGGTCTATGAATGAAGGTGTGGGTAATTTGTAGAAATACAATAACAGAGATCAAGGCAGACAGTCATACGACTTAGGATTTGCCATAGTCAGAGAGAGGACAGCAGCCGCTCCTCCGCTATGGCGGAAGAGCGTCACCCCCCCTTTTAGCAATGTAAAGAAAATAAAAATAAAACAATAATAAACCGTGGTTAATTATCGTTTTATTTTGTGGCCCAGAGTCTTGGGGGAGGGGCTGGGGATAACAGGCACCCATGGGGAGTGGTATGCACTGTTATCAGTGCGAATGACAGTTTGGTCGGCCGTCTCAGGCCGGCCAAACCGTCATGTGCACTTTGCATATTCTCTCTACGCAGACTGCATTACAGCCTGGGTGGAGAACATGCCCAGGTTCCCATTCCCTGGCTGAGCGCCGAACCATGGCACTCAGACCAATCACAACGCTGCACTGCAGCGTTGTGATTGGCTCAGGGGAGCCTGGGTGCTTCCTGCTTCCGGCCGGAGCAGAGCAACGACGAGGAGGGACAACGAGAAGAAACGCGGCTGCAAGGAGGTAAGTTTAATTTTTTTTTTTTTTACTGCCACCCTCACCCCTCGATCCGTGCCAGCCTCTACTGAGAGAGGAGGCATGTAGAGGACGGAATGTAAGGAGACGGTCAATCGAAAGAAAGGAGAGGAAAAAAAATCAAAAATTTGAAGTCAGGGGCTATTTTTCATGCAGGTCTCTAGGAATATAGTCGAAGGAAGCATTTGTCAATAGCATAATCTTGCTCATACACAATGAATGTCTGGTCCTGCTCGTTGGACCCGATCTGGATCAGCAATGGTTCTGTAACGCAGCCCTTATGCCACTGATGGACCTGCCTTCCTAACTAATATACCACTAATGCCAGAGTGGTCATAGGATCTGCTCATCCAAGCCAGCGTTGTGTAGCCACTCCCCTTCAGGTGATATGACTGGGTGGCTGCTTGTTACACCGTCTCACTCATGGATGCAGTAGGCGAAAAACAAGGGGCATATTCACAAGGAGCTAACGCCAAATTAACGGCACTTCATCGCAGCCAAAGTCGTGATAAATTTACCTCCCCATTCACAAGCCGGTGTAAACAGCCCACAGCACCAGTTTACCCGCGATAGCAGCCACAAAAAACATCGCCACAGAGGACCCCCGCAAATATCGCTAATGAGATGCAGAGTGGGCGTTCCCGTGTGAAAAGTCGAGACAACATCACACCTCAACATTCACAACGACCAGCCACATCGGCGATAAGAACACAAAACAGGCGATAAGGTGCGGTAGCCGCAGGTATTTAACACCTGCCTCAAGCAGGTGTAAAGACTGACGTCTACCTGCAGTAGGCAATGGAGTCCCGTACACAGCCATACCCGAAGAACAAACGACGCCATGAAGCTACTCTACATGCAGCTCGGAGTCCCAACAGGGCCACAACACCCACCGCCACCACCCCCTGGACTGCCACCACCCCCAGGACCCGGACCCGCTCCCCCCCCGGACCACCACAGAGGCAGCGTAGAGTAAGACAGCGGACCTACCGAAAACGCACTACTCTCACAGACCTAACGCCCGCGGAAGTCATTGCCCACTACAGGCTCAAAAGGACAACCATCCTCCGCATCCTGACCCACATCGCCCACAGGCTGACGGTCCCAACACAGCGGAGAACAAACATCCCCCCGCAGACAAAGCTGCTGGCAGTGCTGCACCTGTTGGCCTCTGGGACCTTCCAACCAACAACTGCCAGAGTCGGAGGGGTCTCACAGCCAGCCCTATCAAAGTTCATCACACCTGTCCTGGATGCCATTATCAGCTTCATACCCCAGTATCTTCACTTCCCCAACACTGCGCAGGAACAGCTGGAGACTAAGCAAGGCTTCTACGCCACAGCCGGATTCCCGGCCGTGTTGGGGGCAATCGACTGCACACATGTCCCACTTGTGCCCCCTGCGGATACTGCACACCACTACCGCAACAGGAACCACACGCATTCCATCAATGTGCAGGCAATAGTGGACCACCGGGGAATGTTCACCAATGTCGTCGCCAACTACACAGGCAGTGTGCATGATTCCTTCAACTTCCGACAGTCCATCATCAACCAGCGCTTCCAGGATGGCACATATGGAACGGGACTGCTCGTTGGTAAGTACCAAATCAACACCCCACACATCCCACAGCCACCAACGCACAAGGCACAACTGTGGGGATGCACACGTGACCTAACCACATCCGACATGTTAAACTACACGACCACCTACCAGACACGACTACACCACTCCATGGTCATCCTGGGCTACCCCTGCACCCAATACAGACTTCACATGGCACCACAGCCACACTACAGCTGAACGTGTGGAGATGCGGAATGCAGCCATGACACATGTGAGGCACTGCTCTGCCCTCATGACCCTACCCCAGTCTCCCGCAGGTCAGCGTCCCGTGGTGGTGGGCCCGTGTCGGCCGCTGTGCATCCAGGGCGACTAGCCCTGTGCGACTCGAGTCATCCCCCCTTGTAGTTCTGACATTGCATGTCTGTGTGCCTGATGACTGTTGGTGTAGTTGCCAGCACCAGCTACTCCCTGAGGGCTGGCTTACACTCACCCCACACACAGCCAGCACAGGCATCACTGAATTGGTGGGCCTGCCATCACATCCTGCCGAACCAAGTATTGACTCTTTTCTCCCTGCACTGTCACAGGTGATCAAGGATATGCACTCTGCCCTTGGATGATGACACCCCTCCGAGACCCGAACACACCCGCCCAGAGGCAGTACAATGCGGCCCACATACGCACCAGGGGCATCGTTGAACGCACATTTGGCGTGTTGAAGTCACGTTTCAGGTGCCTGGACGGCACTGGTGGGAAGCTCCTGTACAGCCCGGGCGTCGTGTGCAAGATGATCGTTACATGTTGTGTGTTGCACAACATCTGTGTTTGCACCAGGGCCCCATGGATCCCAGTTCCAGAGGTACCGGACAATGATGGTGGTGATGGGGCAGGTGGCCCACATCCCACTGCAGCTGAGGCAGGAATGGTCCTTAGGGACTCCATCATTGACACTTACTTCTCATGAGCACGGCACATTGTGACCGTCCGTGGCATTCATGGGACAGTAGTAGATGTCCAATTGCACTGCATGTGTGAATAAAACATATTTGCAGGTCACAGGTTGGAATTGTACATTGTCATGTTACATGTCCCTGGGGTTTCAGATGTGATTTGCATTGTTGTGCACATTTTCCGAACCAGTTGTGTCCTGTGTTCAGTTGTGGAGGTGTTGCTGTTTGTACCGGGATGTTGTCACTGTCCGGGTGCACTTCTGCTTATGTGCGTATGCTGCACGGTGGGTGTGTCGCTCCTGCGGCTCTGATTTGTCTGCCACTGGTCTCTTTCATGTGGTGTGCCTGTAGGTTCTGTTCTTCCACGGTGCGTGGATGTTGTGGTGTGCATGTTGTCCTCTGCAGTTGGCCAGGGTGCATCCATGGTACTCCGCTGTTGATGTATTTTGTTCTGTGGCATTTTCCGTATACTGTTCTTGTGCTTTTTCCCGCATTGCGCGTGCGTATTGCTGCCCTCGCGCTGGTTGTCACTGTTTTCTTATCACGCTTTGGCCCATCGCAGCTTTTTTCGCGTTGTGGTTTGTGTTTTTATCTCCGTCAGGTTGGTTGTGTCGCGAGCATTGGCCGCGGTGTCGGCCAACTATCGCATGCTACCGCCGTGTTGTGAATTCCACGTTGACACGGGGTTATTTTCCCGAGATAGGCTGCGATATTGAAAGTTGCGTTACGCTACTCTTGCGGTAGTTATCACACGTTCTTGTGAATATACCCCAAGGTATTTCAGAACCCTCTCTTACCTCTCAAGTTAATGTCATATCATTCAGCAACACAAGCAAACAGGATCAAAACAAAACAAAGCACCTTCCAAAGCATTAAAAATGATGCCTCTGCATTGCATTTTTTATTTATTTGCTTTGCTAATGGCTTACATTTTTCTTGTTCACTCGGACAGGTCATAATCATAGTGTACTACAAATTGATAAAAATGAATTCCCCTAGCATTCATTAATTAGAAAGCCCATCTTGAAAATTGGAAGCGATATTTCATCAATGTAAATCTATTGTTGCTTGCAACTGGAGTGTTTATAATAATCATCATGCCCATGCACTGTAACACTGAGGAATTCAATATAATTATGTAGTATTTATACAGCAAGGTGGAGTTTGCATGGCAAATACACATTCATTCAACTAGAAGCTCAATATAAGTCTGCACAATGTAAAATACATTTAAACAAATACAGTGCTGGTCTGATCATGTTCAGGGTTACCATGGGGGCAGCTAGTGCACGGCCGACTTAGAATTGGTGGCATCCAGTCAGACAATCTCTGTTGGCAAGCCCCTACCCCCATTACCGCCCTCTCTACGGATTCCCTTGATACAGCACTCCAACTGCTGTCCATCTGTCCATAGCCCCTCTCTCACGTTTAATTTCTTTTATAGTGCTATTCATCTTAATGTTGAGTGTCAAAGCGCTTTACATCACACACACATATTATACAGAGACAATGAATCCTACAAGTGTAAAAATCAATATATAGGAAATGTTAGATAAAACAATGAGGTAGGAGTCGCATGTCATCCATACTGGTAGGCATTATATGTTGAGAGAGCTTAGTCTGGAAAAAACGCAAACTCATAATTTAAAACATAACACCGTTTTTGGGGTCATCTAAACTAATGAGAATGTATTACTACCCAAAGGAACCCTTTTTAGCAACCTTAGAATTAAAGATTGAGAGAATAAACAATAAGGATCTAAATCTATGCCTTGCCCCGTGCATGCATCTCTTTGATGAAAGTTCATAGCTCACTGGGGTATATAACAGGGGCGTAACACAGGCCCCCGCAGCCCCCGCGGTGCGGGGGGCCCCGAGCTGCAGGGGGCCCCCTTAGCACAATACTAAGGCCGAAGAGCTCCGGATTAAATCCGGAGTGGGGGCCCCTCCGTGTACGTGGCAAGGGGGCCCCCTCAACTTTCGTTACGCCACTGGTATATAAGTATTGTAACTTATGAACTGAAAGTAACAGAACAATCTCTGTGACAAAATGAATACCTCACTGAACTAGCTACATAAAATACAAATCTGTATCTTATACCTTGTACTTTGCAGCAAGCACATTAACCCTCTGTGATACTGTATAGGGAGTTAAAACTGCAACAAGACAAAACACATCTCACCAGTAATTACATAAACCACAAGAGTTATCTTCCCATTATTATTATCCCCTGCAACTTGCAGGGCACACAAAGATATTTGGGACTGCTCTTGTCTTGCATGTCATGCCTGCTCTCTCCCCCCTCCTGTCCGAATCCAAATGGCTGACACCCCCGAGCTTGGTCCCCTGTGTGGGGGCACCGTTTGCACTGGCTAGAGGTAACAGCATTTTTGTGTATTTTGGGTGGAATTGTTTCACATATAACTTGGCACTCTACCCTACTTCTGAAACAACTGACTTTATACCTTTTATATAATTTGTGAATAAAATGTAAACAATATGGGCAATAAGATTATATCTGTCGCCCTATTAAACCCACTTGACTTCTTGTGGAATGCCCATCTATATCAAGGATTGGGCTACTATCATAGCCCTTGAATAGTGCAGCCACGGATTGAGCTGCTGCTCCCACCATGGGCTCTTGATTCCTCCCCCAGCCCAGGTTGAGAGAGGCAGGTGAGTCCTCCTAAATTAGCCTGGAAAATCTCTGGGTCAGTGACTAGAATAGCAATATTGGCTGCTTGCTCTGAACTGGCATCTGGATTCAGGCCGTCTAATGACCTCATATAACTGAGTCAGAGGAAGATCACCACACCCTGGAGCCAGTTGGTCTTTTGACCTCACTATAGTCTTTTGAAAAGGAGGAAAGATAGCACTATTCACTTTGAGCAACCTTATCACAAGGTCCACTGGAGACTGATGGGCCCCGATTGTGGAATTGCATTCAGGAATCTTGTCCAGCACACATGTTCTTGGCTTTTAAGGCCCACCCAGGACTAATTGTTTTACCTAGATGCCAGCCTTGAAGAGTTATGCTATGCCCTATATCTAGGGGATGGCAAGGAAGCTCCACGCTGGAGTCATATAGCAGCCGGACTTTCTCCAGATGAGAGAAGAACTACCCATGCAACAAGCTCACCTTCCTCACCTTGACATGGACTATGACTGTGAATGTCAGGATGACCGATGCAGTGTAATGTTTCTGGTGAGAACCAATAACAACTCTCACTTAGATTAACATGTTATTGGTCACTGATTGCCGATTCCTTTTTCTATATACAAATTCTAGTTCTAGTACTGGTATTTCAAGGTGAGTACTGATGCCCACCACTTGTCCAGACACCAACATCCAAAGGACACCTTTTTTAGTGAAACTATCTGCTTCAGTGGTAAAAGCCCATCATTGCAGTGGCCGAAAAAACTGAGAGCCTCGGAGAGCTCCTGTAAGGATGACCAGAATCCTTTTCGGTGGCCTAGCGCATTGTGTCCAGCCTGAAATTGACATTTCTAAACTGGCTGCATAGAGAAGACATTTGTGCCACCCAAATGCCAGATCGCAGTATCCCAGTCATTCTCATTGTCACTTGTCTGGTGTGTGCATCCAAATACCTTTATTACCTGGCTTGGCCCACTCTGTCCTTCTAAGGAGGCATCCTATACCTGGAGAGCTACAATTCTCCATTGAAGACTTTCTGGTGTCTGGTCCTGCCTCAGGAGTACCTGGAGATGGTACTAAAGTCCACTGATGATGATAATGAACATCTAAGAATTAACAACAAATAAGGCCTGGTCCAAAAGATGGTTTTACTGGACCCATTTACTGGACACACCAAGCCAGCAATGCAGAGTGACATTGTAGACCTGAATCTGCTTCATCATCAGACAGGCTCAACTTCAGAGGCTACGGAGATGAAGCGCATGTGAAGATGGGGCTTATGGATTTGTTCTGCATGGATTTGCTGTTTCTGGCTCTAGGGAGTAACAGTATCTAGAACACACTAGTGAACCCCACCACTTTATGGGTAATGCAAGGCACTTCCCTACAAAGACCTGAAAAGATCAAAACCGTCAATGCTGCGATGGCCAGTGGCAGAGGCAGGTTTTAGTACTATACTAGAGTGGGTGGCAGATACTTCAGGAGGCACTGGTCCAGGCCATCTCTTTAGAAATCATGCATATTTTATTTATATATACAGTCATCAAGCATGTTCGGAAACACTTGCATATAGGCCACACTACCAGCCCACACCCTGGCAACAAAGCACACCCTACAGAGTGCGTGCTACCCATCAGTAAAGCAGTTTGCTGTCTTGTTAAAAGTATGAAGCACCACAGAAATGCAACTACAAGATAAATCAACTGTAGTATATATTATTTCTGTTCTGACAGACACTTTAGGTGGAAAGGGTAGCTTCCTGTGGAAACCGGGACTGTTCATTGCATTATGATATTTGATGTGCAAGTTGGGACCATGTGAGGGTGAAGTGAGCAAGAAAGCTGGCCAGAAAATATCTTTTTTTTTCAGTTCAAAAATAAGTTTATTAAGAGAATTCAAAGTGAGAATACATAGGACAATGAAAAACAACAATGCATTTCAAATATGAGAATAAAATTCAGGGACAAAATTATTAAATGTATAAAACATGGTAACATATCCTAAAATAGAGAAAAAATGACAAGGGTATGCAAGGTACACGGTGCAAAGAAAAGAAGATTATAATTCATATATAAATAATAATATAAGCTATATAATAACCAATTGCTATAACATCAATTTGAGGAAAGTCAAGGGGGTTTAGAGACCTCTTGTTGCGCTGGGTTGGGGGAGAAGAAACGTTGAGCGCTAGCATCAATAAACAGTGTGACAGGTGACCATAAGTTGAAAAGCTTCGTTGCCATGTGGGCAGGATAAACAAAAGTTGTATCTAATCTATGATTGTAACACACAGCATACCACCATGCTTGATATGATAATTTGGAGAAGTCTTTCCAATTTTTGGTTATTTGCTGTAAAGCCACTGCTATTAGCAAATCTATAATGTTAGTGATAGAGTTAGACTCCGCCTAGATAGGGGATAAACTACCTAGGAAAATGTGAGAAATGGAAAAAGTATGGGGCATATTATCAAGGGCAGTATCGCCGCTTTAGCGGCACTTTTTGCCGCTAAAGCGGCGATATTCCTATCGCCCTATATTTAGGCAGCGCTAACATGCATTAGCGCATGTAAGCAGCCGAATTCCTAACGCCACGCATCTTAGCGATATACATCGCTAATGAGATGCAAAGTAGGCGTTCCCTCCTAGGACAACATGTGAAAAGCTCGCTAAACCAACATCGCGCTATTACCAACGCTGCCCCTGAGCAGCGAAGCGATGAGAAAAGGCGCGCTAAGCCCCCATTATCGCAAGGACCTAACGCCTGAATAAAACCTGACTTAGCATTATTGCCTATGGGAGGTGGATTGTATGGTTAAGTCCACACTCCCCTATTACCAAGCTTTTCATTAGCGCTGTGAAATCATTCGCTGGATTTCACACGCTAATGATCATTATCGCTGTCTATCGCTGGATTGTATTTCGCCTGTTAGCAAAGCGTTGCTAATACGCCGCTAACACGGCGATGCAATCCAGCGATAGCCGGCGGTAATAAAAAAGGCGCTAAACGCGCTTTGCGATAATTATCGGAAGATCTAGATAATATGCCCCGAGGATTGGAACCAAAAATTAAATTGATTTGAGTCCAGACCTTACCCCAAAAATTGTGGACAATCGGGCATGTAAAGAGTAAGTGGTATAGATCTGCGTGAGGGCGGAGACATGTCCAGCAAGTATCTGAAAGTTCAGCATGTCTTGCACTTAGAGCAGTCGGAGATAATAAAAGTCTGTTATAGACAAAGAAAAGTGTCTGTGTAGTGTTAGCTGCTCTAGAGGATTTTCTAATTTTAGTCCATATCTTATTCCACGGTGTTGTGCGCCAGCAGACTTCTAAATCATGTTCCCATGATAGTTCCACCTTAGTTTTATCCTATGGTATAACTGGAGTATGTAAGTATTTATAAATAACAGAAGCTTTGGGATTGAGTCGTAGGAGAGTGTGTAGGTTAGTATTATTTGAGGAAGGTGTGTGAGTATTAAGAGAATCTGGCAACGTATATTTGGCATGAGCGTCCAAAATGGCTTGTTTCAAAAGGAGATATTTAGGGAGGTAAGATGTAGGAAGATCAAAAAGTCTGCTAGCTTGCGAAAGGGGCATAATCTCCTTTTGTATATATAGTTGATATGTCCATATTAGACCTTTTTTCCTCCAGGATTTCCAATATAAAGGTTTATCACGAATCAGGATCATGTTATTGTGCCAAATTGTGAAATTAGAAAAGGAAGTCCAATCCATAGGTCCCAATGAAAATTTGGGATTTAAGATTTTTGATGTATGTTTAAGTATGTGGATATAGATTGTGGTTTGCGGGTAAAAGATAAGTATTCTTGAAATGAAAAAGGGGAAATAAAAGATCTTTCAAGTTCAGCCCATAAGGGAAATTGTACTGTGGAATCCCCTAGCCACCTAGATGCCTGGCGGAGTAAAAAAGATTTATGATATGCAAGAAAATCAGGGACATTAACACCGCCCTCCGTCTTTGGACGAATTAATTTTGATAGAGACATACGTGACTTTTTGTTGCTCCATAAAAAAGAAGATAATATAGAGTTAATTTTTGTAAAAGTCTTTAGGGGAATGGAAACTGGAATGTTGGAAATTGTGAAAATAACTATAGGGGACATCATCATTTTTATTGTATCTAAACGACCCCACCAAGACAAATACAGAGGATGCCATCTGGCGGATAAGGAAGACAATTTCTGTAAGCAATTTTCCATGCAACGAGAGACTGTGCCTAAGATAGAAGGGGTAAAATGTAAACCTAGGTATTTAATCTGCTGGGGGCTCCAAGCAGAACCTGAGGTAGGAAACTCGTCTTTGAAAGTACATTTTGTTAAAGGTAAGATTTCACATTTGTCTCTATTAATTTATAGCCGGACACAGCAGCAAAGGAGTCAACCTCTTGCAAAAAGCGGGGAGCGAGATTTGAGGTTGAGAAATAAATAGTAAAACATCATCAGCATAAGCTGCCAATTTAATTTTAGTGTCCTTGAATTCAAAACCATGTATATCATTATTTTGACGAATTTTTGAAAGAAAAGGCTCTAAGGCTAGATTGAAAAGGAAAGGAGATAGCGGACACCCCTGTCTGACGCCTCTACCTAAATTGAAATAAGAAGATGTATTACCATTTGCACAAACGGCTGCACGTGGGCTAGAGTATAGAATTGATATTAAAGAAATCATTTTGGGGCCAAAACCGAACCATTTAAGTGTGTAAAAAAAGGTAAGGCCATTCTACTCTATCGAACGCTTTTTCAGCAACAAGTGCTATTGCTGCTAAAGAATGTGGGATGTGGGGGGATTTGGACAAAACATCAAAAAATAAACGGGTATTATTTGTAAGAAGACGGCCCTCAACAAAGCCTGATTGTTCCCTTCCCAATAAATCCGGCAGACAAGACTCTAGGTGTAAAGCCAAGGCTTTTGAAAAAATTTTATAGTCAATATTAGCTAGAGAAATAGGGCGATAGTTTTTGCAATATTTTGGGTCTTTGCCTTCCTTAGGAATAAGGCAAATTAGGGCATCTGCAAAAGAACCTAGGGATTTATCTGGGTGTAAAAAAGAGATTAGAAGATTGTGCAGTTTGGGAATTAGCAGGTGAATAAAATGTAAGAAAAACTCAACAGTGAAACCATCTGGTCCCGGGGCCTTGTCCTTCTTAAGTGTCTGTAATGCAATAATGAGTTCTTTTTGTGACAAGTCGGATTCCAAAGATGTAAGATCTGGTGGAACATCGAAAGGCTGCTGAATGTCTGAAAAGAATTGAGAAATGTGATGTTCCGAAGAGGGAATTTCTGATGTGTACAACGTCTTATAAAAATGAAAGAATTCATTTAGGATATCCAAATCTTTGAATTTCAATTTTTGTTGTTCATCCAAAATGGATTCTATGTTAAGCTTGTTGTGTTTGAGTTTCAAATAGTTAGCTAGTACCTTTCCCGCTTTGTTCTGACCCCCATAAAATTTTGCACTGGATTTTAATAAATATGTTGAAGCATTTTCTGTTGACACCTTATTAAACTGAAATTTAGCTCTCATGATTTCAGATAAACATGCTTTGGATTTCGAAGAATAATAAGAATGCTCCAATCTCTTTATCTTGTCAAAAAGGTTGTTTGTGAAATCTTTGGATTTTTTGCGTTTTTTAGAGACATAGCCAATAATGAAGTCTCTAGCTGCTGCTTTAAAAGCATCCCATATCACATAAAAAGGTAAAGTGTCAGACTGATTTAATAAAAAATATTCATTAGAAAATGAAACAAAAGAGGATGTAAATACAGGGTCTAGAAGTAAGGCATTGTTAAAACGCCATTTCCGGGGTGTAGTAGGATTCTGCAAAACGTCAAGTTGGAGAGTGATGAGAGCATGATCGGAGTTTAGGATGGATCCAATATCTGCCGCCATTAATGACTGAGAGATGTTATGTGAGATAAAAAAGTAATCTATACGAGATTGGGTATGATGGGCGGGGAGTAATATGTATATTCCCTTAAAGTGGGATTACATAGTCGCCATGCATCTATAAGTTTGTGCTGTTTGATAGCTTGAATGAAAAGTTTGTGCGCCTTGTGGGGGACGAAGGAGACCTGGGAATTGCGGTCTAAGAAGGGATCAAATACTTGATTACAGTCACCTGTAAGGATAAAGTTATCATCTATACAAAGAGTAATTTGTTGAGCCAGGGATGTCCAAAAGAGGAGTCCCCAGTAGTGGGCGCATATATATTAAGTAAAGAGACCCGAGCCTTCCCTAACAACAATTTGGTAAACAACCATCTGCCCCCTTCGTCAGAGCATTGTGAAAGCAATTTAACAGGGAGGGATTTACGACAGAGAGTCAAGACTCCATTACGTTTGCCATCCCCTGGTAAATAAAAAACCTCCCCCACCCAGCCTCTTTTTAATTTTAATGATTCTTCTGCCGATAGGTGGGATTCTTGTATACAAGCTATATCTGCACCTAGTTTAGCTAAATGCGTCAACACTCTCTGTCATTTAATTGGCGAGTGTAAGCCCTTGACATTCCAAGAAATAAGTTTTAATGACATGAGATTGACATAAAAGCAAATATAAAGCACAAATCGATATCAATTACTAGACAATGGAAAGCATACCAAATAATTAACCAATTATATATGTAGATTATCAAGCTGAAAGGAAGAAATGAGAAGTAAAAGTGGAAATGCATGTAGAACTGTGATGATGGAAAGATTAAGGAATAGTAAAGTAATAAAAGAAACTGAATAATGAAAGAATAATACAAATAGTTAAATTGAAAGTGGCAAAGAGTAATGAACATGCAAAAATATGAAGAGTAGTGAAGAGAAAAGCAAGAAAGACGATAAGAAAGGAAAGAAAAGGAGAGTAGTGCAAGTAAGTAAAGAGAAAAAATTGGCAAAAGTTGAGATGGGAAAGACACAAATAACATACTTACAAATAATTCAAGACAAATATGAGGTGGGGGGAGATGAGGCCACATAGGACAATGACGAATCCAGACTCCGTAAGGGAAGCGGGGAGTACAGCCGAACCAACTGCAGCACAACACAAGGGAAGTACAAGGAGGAGACAAATCCTGTAATGCAAAAAGAAGATTAATGATCATTCGAAACAGTCCGCTGAAGAATGAGGGAGAGAGAAAAAAAAAACGAGAACAACATCTTTAACTTTTTAACCAAAAGAAAATTATCAAAAATGCAGAACAAACTTCATAAGAGAGAGAATAAAAGGAAAAAAGAGCACAGGTATGACCTGAACAGAACCAGTTACTTATTTATGCAATGTGGACGTAACATAGACTCCATACAACAAGAATTAAGAAAACTCTTCAATTTTATAGGATCTTCGTATGTAGTAGTCTTATTATTGAAGGTCACTTTGAAGAGACATGGATGGAAGAGGCCGTATCTCGCACCCATAGAACGCAGCTGTGGTCTCATAGCTAGAAAATCTCTGTGTCTATCAGCTGTGGGCTTTGAGTAGTCCTGAGAGAAAAACAGAGGATTACCTGACCAAGTAATACGATTGATAGCCTTAGCAGCTGATAGAATCTTGAGCAGGTCAGTTTATTCTAGGAAATAGATGATGCAACCTCTTGGTTTCTTCATGGTGGAGGGAAACGTTGTATGGGCAGGGCCCATTCTGTGGGCTCGCTGAATGTTTAGAAGAGTATCCTGTGGTAACTTGAGGATCTTTGGTAGAAAAGACTTAAAGAAAGTGATGGGGTCGGATCCCTCCGAACTCTCTGGCAAACCATAAATACGTAAGTTCTTTCGTCTACCCCTATTTTCAAGATTTTCAACTTGTTTCTGGAGCAAAGTCACTTGAGAATGAAGGGCATCCATTTTAGTGTGAGAGGAGGATAAAGATTCAATATTCTGCTCCACTGTCGTGACTCTGTCTTCCAAGCTTGACCATCTGTCAGATAAGGTTTGTATTTTAGAATTAGTTTCCTCAACAAATGGGCGGAGTGCTCTTATTTCCTCCAACAACAAATCCATGGACACTGAGGAAGGTTGTTTAGGGGGAGATGGAGGGTCCTTTTTCAGGCGTTTACTTGTCGCTTTACTACTGCCAGAGGATGCCGCAATGGTGGAAGCCATGGTACCTTTAGGTGAAGTATTGACTGAATCTTCCATTGAGGTGCAGTATAGGCGAGACTTGTAGCGAGTTGACAAGCTTCGTGGCCGAGTGGATGAATGAGACAAAACCTTAATTAGCTTGCCCATGCAATTGGTCGGAAAGAAGTGGTATAATGTCTCTTAATTCAAAGATATAAATATCTCTTTTATAAAGACGACACCCAAGAACCTAAAGGCAGACAAAATAAATTGGTGTGGTAACGAATCCACAGTCATATAGCATGGGAGCGCCACCGCAATAAGTGGAATATCTGTAAGTGCGCCTCAACTTTTCTCTCTTTCCTTCCCCTCCACTCCCTCATATCATTTTTATTTGACAACAAAGTAATTCTTATATTAACATCACAAAAATAGCTGAAATTGGTAAACTGAGGAGAGATCCCCAAGATTTTATCCAAGAAACAATGACATATGACAGCCCAGCCGCATGACCATCAACATTTCATGTGAGGAAAGCGCAGAGTGGAAGATGTTTATACTTTCAACCTTCAAAGCCTGTGCTCCAGAAAATGTTACAAACAGAAAGCCATTGTCATTAATCACTTGCTTAATGGAATAGACGTTGTCTCCTCATTGTGATAAAGTTCCCTCAAGGTGTCAGGCAAACCTCCTCCAGCGAGGGAATATCTGAAGCGCCCTTCAGAAACAGCATAGGTATGCAAACAATTGTTACTGCGCATAAAACAAATAGGCACCATCAATTAGGACGTTTAAATGAAAGCCATAGCCAAATTCAGAAGGTGAGAGCAGCGGGCAGCGCACTGAGGTGAAATACTACGTGAAGCGCGTAACTAAGATGGCGGGCGTTCTGAACACGGAACCGCTCCGTAAGGAAGATAAGTCAAAATGCTGCTTACATGCCCATAAACGCTTCAAAAAGCAGCTCCTCGCGTGCCGGCTCGTCAAAGGAAGTCAGGCCGTCATCCCGAGGCTCCCGCAAGCGGTGAGTGCCGCGTTAGGCTTGTCGTCGTCACCGCTGCCGCGGAGAGTCAAGGAAAAGCCGCCATTACCTTTGGGCGCTAGCCACGCCCCCCCGGACAGAAAATATCTGATGGGATGGTGAAGTTAAGAAATTGCTGTTACGAACTCTGTGACCTGATTCCAGGTTTATAACCGTCTAGCAAGTTTACCCCAAATATGTTTTGCACCAGGATTGATAAGCTCAACTGATGCCTTTGCATTTGCCAGAACTTATGTAGTTTGCACCATTTTTGCAACTTTTTCTAAGTTTGAGAATGGAGTAGCTCCATGGGTGGCAGAATGCTTATATTTCCCAGCACTGTCAGTCCAAATCAAAGGTAGGACGTTTGCTGGGGGGTAAGTGTTTTGATGTTTCATCATGCATCTAGCTCAGTCTAGCATGGAGCTGCAGTGGAATAAAGTATTCAACATAAGCAGCTCTCCTCTCTGCAGCTGTCCACTTAGCTACTCCTGCATAGAGTGACCAGACATCCCGGTTTATCACGACTGTTCCAATGTGTATACATCCATCCCAGTGTCCCGTGAAACTCCCTTGGGTCAGATGATTGCCCTGGTTTTCAGCAGTAGGCTGTTCTTATGCAGGGAAGGAAGAGGTGTGCGTCCCAATTTCCACAGGCAGCTACCCCTTCAACCTAAAGGGTCTATCAGAACAGATAATATATACTACAGTCACCCCTGAGTGTCAAAATGGGGCAACTTAAGCCCACCCCACTGCCAATGAAGAGCCTCTGTAGACTGGATCTGAATGTTACTGCACTCAAGGGTGCTGACTGGGAAGGCACAGGGCTCTGCCTGTCCTTTGGCCCACACCGCTAATGATGGGTATAAGTTGAGGAGCAGGGCATGTAATGGCAAACATCATGTCTATTGCACTCTGTAACAAATGGAGTTCAGTGTAACTAATACAACATAAGAAATTGGGAGCAATTTATTGTTTATGCAATTGGTAGCATGTAGGAATCCAAATGCATAAGCGTACTGAAACGAAACATATAGAATGCATCACAGATTATGGACGCAAAGTTTAGGTCATTGTTACAAAGCAGCCACTTATGTAAAGAACCATGGCTGTGTGGTTATATACACATGGTGGTCCCGTGCTGTTGGAAATTGCCCTTTATGTGGCGTTACCCCAAACCTTTTGCCTTTTTCCTTCTCTGTTTTTGACTTCATTTTTGCTGGTTTTAGGATTCTGGGCACTTTTTCACTGCTGACTAGTGTTAAAGTGCATGTGCTCTGTGTCTAAAATGTAATGGCATTTCGTTTCTTCATTATTGGCATATTTGATTTACTGATAAGCCTATAGAACAGTGCACAACCTGTGCCCAGGACTTGTAAATCAAATGCTATCAGTGTGCCTGCAGCACTGATTGTGCCACCCACATGAGTAGCCCTTCAAACTTGTCACAGGCCTGCCACTGCAGAGCCTGTGGGTGCAGTTTAAAACTGCCATTATGACCTGGCAAGTTCAACTACTTGCCAGGCCCAAATCTTCCCATTTATTACATGTAAGGCACCCCTAAGGTAGGCCCTAGGTAGCCCCATGGGCAGGGTGCAGTGTATTTTAAATGTAGGAAATGTGCTTTTAAGTTTTACATGTCCAGGTAGTGAAAAACTGCTAAATTCGTTTTCCACTACAGCAAGTTATATCCCTCCCATAGGTTAGCATTGGAGCTGCCTTGTAACACTTTACAGGTGTAACTTCCAACTGGGAACAGATAGAAAATTGGAGTTTGGTGTACCTGGACTCCCAATTTAAAAACACACCTTTTAGTGAAGTTGGTTTTTAAATTGCAGGTCTGAAAATGCTACTTTTAGAAAGTTAGCATTTTCTTACTTTAATCATTCTGTGTCTCTGCCTGTCCCTAGAATACACATCTGGGTTGGATGACATCTGGGCTTTGTGAATTCACTCTGGACAGTAAACACAAAGGGAGCTGAGGTGTGCCCTGCATATCCTGATGACTCATCACCTGGCTGATGGGCCTTCCTGAGGTAGAGTGGTGACACTTGCACCTGAATAGGGCTGTGCCTGTCCCCACACAAAGAGCTGCATACCCCCCTGTAGTGTGTTTGGAGCCAGGAAGGGCAGGGTCCTGTGCACTACAAAGATCTTTCTTTGAATTCTCTCTACTTCAAAGGCCAAAATGGGTATAAGTACTAGACTTCTAACACCATATACTCAGAGCACTTCTGGACTGAGTACATTCTGCCAGGAAGAAGATCTGTTGTGCTGCCAGGAGGGACTGCCACTTTGTCTCTTGCTTTGCATTGTTGGCCTGCTGCCTGCTGCTTCTTGCCTGGTAGTGAGAGGGCTGGGCTTTACTCTCTTCATCCTGCAATTCTAAGGTTCTCCAAGGGCTTGATTGAGTTTGCCTCCTGTTGCTGAAGTCTCAGGGACAACAAAGACTTCACCTGCATCTTGCTACCAGCACCTGGGCTCCTCTGCTGTGTGCCCTGCTCTGCCAAGTGGTGCAAAATCCAGTCCTGGGCCCTTGGAACGGAGTGTTTGTGTTGTAACCAAGAAACTGACGCATCGACTCCAAAGTGTCATTTCAGAACCGGCGCATCCTTGCAAAATCGATGCATCGCCGCTGCCTGCACTGGATCCATGGACACAGCTCGCTGATTGCGCGACGCATCGACCTCGACTTTCAACGCCGCCCCGACTTTTGCTGCAGCACCTCCAGAGAACTGTTGCTGTGTGAGTCTTGAACACTGCATATCCGGCATCCATAGCGCACCATCCCAACTCCGACGTAGTCTCAGCCCTGCGTGGCTTCCGACCAACACTTCGCTTTCAACCCAGTGGTTAGACTTCGGCTGTGAGAAATTGACGCACAGCACTGTTGACATTGAAGCATCCTCGATGTTGCACCGCCTGCAGGAACCGAGGCCTCGGACCAGCAACCGATGCATCACCTCTTTTGCGCACTGCATTGTTCCTGAGTGCCAAAGCCTCAACGACCTTGCTCTGACTCTAGGAACCAATGCATCACCTGTATCCGTGACTCCTCACCTCCTCTGTGCACCGCCTCATCTATGATTTCTGATGCATCCAAGGTACTTTCAGCGGGTCTGTGTGACTCCTGTATCAGGCCCGCTCTCCACCGGGATCAGGCTGAACTTTTGGATTTGTCCCAGTCAAGCGCAACCAGATAGCCCCAGTTAGAGCTACTGATTTCTAAGCACTGCATTACTCAGATAAATATTGGCCTTTTTTTAAACTGGTGTGGAGTGCATTTGTGGTGTTTTAACTGTGTTACTCTGTGTGTGCACAAATACTTTACACATTGCCTCTTTAGTTTAGCCTGCCTGCTCTGTGCCAAGCTTCCAGAGGGTGAACACAGGTAAACATTTAGGGCCAGATTACAAGTCTGGCGGTCCGAGGACCGCCAGACTCGTGGTGGCGCGGTGGTGGTGGTCCAGCCACCGCCACACCAGTGGTCCGACCGCCCCATTAGAACTAGTGCGGTCGAACCGCCATGGGTGGGACCGCCACCGCTGCCAGGGAGCCCTCATTCCCTGGCGGCGGTGCAGCAGTCCTGAGGCCGCAATATGTTTGGCGGGACCGTCGCGTCCCGCCAAGTATATTACGAGTTTCCTCTCCACCACAGTTTTCATGGCGGTTCCACCACCATGAGAACCGTGGTGGAGAGGAAACAAAAGGGGCCCTACAGGGCCCCCTGGTGCCTCATGCCATGTGGATGCACACTGCGGGGGGCACAACTGTGTGCATGCAAATCAGTTCCTGCACATCATGGACTTTACAGTCCATGCTGTGCAGGAACTGTTTTTGGCATTCTCATTGCGGTGCCCATTTTTAAAGGCACCGCGGTGGGAATGCAAAAACCAGCCAGCCAGACAGGAGGAAACTCCTGATCTGGTGGGCAGCCTGACCATGGCTATGGTGCAGCAGGAGGGTGGCGGTGGCATATCGCCCGCTCCCACTGCGCCAAATGTCATTATCGGGCCCATAGTGTGAAATACACTTACCCTAACTAGAGTGGTGGTCCCCACTTGGACAGGGTACATACCTCTGCCAACTGGAGACCCCATTTCTAGCACATGCCATTTTTAATGTACTCTGCTCACCGATGGGTCTGAACCTTAGGAAAGGGAGTCCATTCCTGGGCAGGGACCTAAGTATCTGGGGTGCAGCTATCAGCTTGTTCCTACTTTGCTGCGCTACTCTTTGCCTCCCCATAGATGGAGATAAAACATTCTATTTATGCCTTGCTCTGTTGCTCTGTTGGATTGCTTCACAGGTGTGTACCTTCCAGTTGATGTGTTCCCATTAAGGTGTCTAATGATTTACTTGGTTCCAGCCAATTTACCTCTCTGTAGGATTGTTAGCTTTGGCAACAAAAAACAGGGGGGTGCAATTTCCTGAAGCACAATCTTTTCTGTTCTTTTGTTGTCAACTCAGGATGTCCAGATAGACACTGGTGCCCAGTCACATGCTCAAAGAACTATTGATACATTGCAGAACTGATATTCAAAGCATACTACACTTCCTGTCTTGTTAGCATTATGTCTCAGGCTATTTTAAAATCTAATAATTGAATTTGCCTAAATTTGATTACATCGCACCCTTTCTTTGCCTCCTCTGGAAAGGAACTGCAGTGCTACTATATCTGCTCTACATTTGCCTCGTTACTATTGAGGTACTGATGATTTTTTCTCTTTCTATGAGTGGTATGACATCTTGGGGCAAACCAGCAGCAGTGAAGACCTGCCACTCTGAATCTGTGAGCTAAAAAACAGTGGAGACAAGAGGGCCAAATAGTTTTCTGATAGTAGGGCATTTTGAAAGTGAACCAAGCACTAGCTTTTTGAGAGTTCCTCTCTCACTTCATGTGACCTCTGACGGGCACTCAGCATGGGAGGAGAGGAAGAAGACACAGTGCACCGATTTAAACATCCCTAGTATTACAATGTCCCTGAGATGGTGATTGGTCTCCCATGCTCCCAGGTCAGAATGGGGCAGAGGCAGAACAAGCAATGGATGCCATATTGGTTTGATAGCAGGATATCTCATTAAAGGCACACATAAACACACTATTTTGCACCCTGTACTACACAGCCATGCCTACTACAGTTCTATACTTCATTATTATTGTCCATCTTAAACCATCTGCTAAACAAATCAACAACCTTCACATGGCACTTTATTTCACAGTGGTCCTCCAGACTTTAGAACGCCCCTGGTCCCATAGAAACTGCGCTCCCCAGTCGTCCATTGCCTCAACTTCGCGATCCTTCCTTCTCCTGTCCTCTAAGCCAGGGTGTCTGTCTGGTGGCTGATGCGAACCAAATCTCTCCCCTCTCCTCTGATAACCAAAACATAGACATACAAAACTGTTCCTTTTATAGTGATCTTCATGCACCCAAAAAACATTCCTAATATAATAATCTTTCTGTGCGAAACAACAGTACATTTAAATAAACTAGCCTAGAATGTTCTGCAAGGTATCCATGCACATAGTTTCTAGACATACGAGGTCTGCATCATTCTGCCGGGAAACCCTATAATAATGGTAAACTTCATATATTCATGTTCGAAGTATCTTATCACTTAGTGTGTGCAGCTGTGTTTACCTGTTTAGTTGCTGTTTATTTCCTTGGTTGTATCAAACATCTTCTTGGTAAGAAAAACATTCATATCAATCTGGTCCCAATCAATAGTATTTAAATTTAAATTCTGCTTTTATTAGTATTTCCATCGTCTGTGTCTAGCTCTTACTCGCAACCCAAGCATTGAATCACTGCGTTGGCACAACTGCACTCCAGCCGTTTCCCACAAGACACTTTCTCTGGATGCTGGTCCTTTAAACGGTGGAGTGGGGACAAATCCGTCCTTCCTCTTTTGCCTCACAGTCGCCTTTCTTTCCGTATAAATGCGTGAAGAGCAGTCTCTCTTCCTACCATGATTGGAACCTATACTAACAAAGTGGGACAGTCGTACCCACTGGGATGAAGAACCCTCACCCACCTCGCATGGCATACTTTTTTTTTTTGTTGCAGATTTATCTAGCGCGAACTCGACCCAAAGGTATTGGAGCGCTTTACATGAGCACCGGTTACATTACACAAGGACACATTCATTTTTTTGGTAGGCACGGGGAGATTAAGTGATTTGCCCAGAATCACAGGATGTGGATGCGACCCAGAGGCTCGAACCTTGGTTTCCCAGCTCCAAAGTCGGCAATCTAGCCGTCAGACCACATCCTCTCCCCATACTTCATTAGTGGGTTCCCTTCAAGCACTGGGTGGCATCCTGAAGTGGTCCTATTGGTAGCTGGACTTCCCGAGTGATATGCTTGTTAGTGGTGAGAGCACGTTCTTAGTAGGTATATGAGTGTAAAGGAAACCTTAGTGTTTTAAAGTTGTATGTAAAGAATGAGATACACTCATGGTATTGGAATTTTAAGCAACTGCCCTACCCAAAATATTAAAAAAGACATGCAGTTCTGAATCTCACGCCATCGGTGTTCCATTGGGTCGACATGTTTCAACATGCTTCTTGATATGACGCCTTCATCAGGACTGGCTTCTCACTTTCATTTACAGGAAAAGGATGCAATAAACAATTGGTTCATTACCCAGGCATCTGCCATGCAAGGGTGATGTTCCAATACATAGAACCAGTTGATTATTGCATATTTTTCCTGTGTATAAAAGTAAGAATCTACTGCACAGGAGAGCTAACCTCATACGTGCATTCTCCAGACTACTGAAATAATACATTCAAACAGCAATTCCAGCACATGAAAATACTCTACGTGCTCTGGAAGATGATAACATATAGAAATAACGTCTTATTTTGCCATCTCAGTCATTTAGGCAACCTCACTCACCAGCACTACCATCTTGTAAATGTTAGAACGCACTGCACTGGGGCGCACTTGTTTGATAATATCATTAACGGACTTGGCCAGAGCAGACAAACCAAAAAGTACCACGCTACATTTTTCGGGATGATCCCCAATAAGGAAATGATTAGATCAATGAAAGACAGCTCAGAAAATCAGCATGTTAATCTCTTAACCAAATCCTGCTCCATAATGTCTGTTCTTTCTGTCACTGACAGCAAAATCTCAGTTTCTTGTAAAGCCTATCAAAACCATGCACAGCCATGAGCCCTCATCTGTGGGAGAGAGTGATGCTATCACTGCACTGGATCCACCTTTCTTGGTGTAGGAACCCATTCAAGAGCTCCCCTGGGTCTCCACCTAGTTCCGTTTTCTAAATATCAACACTACATTATTGTACTAAAAAGCACTGCACAAGGTGGTATCTTGGTCCCCATTTGAACTTCACGGGAAGAATGTGCTCCAAAAACACTACCAAAGCAGCTTGTGACTGATAGTGTGCGATTGTCTTCTTCCATTTGTAGGGGTGCATTATAATCACGAGTAGTTCGCACCTACACATATAATCCTTTGTCGTGCTAACATTTGGTTATTAGAATGTGTAATGTAATAATGTGAAAGTAAAGTGATAGTTATAGTTTGTACAACGTGGGGAACACAACCTTGTAATCGCGTGCTATTCGATGAAGCTTTAATGTTCTGAGTTTTACATGTGACTAATGAGAGATAATTTGTTTGTTATGTAACGCATTGATCAAAATGTGCACAGTAATAATGCTCATGTAGACGTATGCTTAATGAAATTTCATGTAGTTTCTTATGTTAGCCGAATTTTGTAGGCCTCAGGTGGATTTCTCCCTGGCTCTCTAGATGGGTTTTTTAGCAGGATTCATGTGTATGCAGAATCTGTTCTTTCTCACATTTCTGCTGCAGGTGGAGAAATACATCCTTGTTAGTTAGAATAACGCTTTTGTTTTAGGAGCTAGTCTTAGGGAGGAGAGGATACATTTGAACATGCGATACTAATAAAGTGGGACAGTGTTCTTTCTCACTGGAGAAGGCCTGGGAATCAAGGCCATCGAGCAACAGCCTGGGAGCACCGTCGCTGCATGGAAAGTTACCTATGAGGAGGTGTCCAGCTTGATGGGAAGATCGCGTGATGTGATGATGGATGTGCCCTACGATTTTTGTATTGGGGTTAGGGACAGAGCCTGGGATTCTGCTGGGACTGGAGAGGAGAGACCATCTTAGAACGAGCTCTGTAGCTTTATGCTACTTGACCCATTCAACGTGAGTGCACTTCTTAGGAAGCTTCATGAGCTGACACCCTTTCCTGGAACTTGCCTGGGAAATGCTAAGTAGGGATGTCACGCTAGTGGTAGTGTAAGGACAGACTAATGCTTTTTACTTACGAACCTCCAATGAAGAGAACTATTGATGTTGGCGCAGTAATCTTTTGCGTAATGATATTGGAATTGGTCATCCTGTGCGTATTGTACCGTCTAAATTTCGCTCGTAGGTTTGGCTTTGTACTAGTGCCCATGTATTTTTACACCCTCGTCTTGAGGTGTCTGTATGTTCAACTTTTCTTGGCTTTGTAATAAATGCTTGTTAGTGGTGAGTGCAAAAACAACAATTGATGGACAGAATGCAGAACAATGTCATACATTCACCCCAGTACAGAGATCTGGGCCTAAATCCATCGTTTTTTTGCTCACCATGCCATTCCAGTTTGAACCCAGCCATATGCAAATCAGTCTTGACCCTGTGCCTCATGGGAACAGTCCAGCCCGAACTGCCAAGCCAGGTTCTCCCTGGACTGGAAACAAGCATCCTAGGACCGGTTTTGGGGTTTCACCCCTTTTCAGCCAGGATAGCTTGATTCCAGTGGCATGGAGAGCACGGGACCCACGTCTGGGCATACCCGTCCCACTCGGGTGACAAATGCAAAAACAACAATTGATGGACAGAATGCAGAACAATGTCATACATTCACCCCAGTACAGAGATCTGGGCCTAAATCCATCGTTTTTTGCTCACCATGCCATTCCAGTTTGAACCCAGCCATATGCAAATCAGTCTTGACCCTGTGCCTCATGGGAACAGTCCAGCCCGAACTGCCAAGCCAGGTTCTCCCTGGACTGGAAACAAGCATCCCAGGACCGGTTTCGGGGTTTCACCCTCTTCAGCCAGGATAGCTTGATTCCAGTGGCATGGAGAGCACGGGACCCACGTCTGGGCATACCCGTCCCACTCGGGGTGACAAATGCAAAAACAACAATTGATGGACAGAATGCAGAACAGTGTCATACATTCACCCCAGTACAGAGATCTGGGCCTAAATCCATCGTTTTTTTGCTCACCATGCCATTCCAGTTTGAACCCAGCCATATGCAAATCAGTCTTGACCCTGTGCCTCATGGGAACAGTCCAGCCCGAACTGCCAAGCCAGGTTCTCCCTGGACTGGAAACAAGCATCCTAGGACCGGTTTCGGGGTTTCACCCCTCTTCAGCCAGGATAGCTTGATTCCAGTGGCATGGAGAGCACGGGACCCACGTCTGGGCATACCCGTCCCACTCGGGGTGACAAATGCAAAAACAACAATTGATGGACAGAATGCAGAACAATGTCATACATTCACCCCAGTACTGAGATCTGGGCCTAAATCCATCGTTTTTTGCTCACCATGCCATTCCAGTTTGAACCCAGCCATATGCAAATCAGTCTTGACCCTGTGCCTCATGGGAACAGTCCAGCCCGAACTGCCAAGCCAGGTTCTCCCTGGACTGGAAACAAGCATCCTAGGACCGGTTTCGGGGTTTCACCCTCTTCAGCCAGGATAGCTTGATTCCAGTGGCATGGAGAGCACGGGACCCACGTCTGGGCATACCCGTCCCACTCGGGGTGACAAATGCAAAAACAACAATTGATGGACAGAATGCAGAACAGTGTCATACATTCACCCCAGTACAGAGATCTGGGCTTAAATCCATCGTTTTTTTGCTCACCATGCCATTCCAGTTTGAACCCAGCCATATGCAAATCAGTCTTGACCCTGTGCCTCATGGGAACAGTCCAGCCCGAACTGCCAAGCCAGGTTCTCCCTAGACTGGAAACAAGCATCCTAGGACCGGTTTCGGGGTTTCACCCCTCTTCAGCCAGGATAGCTTGATTCCAGTGGCATGGAGAGCACGGGACCCACGTCTGGGCATACCCGTCCCACTCGGGGTGACAAATGCAAAAACAACAATTGATGGACAGAATGCAGAACAATGTCATACATTCACCCCAGTACACAGATCTGGGCCTAAATCCATCGTTTTTTTGCTCACCATGCCATTCCAGTTTGAACCCAGCCATATGCAAATCAGTCTTGACCCTGTGCCTCATGGGAACAGTCCAGCCCGAACTGCCAAGCCAGGTTCTTCCTGGACTGGAAACAAGCATCCTAGGACCGGTTTCGGGGTTTCACCCCTCTTCAGCCAGGATAGCTTGATTCCAGTGGCATGGAGAGCACGGGACCCACGTCTGGGCATACCCGTCCCACTCGGCGTGACAAATGCAAAAACAACAATTGATGGACAGAATGCAGAACAATGTCATACATTCACCCCAGTACAGAGATCTGGGCCTAAATCCATCGTTTTTTTGCTCACCTTGCCATTCCAGTTTGAACCCAGCCATATGCAAATCAGTCTTGACCCTGTGCCTCATGGGAACAGTCCAGCCCGAACTGCCAAGCTAGGTTCTCCCTGGACTGGAAACAAGCATCCTAGGACCGGTTTCGGGGTTTCATCCCTCTTCAGCCAGGATAGCTTGATTCCAGTGGCATGGAGAGCACGGGACCCACGTCTGGGCATACCCGTCCCACTCGGGGTGACAAATGCAAAAACAACAATTGATGGACAGAATGCAGAACAATGTCATACATTCACCCCAGTACAGAGATCTGGGCCTAAATCCATCGTTTTTTGCTCACCATGCCATTCCAGTTTGAACCCAGCCATATGCAAATCAGTCTTGACCCTGTGCCTCATGGGAACAGTCCAGCCTGAACTGCCAAGCCAGGTTCTCCCTGGACTGAAACAAGCATCCTAGGACCGGTTTTGGGGTTTCACCCCTCTTCAGCCAGGATAGCTTGATTCCAGTGGCATGGAGAGCACGGGACCCACGTCTGGGCATACCCGTCCCACTCGGGGTGACAAATGCAAAAACAACAATTGATGGACAGAATGCAGAACAATGTCATACATTCACCCCAGTACAGAGATCTGGGCCTAAATCCATCGTTTTTTTGCTCACCTCCTTTGGTTTTGCTATGTTCGCCCTAAGTTGGCAGGGTATGCCCAGACGTGGGTCCCTTGCTCACTTTGCCACTGGATTCAAGATAGCCTGGCTGATGACGGCTGTAAGCCAGAAACCGGTCCCAGGATGCTTGTTTCCGGTCCAGGGAAGACATGGCTTGGCAGTTCGGGCTGGACTGTTCCCATGAGGCACAGGGTCAGACTGATTTGCATATGGCCATGTCTGAACTGGGGTGGCGGAGTGAGCTAAAGAATGATGATGGATTAAACCCAGATCAGTTGACTGGGGGTGAGTGCTTGCAATGTTCAACACTCCGTCCATCATCTCCTTTGGTTTTGCTATGTTCGCCCTAAGTTGAAGGGTATGCCCAGACGTGGGTCCCTTGCTCTCTTTGCCACTGGATTCAAGATAGCCTGGCTGATGACAGCTGTAAGCCAGAAACCGGTCCCAGGATGCTTGTTTCCGGTCCAGGGAAGACATGGCTTGGCAGTTCGGGCTGGACTGTTCCCAAGAGGCACAGGGTCAGACTGATTTGCATATGGCCATGTCTGAACTGGGGTGGCGGAGTGAGCTAAAGAATGATGATGGATTAAACCCAGATCAGTTGACTGGGGTTGAGTAC
Source organism: Calotriton arnoldi (assembly GCA_963921515.1). Taxonomy (NCBI): domain Eukaryota; kingdom Metazoa; phylum Chordata; class Amphibia; order Caudata; family Salamandridae; genus Calotriton; species Calotriton arnoldi. The sequence goes on along the minus strand of CAWUFW010007347.1, from coordinate 41,969 downwards.
TTGCAATGTTCAACACTCCGTCCATCACCTCCTTTGGTTTTGCTATGTTAGTGGTGAGAGCACGTACTTAGTAGGTATATGAGTGTAAAGGAAACCTTAGTGTTTTAAAGTTGTATGTAAACAATGAGATACACTCATGGTATTGGAATTTTAAGCACCCGCCCTACCCAAAAGATTAAAAAAGACCTGCAGTTCTGAATCTCACGCCATCGCTGTTCCATTGGGTCGACATGTTTCAACATGCTTCTTGATATGACGCCTTCATCAGGACTGGCTTCTCACTTTCATTCACAGGAAAAGGATGCAATAAACAATTGGTTCATTACCCAGGCATCTGCCATGCAAGGGGTAGTGGTGATGTTCCAATACATAGAACGAGTTGATTATTGCATCCTTTTCCTGTGTATAAAAGTAAGAATCTACTGCACAGGAGAGCTAACCTCATACGTGCATTCTCCAGACTACTGAAATAATACCTTCAAACAGCATTCCCAGCACATGAAAATCCTCTACATGCTCTGGAAGATGATAACATATAGAAATAACGTCTTATTTTGCCATCTCAGTCATTTAGGCAACCTCACTCACCAGCACTACCATCTTGTAAACCTTAGAACGCACTGCACTGGGGCGCACTTGTTTGATAATATCATTGACGGACTTGGCCAGAGCAGACAAACCAAAAAGTACCATGCTACATTTTTCAGGATGATCCCCAATAAGGAAATGATTAGCTCAATGAAAGACAGCTCGGAAAATCAGCATGTTAATCTCTTAACCAAATCCTGCTCCATAATGTCTGTTCTTTCTGTCACTGACAGCAAATTCTCAGTTTCTTGTAAAGCCTATCAAAACCATGCACAGCCATGAGCCCTCATCTGTGGGGGAGAGTGATGCTATCACTGCACTGGATCCACCTTTCTTGGTGTAGGAACCCGTTCAAGAGCTCCCCTGGGTCTCCACCTAGTTCCGTTTTCTAAAATATCAACACTACATTATTGTACTAAGAAGCACTGCACAAGGGGGTATCTTGGTCCCCATTTGAACTTCACGGGAAGAATGTGCTCCAAAAACACTACCAAAGCAGCTTACGACTGATAGTGTGCGATTGTGCTCTTCCATTTGTAGGGGTGCATTATAATCACGAGTAGTTCGCACCTACACATATAATCCTTTGTCGTGCTAACATTTCGTTATTAGAATGTGTAATGTAATAACGTGAAAGTAAAGTGATAGTTATAGTTTGTACAACGTGGGGAACTCAACCTTGTAATCGCGTGCTATTCGATGAAGCTTTAATGTTCTGAGTTTTACATGTGACTAATGAGAGATAATTTGTTTGTTATGTAACGCATTGATCAAAATGTGCACAGTAATAATGCTCATGTAGAAGTATGCTTAATGAAATTTCATGTAGTTTCTTATGTTAGCCGAATTTTGTAGGCCTCATGTGGATTTCTCCCTGGCTCTCTAGATGGGTTTTTTAGCAGGATTCATGTGTATGCAGAATCTGTTCTTTCTCACATTTCTGTTGCAGGTGGAGAAATACATCTTTGTTAGTTAGAATAACGCTTTTGTTTTAGGAGCTAGGCTTAGGGAGGAGAGGATGCATTTGAACAAGCGATACTAATAATGTGGGACAGTGTTCGTTATCACTGGAGAAGGCCTGGGAATCAAGGCCATCGAGCAACAGCCTGGGAGCACCGTTGCTGCATGGAAAGTTACCTATGAGGAGGTGTCCAACTTGATGGGAAGATCGCGTGATGTGATGATGGATGTGCCCTACGATTTTTGTATTGGGGTTAGGGAGAGAGTCCGGGATTCTGCTGGGACTGGAGAGGAGAGACCATCTTAGAACGAGCTCTGTAGCATTATGCTACTTGACCCATTCAACGTGAGTGCACTTCTTAGGAAGCTTCATGAGCTGACACCCTTTCCTGGAACTTGCCTGGGAAATGCTAAGTAGGGATGTCACGCTAGTGGTAGTGTAAGGACAGACTAATGCTTTTTACTTACGAACCTCCAATGAAGAGAACTATTGATGTTGGCGCAGTAATCTTTTGCGTAATGATATTGGAATTGGTCATCCTGTGCGTATTGCACCATCTAAATTTCACTCGTAGATTTGGCTTTGTACTAGTGCCCATGTATTTTTACACCCTCGTCTTGAGGTGTCTGTATGTTCAACTTGTCTTGGCTTTGTAATAAAGTCACTAAATTTTAGCTTCGGAGTTTGTGTTCCTTTCATAACATGGGCGACTGGAATGGTAATGTATAAATGGCTAACGGTTTTTCTCTCCTCTGCACTTTTAAGCAGGCAACAAGGAGCCATCGACCAGGGGTTCCAGAGTAAATCTAGAACGTGGAACCCGGCTCCTTCGCCTCCCTCCAAAATATTACACCTGCTCCAATGGGATTTCCCAGATAAGAGTGGAAATGCCAATGGTACCCCACTAGCCACAAGGAGGATATTGGCATTGTTGGCACAGGGCCCACAAATCTAAAACAATTTCACATCAGGTCATTGAAGTATCTTGTCCATGTGGGACATGAATTCCTTGTTATAACTCATCTCAGCCAACCATCCAAACTGATGTGTCCTCTACTAATTGCATTCAGGAATTTAAATATGCCTACAGCCTTCTATGGAAACCTTTCATGTGCGACGTAAGCATATATAAAAAATACTGATGTGGAATTGTATATTGTCATATCAACATGCTTGAAACTATCTGCCTCCCTTTTATGGATATTCTTTTAAGCACACTGCATTAAGGACTTTATATAGGTCTGTATCCTCCCCACCTATATTTTTTCTTCGAAGGTGGCCATCGCATGCGTCCCTGCTGCCCTGTTATGCCCTTGTATGGGAAACACTTTGATTGGGCTAATTTGTTATCCACTTTCCTTCTTCTAACTTGTTCTCCTTTTACCTCGAGAGGCTGCTACCTCTGTATCTAACACACCAGGTTTAGTGTAGATCTTAATGGAACAGACTTTAACCCTCCTTTCTTTTACAAGTGATGTTGATGAAGTCTCCATCCTTGTCTTTTAACCGTTGTATATATTTTTTGCCCCAAAACTCTTCTGTCGCCCTTTCCTGTTCCTTTAACTCTGACAACACCAAACCTCTTGCCAAAACTTCTCCTAGTGGCGGCTATTATCTTCTGCCAACCCCTATGCTGTCTCCTACTGGCCACCTCACTGGGGGCAGCTTCTTCTCCTTCTTATTCCTAGCGGTTAGGTGCTTAGTTTTCAGCTCACTCCTCCATCAGGTTTTAACAACAAACTCTGCCTTGCACTGTTTGTGCCTGAGTTTCTCACTATTCTGTCCTTGTGTGGCCATAGACTATCTCCCAAAGGTCTTGCCCTGGTAGGACAGACGCTTTTGCGTGGCTGTAGGAGAGTAGGATCTGCCTCTTATGTTGCCCCCACTTTTTTTCTGATGTTTACACTGGTTTCTGGCTATAGTCAGGCTGGGACCCTGCTAATCAGGGCCCCAGCCTCTCTGTTCTCTCTAAACGATTTGGAGTGCCCTCTAGGTGCACTAGTGATTGGATACTGTGGCACCTTATGAGTCCCTAGTATATGGTACCTTAGGTACCAAGGGCATAGGCACTTCACAGGCCTACCAGGGGCTGCAGCATGTATTATGCCACCCCTGGGAAGCAGACTAAATCTGACACCACAGGCCTGCTACTGCAGCCTGAGTGAGGAAGTGCTAGCACCCCTCACTGAGATATAGGTTCCCTATATCTCTCCTACACACACATATAACCCTATCAGCCACCCCTAAGGCAGGCCCTATCAATCCTGAGGGCAGGGTGCTTGGCTTCTATGTGAGGGGGTGCCTCTGCCTGAGCAGGGCCCCTCTGCAGCTCTCAGAGTCCATTCTCTGGTGCTGTTTGTGGATGCGGTTAAACCATATACTTTTAAGTGCATTATATCTTCGCGGTAAAATGCTAACTTTGGAATGGCTGCATCGAAACATGTCGTGTTTGGTGTCAAACACCTTGGAATACTACCCCCCCCGCCAGTACTGGCGGCGGAGGTAGCATTCCACCCTTCTAGAGGGATAGACATGTACCTACTGTGGAAACGCGGTAGAATCCTGCAGAGCCCTGGCATCACAAAATGGATGCCACCAGTCACAGACACTGGGCTGCCCTCCTGCTGATGACCAACACTCGCAGTGGAGGAAGCCCAACAATAGATATCCTGTCCCAAGGGGTGTGACCACCTCCCAGACAGGGTTTAGTGTATTGGGGCTGGGTGGGTGCACTCTTAGAGTGCTTTGAAGTCCTGCACTGGGGGAGCAGAAGGCTCCTCTGTGCATATGCCAGTTCAAACCGGCTCAGGGGCTACCTGCCCCTGCTCTGGCGCGAAACTGGACAAAGGGAAGTGGGTGTAGCCACCCACTCCCCTGACCCTCCCATATGTAGGGTCATAGAGCTAGTCCCTCCCTTTCTTTTAGTATAAGAGGGGGAACCTGTGCATTGCACCCTAGATTTCCCTGGACGACGCTCTGAAGAAGAATCCCGGACCTTCGACGTTCCACTACCTTTGGAAGACTGAAGAATCTCCCTTGGAGTCAAAGAGTGACTCCCCTGCTTGGCAGGCACCAAAAACTACAAACGACGGTCGCAAACTATGCCGCTCCCGCCGGAGTCCGAAGTTCCTGCAGCCCAAGAAGTGGATTTCCTGACTTCTCAAAGGCCATCGTGAGTCCCCAGCGAAGCTGAGGCCAGTGGACCCCAAGAGTAACGAGGAACCGCGACCCCTGGGTACCGTGCACTATTGTCAAGTGCAACCCCTTCACAACATTCCATGAACTTGTGCTTTGGACCACGTGTGGTCACAGCCTCCAGCAGGAATCCCTCCTAAGATCAGAGGCCTACCATGTCCCGAGTGACCGTGGGCCCCTGTGAGCAAATCCTCCCGAGGCATCTTTGCGATCCCTTGCCAGCTGGCTTGTGGGTCCCGAGAAGACTTTCTAAAGAAACTGAAGAGCTCCCCTGGTTGCTCCAGGCCTGCCCTGACTTACCTTCGCTGGGTGAGTCCCACAGATCTTGCTGGTCTGCGCCATTGCCTCTTCACACTTTCCCCAAGACTTGCTGTTACCAAGGCTTGTTGGCTTCGATCGAGTCGCCGATACCGCAGTAAGCTGCAGACATTGTGGGACACGCCGAATCCAGCTCCTGGTTGCCGTCGACGCCTTCTGGACCTCGTGGCTGAAGAGTCAAGGCAACCACGAATGACCTGAATCTTGCGACGACGGTGGGCATCAATCTTCCTTGCCCCGGGTCACTGCCAAGTGACTTTGAACACTGTCCCCTCTGCTTTCAGGTCTTCCATCTTCCGAATCCAGGCTTGGATTCCTCCGGACACTTCTCCTGTCGCCGCAAGCAGCAAGTCTTCACTGGCTCCCATTGAAAACGACGCTGCGACCCGACACCAAAGAACACCTATGCACCCGGCTCCCCTGGGTGAGGTAACTTCAGCACTACGGTGCTCCTGTGGGTGTGGGCCCTAGAACAACTTACCCTGTAAGTGACTTGCTTGTAGCTTCCCTAGAAGTGTCCTAAAACTCTAACTTTCTAAGTGCGACAATTGCGCTGACTCGTACAGGGTTCGCGTCTGTGTTAGACACACCGCGTCCATCTCCTTTGTAACACTATCTAAAACTGTATCCTTCGACTCGTATCGAACACACAAAGGGCCTGTAACTCTGAGATCTCCATTGCACTGATTCGCACAAGGTTCGCGTCTGTGATAGACACAGCGCGTCCATCTCCCTTGCATCTCTATCTGTGACCGCATCCTTCGACTCGTACAAGGACCGATCGGTGTGTTCGCCTCGAACACGCAAGGGACCTTTAACATTGATATCCCAATCGCGTCTGAGCGCATAGACTCGCACAGGACTCGCACCGGTGCCAGGTCACCGCGTCCGTCCCCTGTGGGTCTCCTTCAACTACCTGGGGTGGTTCTTGGGGGTCCCTCGATTCTAGATGCCCTAGACCTAGGTCTAGCAAACTAAGATTGTGATATTCGATTGTGCTAAACTTATTCTGATCATATTTGACTTGTACATATGTTCCTGACCTCTAATCTCATAAAGAGATTAGTAGAGAGTGTTTATTAATAAATACATATATATTTGATATATATACCTGTGTGGTGTCTTTTCATTTGGTGATTCAAGAGATTGTGTGGTAAAACAAGCTGCTTTACATTCCTTCAAGACTTAGCCTGAAGGCTGCTCTCCACAGTTACCACTAGGATAGCTTTCTATAAAGGTTGTCTTAAACCTATCTACCATAAGAGTCGAATTGTTCTGGTGCAAGGTGTCCACTTTAATTAGTGAACAGCATATACCAGGCCAACTTCTCACATTGGTGGGCAGCGTATAGGATTCCAGCTTGCTATTGTTTTACCAGAAAATCTCTATTTGAATTACTAACTGAAAACCACTATAGGTACTTAAGGTACATATAAAGTCAAGCTTAGTATCAATAAGTTCTACTGAACTTAGAGCTGTGTGTCAAGGGATAGCACACCCTTTCTACAGCTCAAGCTAGTATCAGTAGGCCACAAACTAGTGTAGGTAGTACAACACTGCACAACACTAGAATGTCCTTAAAGGGTGGAACCAGTGGATCCACTCAGCCTCAGTATAAGGACATGGCTTTCTCTGACTTCAGAGCCATGTGTGTTGAAAGACACCTGAGGCTAGGACAGAGTCCCTCAACCCTACACCTGATAGATCTGCTGACAGCAGATGATCTTAGATTGGCTCTAGGAGCTAATGGATCTGAATCAGTGGGTGGGTCAATTACAGTATCTGGGTCAGATGATGAAAATCAGAATGGCCAGGACTCTGTGATTGAAGGGCCAGGCCTCAAGGGGCCTGAAAAGGACAGAGGAATTCTCCCTAAGAGAACTGACAGAGTGGAGGAGAGGCATAGGTTCCCTTCCAGGGAATCTGAGCACTCTTATCACTCTGGCAGAGAATTTGTCCACCAGAGGAACTCATACTTTCCCATAAGAGAGACCTCCTCTGAAAGAATGTGCAAACTGCTGCAGTATGAGGAAGCAAGAGTTGCCCTCAGAACCAAGCAGTTGGCACTGGATAGAGAAGCCCTGGAGATCCAGAGAGCTTCTAGAAGAGAGGGGTTAGAACCCCTTGGTGGCAGCAACAGTGTCCCTAGAGGCAGAGAATCTATTCCAGACCATAGGAACCTGAGCAAGGTTGTTCCTCCCTACCAGAGTGGGGATGATATCCACAAGTGGATAACTGCTATGGAGAGGGCCTGTAGAGTACAGCAGGTCCCCCAAAAGCAGTGGGCAGCAATCTTGTGGCTCTCCTTTTCAGATAAAGGTAGAGACAAGCTCCTCACTGTTAGAGAAGAGGATGCTGACGATTATGAAGTCCTGAAGAGTGCACTGATAGATGGGTTTGGCTTAACCACTGAACAGTACAGGTTGAAGTTCAGAGACACCCAGAAGGCACAGACTCAGGACTGGACTGACTTTGTTGATTGTGCAACCAAGGCTCTGAAGGGTTGGCTGGTTGGCAGTAGGGTTACTGATTTCAAGGGATTGTATAATCTGATGATGAGAGGACAGATCCTTAATAATTACCAGAACCAGTTGTTGCATCAGTACCTGGTGGACTCGGATCTGACCTCTCCCCAAGAATTGGGAAAGAAGGCAGACAAATGGGTCAGAACCAGGGTGAGGCAGAAACCCCAGAACCAAGGGGGTGACACCAAGAAGCAAGATCCTAAGGGCTCTGAGAAAGGTGGGGATAAGGCAAAAGACCAGAAGTCTTCACAAGGGCCCCAAAAATCTGCATCTGGTGGGGAGTCACAATCCAACAAGGGAAAAGGCCAAAAGAAGCCCTGGTGCAAATTCTGTAAACAGAAAGGGCACTGGACTTCTGACTGTAACAAGTCCAAAGACCAAACCACCACCACTCCTGCCCCTAAGGCAACTGTTCCCCCTAGTTCAGCTACTGGTGGAGGTGGTACGCAGAATAAGGGTGTAGTAGGGTTGACCCTGGGTTCTGAAGTGGACTCTGACCTAGTCAGAGTGCCCACTCAGGCAATGCTGATTTGTGAGGGAGACCTTAATATGTCCTTCCTAGTGAGTCCCAGTAATCTGGGCAAATACAAACAGCAGCCTGTAATAAATGGCAAACAGGCTTTGGCATTTAGGGACACAGGTGCTAGTGTCACCATGGTGGCAGAGGATCTTGTGGACCCTGGACAGATCATCCTGGGCGAAATGTACCAGGTGACCAATGCAAGCAACGTCAAGACCAACCATAGTCTGGCAGTTGTGAATTTCTCCTGGGGAGGGGTAACTGGCCTCAAGAAGGTTGTAGTCAGTGCAGACCTCCCTGTCGAATGTCTATTGGGCAATGATCTAGAGACTTCAGCCTGGTCTGAAGTAGAGTTATGGACTCATGCTGAGATGTTGGGCATCCCTGCAGAGGTATTTGCTGTGACCAGGTCACAAGCAAGAATGCATAACACTGAACCAGCTCTGGATCCTGGAACAATGGACCAGATGCTTCCCAAGAGGAGGAGCAGTAGGGTAAAGGCAGTGCCTTCCCCTCTGTCTCAGATCACAGATTCACCCCCAGAGGGAGGTGAAGCAGATCCTGAAGAAGGAACTGCCCCAGAGGAACTTGAGCCTGATCAGGTTGAGTTCTTGGGGGCAGGGGGCCCTTCTAGGGAAGATCTTAGTAAGGAGCAACAGTGCTGCCCCTCTCTTGAACCCCTCAGACACCAGGCTGCTGCTGAGGCTGCTGGGAGTGCTAGTGGGTCCCATAAAGTTTATTGGGATAAGGGACTCCTATATTCTGAGAGTAGAGACCCAGCCCCTAGAGCCACCAGGAGGATGGTAATACCTCAGAAGTTTAGGGGGTTCCTCTTGACCCTAGCACATGACATCCCTTTAGCAGGACACTTGGGCCAAAACAAGACCTGGGACAGGCTTGTTCCACATTTTCATTGGCCACATATGTCAGAGGACACAAAGGAGTTTTGTCGCTCCTGTGTCACATGCCAAGCCAGTGGTAAGGCAGGTGGCACAACAAAGGCCCCCTGATACCACTACCTGTGGTGGGGGTACCCTTTGAAAGGGTAGGGATTGACATTGTTGGTCCCCTTGACCCTCAAACTGCATCTGGGCACAGGTTTATCCTGGTGGTAGTGGATCATGCCACCAGGTACCTAGAAGCAATTCCTCTGAGGACCACCACAGCCCCTGTGGTGGCAAGAGCCCTCATTGGAGTCTTCTCCAGAGTGGGTTTCCCAAAGGAGATCATTTCTGACAGAGGTACCAACTTCATGTCAGGATATCTAAAAGCAATGTGGAAGGAGTGTGGTGTAACTTACAAGTTCACCACCCCTATCACCCACAATGCAATGGTTTAGTTGAACGCTTCAACAAAACCTTGAAAGGAATGATTAAAGGACTCCCAGAGAAGCTTAGGCGGAAATGGGACCTTCTTCTTCCTTGCCTATTGTTTGCATACAGAGAGGTTCCACAGAAGGGGGTTGGTTACAGCCCATTTGAGCTTCTGTTTGGGCATCCTGTGAGAGGTCCACTGTGTTTGGTAAAAGAGGGCTGGGAGTTACCTCTCAAGCCCCCAAACATGATGTGATGGACTATGTACTTGGTCTCCGCTCCCGGATGGCAGAGTACATGAAAAAGGCAACCAAAAACCTGGAGGCCAGCCAAGAATTACAAAAAGCTTGGCATGACCAAAATGCTGTACTGACTGTATACCAGCCAGGACAGAAAATGTGGGTGTTGGAGCCTGTAGCCCCAGCAGCCCTCCAGGACAAGTGGAGTGGCCCCCATACAATAGATGAACAGAAGGGAGAAGTCACCTACCTGGTGAATCTTGGAACTCCCAGGAGCCCCCTGAGGGTGTTCCATGTCAACAGATTAAAGCCATATGTTGACAGGGCTGACATGGTCTTGCTCATGGCAACTGATGAGGACCAGGAGGAGGAGAGTGACCCTCTCCCTGACCTGCTCTCTCAGAACCCTGATGATGGGTCAGTAGATGGTGTTGCTTTGGCAAGCAGCCTCACCGACCATCAGCAAACTGAGTGCAGACAAGTTCTGCAATAGTTTAGACATATGTTTAGCCTGACCCCTAGTCAGACTTCCTGGTGCACCCACGAGGTGGACACTGGAGACAGTCTGCCTGTCAAGAATAAAATCTACAGGCAACCTGACCATGTCAGGGACTGTATCAGGACTGAAGTCCAGAAAATGTTGGAGCTAGGTGTAATTGAGCCTTCAGATAGCCCTTGGGCTAGTCCAGTAGTCCTGGTACCCAAGCCTCATACCCAGGGTGGTAAGAAAGAAATGAGGTTTTGTGTAGACTACAGAGGCCTCAATGCAGTCACTAGGACTGATGCCTATCCCATACCAAGGGCAGATGAGCTGATTGATACTTTGGCCTCAGCCAAGTATCTAAGCACGTTTGACCTAATAGCTGGCTACTGGCAGATCAGATTAGCTGAGGATGCAAAAGCCAAGACAGCATTTTCGACCCCTGGTGGGCACTACCACTTTGTGGTGATGCCCTTTGGATTGAAAAATGCACCTGCCACTTTCCAGAGGTTGGTGAATAAAGTTCTGACAGGGATGGAAACTTATTGCTCAGCTTATCTAGATGATATTGCTGTCTTTAGTTCCTCCTGGCAGGATCACCTGGTCCACCTCAGGAATGTTTTGGAGGCCCTGCAGAAAGCAGGCCTCACTATCAAGGCCACTAAGTGCCAGATAGGGCAGAGTCAGGTTGTGTACCTGGGCCACCTTGTAGGTGGAGGCCAGGTTCAGCCTTTACAGAGCAAAATCCAAACCATAATGGAATGGGTTGCTCCAACCACCCAGACACAGGTGAGAGCCTTCTTAGGCCTGTCTGGGTACTATAGGAGGTTTGTCAAGGGATATGGATCTATAGTTGTGAGAAGTTGGCCTGGTATATGCTGTCCACTAATTATAGTGGGCACCTTGCACCAGTCCAAACAACCCCTTATTGGAGATAGGTTAAAGACAACCTTATTGAAAGCTATCCTAGTGGTAGCTATGGAGAGCAGCCTTCAGGCTAAGTCTTGAAGGAATGTAAAGCAGCTTGTTTTACCAGTCTATAATCTCTTGAGTGATCAAATGAAAGAGCACCACACCAGGTATATATTCAAAATGTATGTATTTATTGCTAAACACACCCCTCTAGTCTCTTTATGAGGCTAGAGTTCGAAGTACATAAGTTAGAAGTTATTTAAACACAGTAATAGCACAAATACACGTTTGGGCCCTAGGGGCGTACCAAACCATATACCAATAAAGTGGTATAAGAACCACGACTGAACTAGACACTAGGCCTAGAGCCTCTAGAAGTGCTTGGACCACAAGGAACCACCCAAGGTAGTGACACAGGGGACCCACGGGGGACGCGTGCAGTGTAAATACACAACCGCGATACGCCGTTGACTTCTATGGAGAAAGTCGTGATCGGGAAATTAAAGAAAAGGGACACTTAAAGGAGGACTTGGAGCAAACCCTTTGAGATCTAGGACTTTGAAGAGTCTCTACCCATGGGAGCACCGGAGTACTCGTGTTACCTCACCCAGGGAAGCCGTGTGCATAGGTGCCTTTCGGGGTCGGGTTTCGTCGTCGATTTGAATGGCGATCTGCTGCAAAGTGCTGCTGGCGACCAAGTGGAAAGTGTCCGGGTGGATCCAAGAGTGGATCGGAGATCTGAAGAACCTGAAAGCAGAGGGGACAGAGTCTGGGTCACTAGCCAGTGACCAGGAAGGCGATGGACAGATGCCCACCGATGTCGAGTGCTTCAGGTGCATTGATGGTCATCTTGACTCTTCAGCCACAAGGTCCAGGAGGCGTTGTCGGCAACCAGGAGCAGGATTCGGGCTGGTACACGATGTCTGTCGAGTGCTGAGGTGTCGGCGACCGGATTGGACCCAACAAGCCTTAGCAACGGCAAGTCTCGATGCAGAGGAAGATCGTTGATGGTGCACACCAGCAAGGTCTGAGGAACTCACCCAGTGAGGGTAAGTGAGGGCAGGCTTGGAGCAACCAGGATGCCAAGTAAGAAAAAGATTGGCCTTCGTTAAGGGCTACTAGTCAACGGGCTAGCGACTGCGAAGGAGCCTCGAGACGTCGCACGTGGATCTGGCTCACAGGACACTCGTGGAGTGGAGGCCACTGATCTTCGGTGCAGTTCATGCTGGAGGCTAGGGATACTCGGAGCCCAAAGCACGACTTCGTGGGAGACCCAGAAGAGGATGCACTTGCAAATGTGCTCGGTGTCCAGAGGTCACGGTCTCAAGTCACCCACGATAGCTACGGACCTCAGCTTTCCTGGGGACTCAGGGTAGCCTCGGGGAAGTCTGAGAATCCACCTCTGGTGATGCGATGACTTCGGCGTCCGACGGGAGCTTCAGAAATGCGAACTGGACAGATGCTTCTTTGGTGCCTGCCAAGCAGGGGAGTCACTCCTTGACCCCAAGAGAGATTCTTCTGTCCTCTAATCGTGAGTAGAGCGTCGAAGGTCCAGGATTCTGTTTCAGAGTTTCGTCCAGGGATAATCTAAAGTCCTAAGGACTGGGTTCCTATACTTATACTAAGTTTAGGGGTTGGATTACTCTGTGGCCCCAACTATGGGTGGGTCAGGGCAGAGGGGTGGCTACACCCCTTTCCCTTTGTCCAGTTCGCGCCAAAGCAGGGGCTGCAAGCCCCTGATCCGGTTTGAACTGGGGTATGCACAGGGACACCAAGTGTGCCCCCAGTCCAGGACTTCAAAGCACCCGAAAGTGCTCCCGCCCAGCCCCAATACACATTATCCTGTCTGGGGAGGTGGTCACACCTCCCTGGGACAGGAAACCTATTGTCCAGGCCTCCCCTGCCGGAGTTTCGTCCAGCAGCAGGAGGCCAGACTCGTGTCTGTGGCAGCAGCATCCATTTTGTGATGCCAGGGCTTTGGAAAGAAGTTACCGGGCTAGCCAGAGTTAACATGTCTTTCCCTCTAGAAGGGTGGAATGCTACCCCCGGCTGCCAGAATTGGCGGGGGGGTAGTATTCCAAGATGTTTGACACCAAACACGACATGTTTAGGTGCAGCCATTCCAAAGTTAGCATTTAATGCGAGGTTATAATGCGCTTAAGAGTATATGGTCAGGCTGCACTACAAACAGCATCAGAGAAGGGTCTCCGAACACTGCAGAGGGGCCCTGCTCATGCAGGGGCACCCTCTCACATAGGAACCATGCACTCTGCCTTTAGGATTGATAAGGCCTGCCTTAGGAGTGACTTATAGGTTTATATGTGTGTATGTATTTAGTGATATAGGTAACCTATACCACAGTAAGGGGTGCATGCACCACCTTACCCAGGCTGCAGTAGCAGACCTGTGGTGTCAGTTTGGATGGCCTCCCAGGGGTGGCATAATACATGCTGCAGCCCCTGGCAGGCCTCTGAGGTACCTATGCCCTTGGTACATAGTATACCATATACTAGGGACTTATAAGGGCACTCCAGATTCCAATCAGTGATGTGCCTAAGGCACATGGAAACCATTTTAGAGAGGAAGCAGCTAGGCTGGGGTTCTGATTAGCAGGGCCCCAGCCAGACTAATGTCGAAAAACAGTGAAGCATCAGCAAAAAGTGGGGTACCCATGTGAAGCAGATCCTACTCTCCTACACAACCCCCCAAACGTAGGGACATTAAACTAACCTTGCCCAGTTAAGTCTTCATGTTCTAAGTGGAAGTACCTAGAGAGTCCATCTGCATTGGCATGGTTACTCCCAGGTCTATGTTCCACTGTAAAGTCCATCCCCTGTAGGGAAATGGACCACCTAAGCAGTTTGGGGTTTTCACCCTTCATTTGTTTTAGCCATAAGAGGGGCTTATGGTCTGTCTGAACCAGGAAGTGTGTACCAAACAAGTATGGCCTCAACTTCTTCAGAGCCCAGACCACAGCAAAGGCCTCCCTCTCTATGGCTGACCAACGTTTCTCTCTAGGGGTCAGCCTTCTGCTAATGAAAGCTACTGGCTGATCCTGACCTTCTTCATTCAATTGTGACAGTACAGCCCCTACCCCCAATTCAGATGCATCAGTTTGAACAATGAACTTCTTGGAGTAATCAGGACTCTGTAGAATGGGAGCAGTGCACATGGCCTGCTTCAGGTCATCAAATGCCTTTTGAGAGCTAACTGTCCACTGAACCTTTTTGGGCATTTTCTTAGAAGTTAAGTCATTCAGGGGTGTCACTATTGATCCATACCCCTTGACAAATCTCCTATAGTACCCAGTCAGGCCTAAGAAGGCTCTCACCTGAGTCTGGGTAGTGGGAGCAGTCCAGTCCATGATGGTCTGGATCTTGCTCTGCAAAGGTTGAACCTGGCCTCCACCCACAAGGTGGCCCAGGTACACAACCTGACTCTGCCCTATCTGGCACTTAGTGGCCTTGATAGTCAGGCCTGCCTTTTGCAGGGCCTGTAAAACATTCCTGAGGTGGACCACGTGATCCTCCCAGGTGGAGCTAAAGACAGCAATATCATCTAGATATGCTGCACTATAGGCTTCCAGACCTGTGAGAACTGTATTCACCAACCTCTGGAAAGTGGCAGGTGCATTCTTCAGACCAAAGGGCATCACCACAAATTGATAATGCCCACTAGGGGTTGAGAATGCTGTTTTGGGCTTTGCAGTATCAGCTAGTCTGATCTGCCAGTAGCCAGCTGTCAAGTCAAATGTGCTGAGATATTTGGCTGAGGCCAAAGTATCTATGAGCTCATCTGCCCTTGGTATTGGATGGGCATCAGTCCTAGTGACTGCATTGAGACCCCTGTAGTCCACACAAAACCTCATCTCTCTTTTTCCACCACTGGTGTGAGGTTTTGGTACAAGGACCACTGGACTAGCCCAAGGGCTATCTGAGGGTTCAATAACTCCCAACTCCAACATTTTCTGGACTTCAGTCCTGATACAGTCCCTGACATGGTCAGGTTGCCTATAAATCTTATTTTTAATAGGCAGACTGTCCCCAGTTTCCACTTCATGAGTGCACCAGGTGGTCTGACTGGGTGTCAGTGAAAACATATGTCTAAACTGATTGAGAACTTGCCTACAATCAGTTTGTTGCTGGGTAGTGAGGCTGCCTGCCAAGGCTACACCATCTACTGACCCATCGTCAGGGTTCTGTGAGAGCAGGTCAGGGAGTGGGTCACTCTCTTCCTCCTGCCCTTCATCAGTAGCCATGAGCAAGCCCATGTCTGCCCTGTCCACATATGGTTTTAACCTGTTGACATGGAGAACCCTGTGGGGACTCCTGGGTGTTCCTAGGTCTACTAAGTAGGTAACCTCACCCTTCTGCTCAACAATAGTGTGGGGTCCACTCCATTTGTCTTGGAGAGCTGCTGGGGCCACTGGCTCCAACACCCACACCTTCTGTCCTGGCTGGTAAACAGTCAGAACAGCCTTTTGGTCATGCCAGGCCTTTTGAAGTTCCTGGCTAGCCTCAAGGTTTTTGGTTGCCTTTTTCATATACTCCGCCATCCGGGAGCGGAGACCAAGTACATAGTCCACTATATCTTGCTTTGGGGGCTTGAGAGGTAACTCCCATCCTTCCTTCACCAAGCACAGTGGACCCCTCACAGGGTGGCCAAACAGAAGTTCAAAAGGGCTGTAACCAACCCCTTCTGAGGCACCTCCCTATATGCGAATAAAAGGCAGGGCAAGAGTATGTCCCATCTTCGCCTAAGCTTTTCTGGGAGCCCTTTAATCATGCCCTTCAAGGTTTTGTTGAATCGCTCAACTAAACCATTGCATTGTGGGTGATAGGGTGTGGTGAACTTATAAGTCACTCCACACTCCTTCCACATTGCTTTTAAGTACCCAGACATGAAGTTAGCACCCCTGTCTGATACTACCTCCTTAGGAAAGCCCACTCTTGAGAAAATTCCCAGGAGGGGCCCTTGCCACCACAGGTGCTGTAGTGGTCCTGAGGGGAATAGCTTCTGGGTACCTGGTGGCATGATCCACTACCACCAGGATAAACCTGTGCCCAGATGCTGTTTGGGGATCCATGGGACCAACAATGTCAATCCCTACCCTTTCAAAGGGCACCCCACCACAGGTAGTGGTATCAGGGGGCCTTTGTAGTGCCACCTGCCTTGCCACTGGCCTGGCAGGTTACACAGGAGCGACAAAACTCCTTGGTGTCTTCAGACATGTGGGGCCAGTGAAAGTGAGGGACAATTCTGTCCCAAGTCTTGTTCTGGCCCAGGTGACCTGCCAAGGGAATATCATGGGCTAGGGTCAATAGGAAGCCCCTGAACTTCAGAGGTATAACCAACCTCCTGGTAGCACCAGGCTTGGGGTCTCTACTCTCTGAGTACAGGAGTCCATCATCCCAATACACTGTATGGGGACCACTAGCTTTCCCAGCAGCCTCAGCAGCAGCTTGCTGTCTGAGGGGTTCAAGGAGGGGCAGCTCTGCTGCTCCTGGCTCAGATCTGCCCTAGAAGGTCCCCCTGTCCCCAAGAACTCAACCTGGTCAGGTTCAAGTTCCTCTGGGACAGTTCCTTCTTCAGGGCTGAGATCATCCCCCTCAAGGGACTGATCTTCCTCCTGAGCCAAGGGGAAGGCACTGCCTTAACCCTACTACTCCTCCTCTTGGAAGGCACTTGGTCCATTCTTCCAGAATCCAAGGCCTGTTCAGTGCTAGACATTTTGGCTTGTGACCTGGTCACAGCAAACACATCTGCAGGGATCCCCAGCATTTCTGCATGGGTCCTGAGCTCCACTTCTGCCCAAGCAGAAGTCTCTAAGTCATTGCCAAGCAAGCATTCGACTGGTAGGTTTGCACTTACCACAACCTTCTTAAGGCCAGTTACCCCTCCCCAGGAGAAGTTAACAACTGCCAGAGTATGGTCTGTTCTGACATTGCTAGCATTGGTCACTTGGTACATCTCACCAAGTATAACTTGCCCAGGATTCACAAGGTCTTGTGTCACCATTGTGACACTTGCCCCTGTGTCCCTAAATGCCAAAGCCTCCCGTCCATTTATTAAAGGCTGTTGTCTGTACTTGCCCAGATTACTGGGACTCACAGAGGAGGTCACATCCATGCCTCCATCACAGACTAACACAGCCTGAGTCAGTTCTCTGACTAGGTCAGAGCCCAACTCAGTACCCAGGGTGAACCCTACTAAACCCTTGGCTGGAGCAGTCCCACCAACTGTACTAGGGGGAACAGGTGCCTTAGGGGCATTGGTGGGTGCTGGACTTGAGTCTTTGGACTTGGTGCAATCACTGGTCCAGTGGGTCTTTTGCTTACAGACCTTGCACCATGGTTTTCTTTGGCCTTTCCCTTTGGTAGACTGTGAATCCCCACCTGAAGAAGATTTTTGGGGGCCTGATGAAGACTTTTGATCTTTACCCTTCTCCCCACCCTTTTCAGAGTTCTTAGCATCTTGCTTCTTGGTTTCCCCACCTTGGTTCTGTACCTTCTGCTTCACCCTGGTTCTGACCCATTTGTCTGCCTTCTTTCCCAATTCTTGGGGAGAGGTCAGATCAGAGTCTACCAGGTATTGATGCAACAGCTGATTTTGACAGTTATTAAGAATCTGCTCCCTCATTATCAGATTGTACAATCCTGAGAAGTCACACACCTTACTGCCCATCAACCAGCCTTCCAGAGCCTTGGCAGAACAATCCACATAGTCTACCCAGTCTTGAGTCTGTGCTTTTGGGTATCTCTGAACTTCAACCTGTACTGTTCAGTGGTTAGGCCAAACCCATCAATAAGAGCACTCTTCAAGACCTTGTAATTATCAGCATCCTCCTCTCTAACAGTGAGGAGCTTATCTCTACCTTTGTCTGCAAAGGAGAGCCACAAGATTGCTGCCCACTGCTCCTGAGGGACCTTCTGTACCTTACAGGCCCTCTCTACAGCAGTTATCCACTTGTGGATGTCATCCCCATTCTGATAGGGAAGGACAATCTTGCTCAGGTTCCTATGGTCATAGGACCTTTCCCTATCTCTAGGGACATGGCTGCCACCATGGGACTCTAGTCCCAACTTTCTTTTCTCTCTAAAGAGATCTAGGGACTCCCTGTCTAAGGCTACTTGCTTCCTTCTGAGTTCAAGCTGAGCTTCCTCATATTGAATCAGCCTTGTTCTCCTCTCATGAGAGGATTCCCTCCTATGAGATGAGACAGAGCTCCCTATTGAGGTGCCAGAGTGGTTAGACTCCTGAGAAGGAGATCTAGACTTTCTGGGCACACTCTTAATCCTTCCTGGGGGACAAAGAGGGCATCATCCTGATTATCCTCTTCATCTTCCTCAGGAGGGATTGGGTTATCCAGGTCAGGGTCATTTTCACCCTCCTGGCCAGTTTCAGAGGGGGGGCTGGGGGTATTTCTACCCCTGGTCCCATCCTCATCTTCTGCCCCACCCTCAGCTCCGACCCCTTCAGTCCCCAAGGGCTTACTAAGGTCATAAGCCACCAACAACTCTTTAAGGCAGTGGTTCCCAAACTTTTTAGACCAGCGGCTCCCTTGACTCATTGGCCATTGGCCGTGGCTCCCCATTACGTTACTTTTCTTTGGTGGGCGGGGGGTGTAAGCCCGGCCTCGGGAGACTTCCATTTTTCTCCTGAAAATTATTGAGATGAAGCAGATGAAGGTATTATAATCGTAGATGTCATCCTATTAGTCGTAGTGTCTGAAAGGGAGGGTAGGTTAGATAGATTGATAGATGGATTTGTGCTCGGTATGGGAATTACAAAGATTTTGTTTGATCATTTACATGTGTTTTTCTGTTGGATTCGGCGAGTCTGACATTTGTATTTGTACATTTGAGAAGTCCTTCAAACAGCCTGTGATAGCTGCTGTGGTGCTATCCACGACTCTGTTTGGAGGGACAATCAAATGCCACAGGAATAGTGGGACGGCAAGTTGGGAACTCCAGAGTGTGATTTATCTAGAAGCGGAGATACCGGTAAGAGGCATGTACAGTGCTCGTCATCTCATGCATCATTGCACACCTTTTCTTCCAGGCAAACAGTGTTAGACAATGAGAAATATGTCAAGTACAGTTCGCTCGTGGAACCCCAGAGCGTAAACACCGCCGCTTTCAAGGTGAAGATAACTTATCCCTGGATGCTCAAAAATCAAAACTTGCGAAGCTTGGAGGTTATGGGCACATTGCGGGGAACAAAATGTCCGTAATCGTGGCATGTATTTCAAAGTGCTCTCACACAGGCTACATAGAGAATTGTGCGGGGCGTGCATCCAGTAGCGATTACCCGACCAGCACCAGCGTTGTCTGTGTGTTGGGTGAAGCGTGCATTGAGTGTCTGGGTAGGTGAGCGCCGGGTCATGTAGCAAGTAGTAGTTGGAAGGTAAAGGGTGGCTGCACACATACCTTGACTCAGCGTGTGGCCCATCTGTAAGTGGTCTAGTATAAGTTCTCATTATGTTCTATTTGTAAGCCGGGGAATGTGGTCTCCTCAGTTAAGGTACTGCGGTACGCTCTATTAGTTATCAGGCATATCTGAAGACCGGCTGCTCTGATTGGCTGGAGTTGAGCCATCACTACGTGTTGACAGGAAGTGTAGTTAATGCATTTCGTTTGACGGAGGCACAGCAATATTCCATTCCTTACCTGGGCAAATCACTCAATATCCCCGTGCCTATCAAAAAATGAATGTGTCCTTGTTTAGCATAACTGGTGCTCTTGTAAAGCACTCCAATACCTTCGGGTCGAGTTCGCTCTATATAAAATAAAAAATAAAACTGCAAAAAAAGGCTTCTTGTACATACTGTGTGCCAGACAGGCTAGTAGCCTTTGAGTAAAATATGGCCACTCTCGGCTTGGCCCTGCTTCAAAGGCGTTTATACTCTGCCTTCCCCAGAACTCTAGCACACGTGTGCACCCTTCAAAGAGCTCACACTTCCTTATTTCTGTTACTTCAGTGTCCTATGTTGCCCTTTTACCCTACAAACATTTGTCACCGGGATTTGGATGACCTCGTTGGACGAGTGACTCATGCCTTTTGACATAAAAATTACCCCGGCTAAAGGCTTAAACTGAGCAGCTCTTCCCGCTAGCGGAGACATAGAAGCAACTACTTTATAGCTGTGGAGAATGTGGCTATGTTCACAGGCTGATTTAGTTTCTTACTTACACTGATGACTGAAGGGCATGTGGCAAGGGTGAGGGTCTCCCTTTCAACTGGCGCCGTGAGAGGAGGGAGCGCCTGTGCTTTGCCACCACTGCTGTGATATCTGCTGCACTGCAGGGTGTCTCCGCAAGTGTATGAGCAGCTTCTATGCGTGTGGCCTCGTCGGATGAGCAGACGACTGAGCGATTTTCCCAGTCCTGGAATTCAGAGTATGTTTGCCGGCTCCAGGCACCCAGTCCTTTCCTGTGGTCTTATTATGAGTTTTGAGTTGCTGCCGTCTCAGAACTGTTGCTGCGCCATTTCATTTCATTTATGCACGCGCCTCAATATCCCCTTCAAAGCACTGAATTCCCATTAGTGCTCGCCGCGCCCCAGGCTAGTTTTGATGGCGCACCAGGGTGCCGCGGTGCACAGATTGGGAACCACTGCTTTAAGGTGTTGGGTGGTGGGACTTTGGCCTGTCCTTATTTTTCTCAAGTTGCATAAAGCTCTCAATTCCAAGAATGGGAGTGTATCATACTTGGAGGGTGGAAGCTCAGTGGCTTCCTGCAAGGATTCTTTAGATCCTACCCTTAAAGACATTACTAGTGTGGTGTGGTGTATGCACTACCTACTCTAGTGTGGCCTACTAAACTCTCTTGAGTTGTAGAAAGGGTGTGCTATCCCTTAACACACAACTCTAAGTTCAGTAGAACTTACTGTATTCTAAGCTTAAATTATATGTACCTTAGGTACCTTTAGTGGTTTTCAGTTGATCAATTCAATTGAGATTATCTGGTAAAACAATAGCAAGCTGGAATCCCACACGCTGCACACCAATGTGAGAAGTTGGCCTGGTATATGCTGTCCACTAATTATAGTGGGCACCTTGCACCAGTCCAAACAACCCCTTATTGGAGATAGGTTAAAGACAACCTTATTGAAAGCTATCCTAGTGGTAGCTATGGAGAGCAGCCTTCAGGCTAAGTCTTGAAGGAATGTAAAGCAGCTTGTTTTACCAGTCTATAATCTCTTGAGTGATCAAATGAAAGAGCACCACACCAGGTATATATTCAAAATATATGTATTTATTGCTAAACACACCCCTCTAGTCTCTTTATGAGGCTAGAGTTCGAAGTACATAATTTAGAAGTTATTTAAACACAGTAATAGCACAAATACACGTTTGGGCCCTAGGGGCGTACCAAACCATATACCAATAAAGTGGTATAAGAACCACGACTGAACTAGACACTAGGCCTAGAGCCTCTAGAAGTGCTTGGACCACAAGGAACCACCCAAGGTAGTGACACAGGGGACCCACGGGGGACGCGTGCAGTGTAAATACACAACCGCGATACGCCGTTGACTTCTATGGAGAAAGTCGTGATCGGGAAATTAAAGAAAAGGGACACTTAAAGGAGGACTTGGAGCAAACCCTTTGAGATCTAGGACTTTGAAGAGTCTCTACCCACGGGAGCACCGGAGTACTCGTGTTACCTCACCCAGGAAGCCGGGTGCATAGGTGCCTTTCGGGGTCGGGTTTCGTTGTCGATTTGAATGGCGATCTGCTGCAAAGTGCTGCTGGCGACCAAGTGGAAAGTGTCCGGGTGGATCCAAGAGTGGATCGGAGATCTGAAGAACCTGAAAGCAGAGGGGACAGAGTCTGGGTCACTAGCCAGTGACCAGGAAGGCGATGGACAGATGCCCACCAATGTCGAGTGCTTCAGGTGCGTTGACGGTTGTCTTGACTCTTCAGCCACGAGGTCCAGGAGGCGTTGTCGGCGACCAGGAGCAGGATTCGGGCTGGTATACAATGTTTGTCGAGTGCTGAGGTGTCGGCGACTGCATTGGACCCAACAAGCCTTGGCAACGGCAAGTCTTGATGCAGAGGAAGATCATCGATGGTGCAGACCAGCAAGGTCTGAGGAACTCACCCAGCGACGGTAAGTGAGGGCAGGCCTGGAGCAACCAGGATGCCAAGTAATAAAAAGATTGGCCTTTGTTAAGGGCTACTAGCCAACAGGCTAGCGACCGCGAAGGAGCCTCGAGACGTCGCACGTGGATCTGGCTCACAGGACACTCGTGGAGTGGAGGCCAGTGATCTTCGGTGTAGTTGGTGCTGGAGGCTAGGGCTACTCGGAGCCCAAAGCACAACTTCGTGGGTGACCCAGAAGAGGATGCACTTGCAAATGTGCTCAGTGTCCAGGGGTCACGGTCTCAAGTCACCCACGATAGCTACGGGCCTCAGCTTTGCTGGGGACTCAGGGTAGCCTCGGGGAAGTCTGAGAATCCACCTCTGGTGATGCGATGACTTCGGCGTCCGACGGGAGCTTCAGAAATGCGAACCAGACAGATGCTTCTTTGGTGCCTGCCAAGCAGGGGAGTCACTCCTTGACCCCAAGGGAGATTCTTCTGTCCTCTAATCATGAGTAGAGCGTCGAAGGTCCAGGATTCTGTTTCAGAGTTTCGTCCATGGATAATCTAAAGTCCTAAGGACTGGGTTCCTATGCTTATACTAAGTTTAGGGGTTGGACTACTCTGTGGCCCCACCTATGGGTGGGTCAGGGCAGAGGGGTGGCTACAACCCTTTCCCTTTGTCCAGTTCACGCCAAAGCAGGGGCTGCAAGCCCCTGATCCGGTTTGAACTGGGGTATGCACAGGGACACCAAGTGTGCCCCCAGTGCAGGACTTCAAAGCACCCGAAAGTGCTCCCGCCCAGCCCCAATACACATTATCCTGTCTGGGGAGGTGGTCACACCTCCCTGGGACAGGAAACCTATTGTCCAGGCCTCCCCTGCCGGAGTTTCGTCCAGCAGCAGGAGGCCAGACTCGTGTCTGTGGCAGCAGCATCCATTTTGTGATGCCAGGGCTTTGGAAAGAAGTTACCGGGCTAGCCAGAGTTAACATGTCTTTCCCTCTAGAAGGGTGGAATGCTACCCCCTCCACCAGAATTGGCGGGGGTAGTATTCCAAGATGTTTGACACCAAACACGACATGTTTAGGTGCAGCCATTCCAAAGTTAGCATTTAACGCGAGGTTATAATGCGCTTAAGAGTATATGGTCAGGCTGCACTACAAACAGTATCAGAGAAGGGTCTCCGAACGCTGCAGAAGGGCCCTGCTCATGCAGGGGCACCCTCTCACATAGGAACCATGCACTCTGCCTTTAGGATTGATAAGGCCTGCCTTAGGAGTGACTTATAGGTTTATATGTGTGTATGTATTTAGTGATATAGGTAACCTATACCACAGTAGCAGACCTGTGGTGTCAGTTTGGATGGCCTCCCAGGGGTGGCATAATACATGCTGCAGCCCCTGGCAGGCCTCTGAGGTACCTATGCCCTTGGTACATAGTATACCATATACTAGGGACTTATAAGGGCACTCCAGATTCCAATCAGTGATGTGCCTAAGGCACATGGAAACCATTTTAGAGAGGAAGCAGCTAGGCTGGGGTTCTGATTAGCAGGGCCCCAGCCAGACTAATGTCGAAAAACAGTGAAGCATCAGCAAAAAGTGGGGGTACCCATGTGAAGCAGATCCTACTCTCCTACAATAGTGACCCCCTTGAATGATCTGACCTCAAAGAAAATGCCAAAAAAGGTTCAGTGGACAGCTAGCTGTCAAAAGGCATTTGAAGACCTAAAGCAGGCCATGTGCACTGCCCCCATCTTACAGAGTCCAGACTACACCAAAAAGTTCATTGTCCAAACAGATGCTTCTGAGCTGGGTGTGGGAGCTGTACTGTCTCAACTGAATGATGAAGGTCAAGACCAGCCAGTAGCTTTTATTAGCAGAAGGCTGACCCCTAGAGAGAAACGTTGGTCAGCTATAGAGAGGGAGGCCTTTGCTGTGGTAAGGGCTCTGAAGAAGCTGAGGTCATACTTGTTTGGTACTCACTTCATAGTTCAGACCGACCACAAGCCCCTCCTATGGCTTAAACAAATGAAAGGAGAAAACCCAAAACTTTTGAGGTGGTCCATTTCCCTACAGGGGATGGACTATACAGTGGAACATAGACCTGGGACCCAACATGCCAATGCAGATGGACTCTCAAGGTATTTCCACTTTGAACACGAAGACTCAACTGGTCAAGGTTAGTTTAGTGTCCCTGCGTTTGGGGGGGTTGTGTAGGAGAGTAGGATCTGCCTCTTATGTTGCCCCCACTTTTTTCTGATGTTTACACTGGTTTCTGGCTATAGTCAGGCTGGGACCCTGCTAATCAGGGCCCCAGCCTCTCTGTTCTCTCTAAACAATTTGGAGTGCCCTCTAGGTGCACTAGTGATTGGATACTGTGGCACCTTATGAGTCCCTAGTATATGGTACCTTAGGTACCAAGGGCATAGGCACTTCACAGGCCTACCAGGTGCTGCAGCATGTATTATGCCACCCCTGGGAAGCAGACTAAATCTGACACCACAGGCCTGCTACTGCAGCCTGAGTGAGGAAGTGCTAGCACCCCTCACTGAGATATAGGTTCCCTATATCTCTCCTACACACACATATAACCCTATCAGCCACCCCTAAGGCAGGCCCTATCAATCCTGAGGGCAGGGTGCTTGGCTTCTATGTGAGGGGGTGCCTCTGCCTGAGCAGGGCCCCTCTGCAGCTCTCAGAGTCCATTCTCTGGTGCTGTTTGTGGATGCGGTTAAACCATATACTTTTAAGTGCATTATATCCTCGCGGTAAAATGCTAACTTTGGAATGGCTGCATCGAAACATGTCGTGTTTGGTGTCAAACACCTTGGAATACTACCCCCCGCCAGTCCTGGCGGCGGGGGTAGCATTCCACCCTTCTAGAGGGATAGACATGTACCTACTGTGGAAACGAGGTAGAATCCTGCAGAGCCCTGGCATCACAAAATGGATGCCACCAGTCACAGACACTGGGCTGCCCTCCTGCTGATGACCAACACTCGCAGTGGAGGAAGCCCAGCAATAGATATCCTGTCCCAAGGGGGTGTGACCACCTCCCAGACTGGGTTTAGTGTATTGGGGCTGGGTGGGTGCACTCTTAGAGTGCTTTGAAGTCCTGCACTGGGGGAGCAGAAGGCTCCTCTGTGCATATGCCAGTTCAAACCAGCTCAGGGGCTACCTGCCCCTGCTCTGGCGCGAAACTGGACAAAGGGAAGTGGGTGTAGCCACCCACTCCCCTGACCCTCCCATAGGTGGGGTCATAGAGCTAGTCCCTCCCTTTCTTTTAGTATAAGAGGGGGAACCTGTGCATTGCACCCTAGATTTCCCTGGACGTCGCTCTGAAGAAGAATCCCGGACCTTCGACGTTCCACTACCTTTGGAAGACTGAAGAATCTCCCTTGGAGTCAAGGAGTGACTCCCCTGCTTGGCAGGCACCAAAAACTACAAACAACGGTCACAAACTACGCCGCTCCCGCCGGAGTCCGAAGTCCCTGCAGCCCAAGAAGTGGATTTCATGACTTCTCAAAGGCCATCATGAGTCCCCAGCGAAGCTGAGGCCAATGGACCCCAAGAGTAATGAGGAACTGTGACCCCTGGGTACCGTGCACTATTGTCAAGTGCAACCCCTTCACAACGTTCCACGAACTTGTGCTTTGGACCACGTGTGGTCCCAGCCTCCAGCAGGAATCCCTTCTAAGATCAGAGGCCTACCACGTCCCTAGTGACCGTGGGCCCCTGTGAGCGAATCCTCCCGAGGCGTCTTTGCGATCCCTTGCCAGCCGGCTTGTGGGTCCCCAGAAGACTTTCTAAAGAAACCGAAGGACTCCTCCGGTTGCTCCAGGCCTGCCCTGACTTACCTTCACTGGGTGAGTCCCACAGACCTTGTTGGTCTGCGCCATTGCCTCTTAACACTTTCCCCGAGACTTGCTGTTACCAAGGCTTGTTGGCTCCGATCGAGTCGCCGATACCGCAGTAAGCTGCAAACATCGGGGGACACGCCGAATCCAGCTCCTGGTCATCGTCGACACCTCCTGGACCTCGTGGCTGAAGAGTCAAGGCAACTGCGAATGACCTGAATCTTGCGACGACGGTGGGCATCCATCTTCCTTGCCCCGGGTCACTGCCAAGTGACTTTGAACACTGTCCCCTCTGCTTTCAGGTCTTCCATCTTCTGAATCCAGGCTTGGATTCCTCCGGACACTTCTCCTGTCGCCGCAAGCAGCAAGTCTTCACTGGCTCCCATTGAAAACGACGCCGCGACCCGACACCAAAGAACACCTATGCACCCGGCTCCCCTGGGTGAGGTAACTTCAGCTCCTAGAACCCTGTAAGTGACTTGCTTGTAGCTTCCCTAGAAGTGTCCTAAAACTCTAACTTTCTAAGTGCGACAATTGCGCTGACTCGTACAGGGTTCGCGTCTGTGTTAGACACACCGCGTCCATCTCCTTTGTAACACTATCTAAAACTGTATCCTTCGACTCGTACTGAGTCCGATCGGTGTTCGCCTTGAACACACAAAGGACCTGTAACTCTGAGATCTCCATTGCACTGACTCGCACAAGGTTCGCGTCTGTGTTAGACACAGCGCGTCCATCTCCCTTGCATCTCTATCTGTGACCGCGTCCTTCGACTCGTACAAGGACCAATCTGTGTGTTCGCCTCGAACACGCAAGGGACCTTTAACATTGATATCCCAATCGCGTCTGAGCGCATAGACTCGCACAGGACTCGCACCGGTGCCAGGTCACCGCGTCCGTCCCCTGTGGGTCTCCTTCAACTACCTGGGGTGGTTCTTGGGGGTCCCTCGATTCTAGATGCCCTAGACCTAGGTCTAGCAAACTAAGATTGTCATATTCGATTGTGCTAAACTTATTCTGATCATATTTGACTTGTACATATGTTCCTGACCTCTAATCTCATAAAGAGATTAGTAGAGAGTGTTTATTAATAAATACATATATATTTGATATATATACCAGTGTGGTGTCTTTTCATTTGGTGATTCAAGAGATTGTGTGGTAAAACAAGCTGCTTTACATTCCTTCAAGACTTAGCCTGAAGGCTGCTCTCCACAGCTACCACTAGGATAGCTTTCTATAAAGGTTGTCTTAAACCTATCTACCATAAGAGTCGAATTGTTCTGGTGCAAGGTGTCCACTTTAATTAGTGAACAGCATATACCAGGCCAACTTCTCACAGTGGCCTTGGTCAACAAACTGAAGCAGGGACCTTCATAGGGTGAGGGCCTGTTTTTCAAAAGTTCAAAAAACAGACCAGCAAGAATAGAGAAAGCTCATCAAACCCAGCATCTGGGACCACCGAGTGAAATTAGCCATGTTAGATATCTCGTCATTATAAAAAACAAACATCGCAATGCAATAGGTCTTGCATTTACGCGAGTTTGAGCTATTGGCATTGTAAATGACAATGCCTTTTATTTATGTTTTGGTTTTTAAAACATAAATAAAAGGCATTGTCATTTGCAATGCCAATAGCTTAAAATCTCGCAAATGCAAGACCTATTGCATTCTAAATGCTTGAAGGCATCCCTGAGTTGCCCCCTTCTGTCTCCCATGGCCCCTGAAGAGCTCCCCGTTTGCTACGAGTTAAATAAACAAGCCGGTGGTCACAACTGCGCACAAGATCCTCCTGCAGTAAGAGAAACTCATTAAAGAAGTGTGGAGAGGTGTGGTGCAGCGGCCAGGGCAGCTGACTTCGGAGCACAGGGTTCATGGTTCGATCCCCGGCTGCGGCAGCTCAGCTCAGCACCATGTGACTCTGGGCAATAGCTCACTTAATTTCCATGATGGCCCCCAGCGCCTTGAGACCCGTAAGGGTGAGTAGTTCGCGCTTTACAAATACGGATTTAGATTTTTTTTTAAAGAAAATAGTGCTTAAAGACTAAAGAAGACGTACCGTGTAACAACTGAAGTAAAAGGGCCAGTCCTTATGGGAGGTTACAAATTAAGACAAGGTGGTACTAAGGAGGGACTAACAAGCCTAATAACGAATCAGAAGCCAGTATTTACGAAGGACTATGACACAAGCCAATGAAAAATATGGGCGGAGAGTGGGCGGGGCTACAAGTACTTACTCCAATGCAGCATGGCTCGCAGAGCAATGCATGCGCTGCCCAGGATCGACTTAAAAAAATAGCAGTTTTACTTAAAATGTATAAATAAATTTTGCAGCGCAAGCAGAGAGCCCTTAAAAAGCACTGACTTGGGGAGTATAAACCCCTCTGCTTCCCCTCCTCCCCTTTCTAACGGGCCTGACTTTGTCGCATTTCTCTCTCTCTTTTACTCAGGACTGCAACCTGTGTGTCGGAAAAAGTCATTATTCACCAAGAAAAGCTATGAGAAAATGGAGAAAGATTCCTGAACCGTGGTTCTGGGTCATTATTCCAGACTGATGCTGTCTTAGGGAGTCAAAATATTTCACAACCATGGTCTGCACCGCTCAGTTTTTCACAGATCAAATACTGATCGTGATCCTGTAGTGACAGTGAACTGCTTCAGCCACATTTGGAATGATTGTGATCACTTGCGGTTCATGAACCAGAAATTCTATTTCATGACCTAAAAGCCTCATTAAAATGATCACCATCAGCTGTGGGTGGCAAGTCTCTACACATGGTTAGCGAACCTCTAAGAAAATGAACAAGATTTGCAAACTGCAAAAAATTAATTATAAAAAGCAAAACGTTAAGAAACATTATGGTTGAGATGTAAAGCTAAAAGCCATTGACGTTGGGCAGTCATAGGTAGTGGCATTGCTAAGAAGATAACGAACCTATGGCCAAACTCAAAGGGGCATATTCTCAAGGACTCATCGCCAATTTATCGGCACTTTAGCGCCGCAAAAGTGGCAATAGATGTATCGCCCTATTCCCAAGCTGGTGCAAACTGCCGATATCGCCAGTTTACCAGCGATAGCTGCCGCAAAAAACATCGCCACGGATGAGTGCGACAACTAACGCTAATGATATGCAGAGTAGGCGTTCCCGTGCAAAAACACACGAAAACACCACTTCGCGAGATTCTCAACGACCAGTCAGATCTGCGATGCGAACCAAGAACAGGCGATAAGGCGCGTTAGCAGCAGGGATTTAACACCTGCCTTTTACTGGTGTTAAGCAGGACGACCAACTGCAGTAGAAAGGGAGCCCAGCCCAGAGCCACATCTGAAGACCAACAGATGCCATGGAGACACTGATCATGCAGCTCGGAGACCCTAGGGGGCCAAAACACCCACCGGCACCACCCCCAGGCACCCCCCCCCCTGGACCCTCCTCCCGCATTACCACCTAGGCAGTGCAGGACAGCGGACGACCATAAAACGCACCAGCCCCAGAGACTCAACGCCAGAGGAAGCCATTGGCCAACACAGGCTCAAAGGACAACCATCCTCCGCATCCTGACCCACATTGCCCACAGGCTGACGGTACCAACACAGCGGACAACCTACATCCCCCCGCAGACAAAGCTGCTGGCTGTGCTGCACCTGTTGGCCCCTGGTACCTTCCAACCAACAACTGCCCGAGTCGGAGGAGTCACACAGCCAGCCCCATCAAACTCCCTCACACATGTCATGGATGCATGTCCACAA
This sequence comes from Calotriton arnoldi, assembly GCA_963921515.1. Classification (NCBI taxonomy): domain Eukaryota; kingdom Metazoa; phylum Chordata; class Amphibia; order Caudata; family Salamandridae; genus Calotriton; species Calotriton arnoldi. The sequence goes on along the minus strand of CAWUFW010007347.1, from coordinate 12,221 downwards.
AAGCAACGGCGGGCCCCTGTATCCGCACCACACGATAGTTCCAATTCGTAGTGTACCTGCGCAACCAACCCCAACGCCAGCCGTGCTAGACGCCTCCGTGCCCCAGACCCAAGATCGTAGTAACCGAAATGTGGGTGCGCCAGGTCATGAAGTCCAGTAGTCAACAGTAGTGTAAAAACAGAACTTTATTACAAATACATAAATCAACAAAACGAAAAGCTCAGCTAACGCGTTCCATTCCCAACGGGGAACTTCAACAGGGCAACGTGTCTTCAGAAACCTGTGGGAGAAATGGTGACAATGGTCAAACTTTCGTATAGTCACATGCCTAATCTGGTACAGTGTACTGCACTTGGACAAACCGGAATGCTCACAGGCCTGATAAACCATGCATGAGAAGACCGTAACAGAACTACGTGTGGCCGTAACCGTCGTAGGAATGAAGAGGAGGGTAACGACCACACGAACTGCTGTTACGGTCACATCATGCAGGACTCATCATACCTGAAAGCATCACGGTGTGTGTCAGCTCGATACCCCTGCCCCTCACTCCCCCCACACTGCGCAGGGACATCTTAAGACCATGCAAGAGAACTACGCCATAGCTGGCGTCACACACGTGTTGGGGGCAATTCACAGCACACGTGTATGACTTGTGCCCCCTGCGGACACTGCACACAATCACCGCAACAGCAACCACACGCATGCCATCACTGTGCATACAAAAGTGGACCACCGTGGCCTGTCCACCAATGTTGTCGCAAACTCCCCAGGCAGTGTGCATGATCCCCACATGTCCGCAAGTCCGCCACCAACCAGCGCTTTGAGGATGGCCCCCATGGAAATGCACTGCCCATCGGTAAGTACCAACTGAACACACCACACACCTCAACTCCACAATCCCCCAACTCACAACTGTGGGAATGCACACGTCACCAATCCACCACCAAAGTGACTACTGCGTGTGTCTCAGTCTCCGCCACAACCTGCCCATAGGCCTACACACACGTGGCCGACCACCTTCAACTGGCACATTAACACTGGAGACGAGGTGGCTACGTCCCAAACCAACCCGTCCACATCACGATCATCGCATGCAGGGTTGTGTCAGCAAGGGCGGCGCCCCCCACCCAGCCACGAGTCCGCCGCCGTGACCGGTGGTGCCTGCGCGATCCTGTGCGCCTGATGCACCCCAGCCCTGGTCCCCAGACCGGTCCTCCACCCAGCGATGACTGGCCGCCCCTGCGCACCCAGGCCTCAATGCTCACCTGCCACCACCGGCGTGTCTCCAAGAGGGCCCACCACATGCCGGTGCATCGTCCTCAGCCGATCGCTGGATTCCGCGCCACAGGCCCCAAGCGCACCCTGCGGCACCGCACCTCGGAGTCATGTGTGTGCTGACTGCTACCTGCGCGTACACTGCGGTCCAGCAGGGCACACTGTTCAATTTGAGTCTTGATTCGCTGGACGCCGTATCCAGGCCAATGCATCATCGCAGGCTGCACACCCGCTCAGCTCTTCAGGTGCCACTAACCCTGTGCAATGCAAGTCATCGTCGCATGGCCGTAGGCCCCTGCCAGCCGCAGTGCAGCGGTGCCACTGACCCTGTGCAACGCAAGTCATCGTCACGTGGCGGTAGGCCCCTGCCAGCCACAGTGCAGCGGGTGCCATTGACCCTGTGCAACGCAAGTCATCGTCACGTGGCGGTAGGCCCGTGCCGGACGCAGTGCAGCGGGTGCCACCAACTCAGTGCACCGCAAGTCATCGTCACTTGGCGGTAGGCCTGTGCCGGCCACAGTGCAGCGGGTGCCACCAACTCAGTGCGCCACAAGTCATAAACCCTTCATGATTGGGTCGCGTGGTGCGGACGCCATCATGTCATCTCCGGCAGTGGGAAATGTGACGCGCTAGGCCCCTTTTATTGGCAGGGTCACATGTCCTGTGACGCCTGTGCTGGATGGGTGTGGTGTGGGTGTGAACCAGCCCTCAGGGAGTGGCTGTGGCATGCTGACAACTAGACCAGTGATCAGCAGATCACTACAGGGAAGACCTGGGACATGTAGCTTTGTCGTCCCCCCCTCTGAGCGTAAGCGGAGTGGACTGGCCTGGCGTATGGCAGGCCAGCATAGGGGTGGGAACAATGAGCCCGGGGCTCTGGGCGTGCTTCAGTTCTGGGCTGGACAAGGAAGTAACTGATGCTTGTGTCTCTGTTTTAGTGCCTACGCCACCCGGACCGCAATCCGCAATATTGCACCCTGTGACTCAAGTCCCACGACATGAGCAACATGGACGGAAGGGGGAATCACTGACCCTACATTCATCCATACTCTCATACTTGAATTATCAAAGGCATGACACATCTGTGCGATTCTGAATGTTTAATTCACATCCAGTGGAGTGTTGCAGCTGGAGCAGTACAGAGCCATGCAAACCCCACTTCACATTATTGGCCCGTGGAGGGCCAGCCAGAGTACTTCAGGGAATGACAAGTACATCTGAAGAGGAAGAGTTCAGTCCGCAGTCTGATCGCTGTGTCATTGGTAGCCAAACAGAAAATGGCAGTCCATGTCGAGGTCCAAGGTGAGTGTCGTAGAGTGTAGTAGTAGTATATAACTTTATTCGGTTATTGCAACCATCAAAGTATCAACCAACATCCTATACATCAAATGACCAAATGACACAACAAATATATGTACAATAACAACAATAATAGCAGCAGTATGTCCATATTTAAAGTGCATAGTGCCTCAAATTACGTTACAATTGTAAATAAAATAATAGCAGCAATAGGTCCATAGTTAAAGTGCATAGTGCTTCATAGTTTGGTACAATAACAGCAGCAATAATATCAACCAGCATCCTATACATCAAATGACCAATGACACAACAAATATATGTACAATAACAGCAATAATAACATCAGTATGTCCATATTTAAAGTGCATAGTGCCTCAAATTACGTTTCAATTGTAAAAAATATAATAGCAGCAATAGGTCCATAGATAAAGTGCATAGTGCTTCATAGTTGGGTACAATAACAGCAGCAATAATATCATAGTTGTTAAAAGACAATAATTTCATTAGCACTATACATATGATCCAACAACAGACAATACCTAAAAGTTACACCTAACAGAACAATACAGAATAAAACAATTCATCAATAAAAGTAAGCAATAAAATACATCCTTAATCCTTACACTGATCTAATCTTTAAAATTGCATTGTGCTTATACCAGATAGCCTCTAAAAATTTGCTAACAGCTACAACTATTCTAGGGGAGAGATTAGTTTTTAGAATCCGTAATGCAATTTGGTAATGTACAAGTCCCATTTCCCGGCAAATCGGAATAATCCACCTCCTACGAGGGGACATATACTCTGGACAAAAAAATAGCAAATGTGATTCATTTTCATCACATTGTTTACACATTGGGCAAGTCAATTCTGACTGTGCAGGATTCCATTTATGTGTGAATGATCTTATAGGCAAGGTCCCCAAGCGAAACCGTATAAAAAGGCTTTTAGGGAAAGCAAAAGGTATAAAATCCATATAATCTTCCAATAATGGAGTAGATTTAAAATCAAAAAAACTATTGGTCAGAGATCCTACATAATTTTTCCTTAGTACACATTCATTGATAAAATTCCAATAAGTAGTTTTAAGAAGATGCTGATCGACTTTCTTAAGTTTAGTAGGGTCATCCCAAAATCTACGGAGACCTAATCTACTCACCCACGAAAACACGTGTTTAAACCATGGGAGCGATCGAGCACCTGGTATATTTAAAACATCGGTCAGGGATTCTCTATAATCAACTAGCTCCGGTGTACACCAGAGACGAACCCAGTAGATCAAGACTTTCAAAGCCACTAAATCTGATATTCTTTTCAATCCTAGATCTAAATACAATGGAATAAGAGGTGTGCTCTGGGGTAGACATAGCATTTTCCTAACAAAACTGTTTTCTACCAGTGCAAGAGGCTTAGCATCAACATAGCCCCACACTTCAGCTCCATAAAGAGCAGCCCCTTGCGCCTTTGCGCGGTAAATCTCCATAACCGGGGCTACCACATGAGATACCGTTCTCTTTTGTGTTCTCAGAATGGCATTTGACCTGTGCTCAATAAGAAATTTACTTTTCATGATCTGATCTAACCACTTAAAATTATCCATAAATCGTACTCCCAAATAATCAAAGTTTTCAACCCTCTCAAGGACGTCTTTTCCAACCCGAATAGTCGGATTACCTTTCTTGACCCCCTTGCCTAGAATCATAAATTTTGTTTTATTAACATTAAGCTCAAGTCCCCTCTCATTACAGAACCCTAAAAATGTATTAACCAGGATCTGGAGACCCATAGGGGACTTTGAAATAAGTAGGGAGTCATCCGCAAAAAGCAATATTGGTATCTTCCTGCCGTTTAACATAGGAGAATCATTTACACAGTTTTCCAAGACATTAACCACATCATTTAGATAAAGGGAAAATAAAGTGGGGGCAAGGACACAGCCTTGCCTAACCCCCCGCTCAATAGGAATACAATCGGTTAGTTCTCCATTTGGTCCCCAGCGTACTTGAGCATAGTTGTTTTCATGTAATTTACTCAATAAATATACAAGATTGCTGGGAGCACCCATATTAATAAGAACCTGCCACAAATTCGATCGAGGAATAAGATCAAAGGCAGCTCTAAGATCGATAAAAGCCACATACAGCACACCCTTACGTAAAAGCACAGTCTTCCAGTACAATAATGTAAATCTAAAAATCTGATCAACAGTACTAATTTTACTTCTAAAGCCTGCTTGGAAGGGGGAAAGTATTTCTTTTTCTTCCATCCATTCAATTAATTTGTTCAGGATTTGGCGACTAAAAACTTTTTGTGCGTTATCTAACAAACTAATTGGCCTATAATTAGCTGGGTTATTAGCATCACCCTTTTTGAAAATAGTTATTATCTCAGCCCCCCTCCATGAATCAGGGATCGCTCCCCCGGCGGAGATAGCATTCGATAGAAGATTAAAATAGCTTGACCAGATTAACGGCTCTGACTTAAAAAGATCACCCGGGATTTTGTCAGGTCCCGGCGCTTTGGCCATTTTAAGAGACTGAATTGCACAGATTGTCTCTTCAAGACTGAATTTGACATGGTTACTATAATGTTCTTGCACTATGCATGGCGAGATAGCGTCCTCCACTATATTAGTACCACTGTCAATATCATCCAGCTTCCTTAGCGAATACAATGATGAAAAATGAGCTACCCAGTTGTCAGGTGGTATATTAAAACTTGGGTATTTTACTCCTTCGGAGTGTCTCTGGGCGACCAATTTCCAAAACGATCTACTGTCCTTGGTTTTTGTGGCTGCAAGTAGATCCTGCCAAAACTCATCTTCCCAATCTCTTCTAGCCTTTCTAAGCTGTGTTTTATAAAAACCTCTAGCGGTGCGAATTTTACCTCTGTCACCCTCATCAATAGCTGTTTTTAATAAATTCTTCGCTACTTTACAAGCAGGATTAAACCAGTCGTGATACTTAAAGTGTACCGACTTCGTAGTAGTCACCTCTCTATAGAATATCTTTTGAAGACCATCGAACAACTGCATATGGACTGATAAAATAGGTATTCCTGCTGGATCTATCCCTCGTAAGGGTCAAAAGAGGTAATAAACTGTTTATAAACTTTTGAATAAACATCCGGGTTAGCCATAACTTCCGGCCATCTAACAGCACGTCGATTATTGGTAGCCAATGCTACAGGAACGTTTGTAAAAATAGCAGCACACCCAGAAACCAAAAGCTCTCCCGCAAGTACCACTTCAAGAGAGTTATGATCACTATCAGACCTAACGTTGACTTTCATATCAGCTAATAGGGGCCACAATCTCACATCAATCAATACATAATCAATTATACTGGCACACATACCTCTCTTAAATGTTGGTGCACACAGGGGATCAGAGGTAGTACGACCATTTAGGGCTCTAAGACCTCTACCAATGACCAGTGAAACTATCTGTAAAGCACATGATGTGAAATTTTTCCTCAGGGGCACCTGCAATGTAGGAATTCCCCATTGCTCATCTTCCTCCACAGTAGTCTCAGATAAGAAGGAGCAGGGTTCAAAGCCGGTGTTAAAATCTCCCGCCACTATAATTCTTGTATCCGGGGATAGTTTATCCAATATAGTGTCCAATAATGCTAAAGTCGTAGACGTATCAATAGATCGAGTTGGCCTTACATAAATATTAAAAATTGCCAAAGAAAGACCAGACAATAAGGTGACTAAAGTTCCCTTTAAATCTAGACAGTCTATTTCTATAGTAGTGACAGAGCTAAAGCGACCATTCTTGATCAAAGTTAAAAGTCCACCACTAGCTCTACCAAAATGAAGGGCTGGCTTGGCGTCTACACTGAAGGATGCATATCCATCTATATAAGTTTTCTCTATAGCCCAAGTTTCCTGCAATAGACAAACATCATACCTCTCTATATATCTTATCCAGTCATGATCACATAGTTTCTGGCCAATACCTGCAATATTCCAAGACAATAGATTTAAATTCTGGGAGTTATTGGACTCATCAGCTATATGAATATCAATACTAGGCTCTATCATACCCTGAGATCTAGTATAGTCATCCAAGGGTCGCAGTATAATAAGTTCACCACTCTCCAGCTTCCCACCTGACCTATCCACCATATCATGTGAAACAGCTTCAGTATTAGAGCCACCCAAAGAAGACGTTTGTTCAGTAACATGATTTAAACCACACACGATCTTTCCCACCCCTACTTGGCTCATTACTCCAGGGCTATTGCTTCCCAAGATGGTATTTACGCACACAGGTCTTACATGCAGTCAATCTAATGCATTCATGGGAGATTGTAAAGGAAGAGTGCAAGTATTGGGGACATCAGATGATCTAGCATGGCTCTCATTCAGTTGCCCCATCTGGGCCCACTGCATTGGGGAAGTTGCTTTTAGTTGTATACCAGTTAGTTTCCCCCCGACATAATCACAAGTGCGCAAAGCAAAATTAATTAAATTTTCAGCTAAAAAATTGGAACATAAAACAATATGGATATGATCAAACTGCGAGAGTGGAGTTGAACGTCTCTTTGCAAATAAAATATCAGATCTAATTATAGATAGACAGTTCCGCTCATGTCTCAACCAGTAGATCGCCTTATTAATCAGTGCCTCTGTATCTTCCCTAACACCTGAATTCAGCTTAGGAACCTGTACCATATAAATGGACCTATTACGTTTACCCTTATCCCTAGGTAGTTGATGGTCAAACTTCAGGGATGAAGCAAAAGATTGTGGTCGCCCTCTAAAGAAGGGAGGCTCAGACACTAACATTTGATTAGAAGACCACTTAGGTAAAAGTGCAGAGGGTATCATAAGCACAGAGTTGGAATTCGTAGCCAAGGGAAATGAGTCCTTTGGCTGGTTCTGAATTATAGAATCCAAATTATTGGTATTATTAAAGGAACTGAGACCAGTAAGGGCCTCCGTACAATGTTTCCCATTAGTCCTTCCATACACAGAGTCAGTAGCCAGCCTTACATCACTACCCACTCCAGAAGGAGAAATCATTTTACTTGGTGAAAGCCCAGAATTCATACAACTACAACTACACACAAACTTAGACTTAAAAGACAGGACGTTTGATGACAATATTCTCAATTGGGTACAAAGCTCAGTCATTTTACTAAACAGCATATCATTGTCCACTAAAAAAATTTCCATAGCTGTATGTGCACCTTGCGGTCCTGGCAAAAAGGTAGTAGCCTGAGCTATAGAATCCAAGAGCTCAACTCCTTCAGGTACATCCAAAGGGGCAATTGGGCCATACCGGTTAGAACAGGGGATATTGGGAATTGCAGCAATTGATGGATATAAAGGACATGGGGTCTCAGTCAATTGGTCAGCAAGAATTATTATATCAGTAGACTTGGAGGATACAGACGCCTGATCCACAACAGGAACAAGCTCATTAGACTGACATTCATAATCAGAGGATCGTAGTGAGCAGGGGTTCTCAGACAAAGATATGGCCGGGTTAATACCCCCACATGCAATTGATTTTTTAAACATTGCCGGATCCTTCGCCAATTTGACCTTATTTTTATTATTACCTGTTGTAAGCAACTGTTCCACTTCGTTAATTAATGTGTCAATGTCCGCCAAAGTGGTTTGTTCTTGAGCAATACCAATACCCCCAGGCCTAACCCCTCGTTTATTTACTCCAGATTTCTTTGGTTTTTTAATACTGTGCTCATGGTTAACAACATCCCCTGCCTTCCGTTTTCCCATTTTAGCAACCGAACACCAAGCTCTATAGTCCTCACCAACAGTACCTTGTCCAGTAGATTTTCCGGAAGGTGTCACAGCCCAGTATCAGTCAATCTCAAATGGGCGCAGGTCAGCCGTGGAATAACGCACTGAAGATGTTGATCAGTGGAGTCCCCTCCTGGGGAGAAGAGCGGAAAATGCCTAAAGACGCTCGCAATCCCCCTGTCAGGCGCTATGGTTAGCCAGTAGACAGTCACACCACCCATGGGTACGAATGCCCGAGGGACAACAATACCTATAACGGGGACCTTGAGCGTATTTCAAAGAAAGGTGGCCCAGCCCTGCCTCTACCTGGCGATGACGGGCAAGGACGGGCCCGCCCTTGGCCCGGGCTTCGCCCGGGCTCCGCCCGCGCGCGTCCCGTGTCGCGGTGGAACCGGGCGCTTTTGAGCGCTGGATCAGCAAGCACCTCCCTCCTGGGAGTGCACGAAGGCAAGAGGCTTGTGGTCAGTGTAGTCCCCCCAACAGCCACAAACAGCAGGGCATCCCGCGTCGCGGTGGAACCGGGCGCTTTTGAGCGCTGGATCAGCAAGCACCTCCCTCCTGGGAGTGCACGAAGGCAAGAGGCTTGTGGTCAGTGTAGTCCCCCCAGCAGCCACAAACAGCAGGGCGTCCCGCGTCGCGGTGGAACCGGGCGCTTTTGAGCGCTGGATCAGCAAGCACCTCCCTCCTGGGAGTGCACGAAGGCAAGAGGCTTGTGGTCAGTGTAGTCCCCCCAGCAGCCACAAACAGCAGGGCGTCCCGCGTCGCGGTGGAACCGGGCGCTTTTGAGCGCTGGATCAGCAAGCACCTCCCTCCTGGGAGTGCACGAAGGCAAGAGGCTTGTGGTCAGTGTAGTCCCCCCAGCAGCCACAAACAGCAGGGTGTCGTAGAGTGTATCGGGGGACAGTGGAAGGTGATGATGCAAAGGGCAGAACCAAGCAGAAACAGGCCATATGGCGGAGATGAATGCTACTGCCTCCTCCTTACCAGTAAGGTTGATTCACCCGCATCTTCGTCCTCTGATGTCGGTGGGCAGTCAAAATATCGAAAATAAAATTTCGAAATACCATAATATCGAAGTTTAAATATCGAAGGGACAGAATATCGATGGGACAGAATATCGATGGACAGAATATCGACCCTAAGGTAAGTAATATCGATGTCAATAATATCGAAGTTAGTAATATCGAAATCAAATATATCGATGTTACTAATATCGATGTTACTAATATCGATATTTGTATTATTGTTATGTATTTTGTTATGTTTTTAATATGCATGTGTTATATGTGTTTTTGTTACGTGTTTTAATTGTTTAAAAATATATGTATACAATTTTTATATGTTAATAAATTTATTTTTTAAGTTATTTTTTTTTTTTTGGACTGTAGCGGGTTGTGGGTTTATAGGGGAATAGGGTGGGAAGTAATTTAATTATACTAAATTAATTATTAATTTTTAGGAATTATAAATTAATTTTAATTATTTTTTGCGTTTAAGTTCTGTAGCGGGTTGTGGGTTTATAGGGGAATAGGGTGGGAAGTAATTTAATTGTAATTAAGTTATAATTTATTTTAATTAATTGGTATTGATAATTATATTATTGTTAATTAATTAATAATTGGTAATTAATTTTTATTAATTGGTTATTAATTTTTATTAATTGATTAATTGATTATCATGTAATTTAAATGTAATTAAGTTATAATTTATTTTAATTAATTGTTATTGATAATTATATAATTGTTAATTAATCAATAATTGGTAATTAATTTTAATTAATTGGTGATTAATTTTTATTAATTGATTAATTAATCATCATGTAATTTAAATGCAATTAATTTATAATTTATTTTAATTAATTGGTATTGATAATTATATTATTGTTAATTAATTGATAATTGGTAATCAATTATTAATTGGTAATTAATTATTATTAATTAGTTATTAATGTTTATTAATTGATTAAGTGTGTTGTGCGTTTATAGGGGAATACTTTTGGAAGTAATTGAAATCTAATTAAGTAATTATTAAATTATTTTTTGGGTATTGATAATTAATTTATTGGATATTAATTATTAATAGGTAATTTTTTTAAATTACAAATTTTTGGTTCTAAAAATTAATTTATTGTTGTTTTATCATTCATTGGTAATTAAATATTATTAAATATTATTTATTGATAAATGTAATTAATATATTAAGAATTATTTATTAGTTGATAATGAATGTTTAATTTTATTATTATTGGTATAAAAAAGCATTTAATTGTTCAATATTAGTTAATTGGTAATTAAATTTTAATAAGTTCTATGGGGCTCATTACGATGGCGGGCGGAAGCACAACCGCCGTGCTGGCGGATGCAAAAACCACCAGTTACCGCCGGCACGCAGCAGTCCACACGCCCGCCCAATCACGATGCGAAAAGCAGGCCAAACACCGCCGGCAAGCCAGCAACACCGTCCGCCATCAAAGTGCGCCCGCACACGTAGCGGCGCAGCACAACTGACACACACCGTCCGACGAAACACGTCCCGCCCGGCGCATAAATTACGATGCCGCAAACAAACGGCTCCCACGGCAAAGAGACACCGCACGTGAAAGAGAGGCGGAAACACGGACGCAGAGCACGGACAACGAAGAAGCGGCACCCCGGGCATGAATCCAGCACTGCAGGCCCTTCCCATGCTTCTGCTGATGCACCACCAAGGACGCAACGTACCGCGGAGACGCAGGTAGGCACACACACAACAAGTGCACGCAAACAGCGCACACAGTGCAAGGGCGGATAAAGCGGACAACCCCCACCAGCGCGTGCACACTACACATCCACCATTGCATCCACATATGACACACAGGCCAAATCCTAACATCGCGGAACACATGTGTACACACCACCTGGGACTAGGAACCAACCACCCCGTCACGGCCACAAAGCGCCGATGACGCCGCCACACATGCGCACAACGCAGAGGCCAACCGCAGCGCCATGCATGCGTCGCACACAGACACAGGGACACAACCAAGCAGCACACACATCAGCCCCACCCCGAACGCACATGACACGTGACAGGCCGGCCACAGACATGTCCCCAACGCCCAATTCACGGACAACACCCAACGCCACACAACCGACGCACACATGTCAGTGAAGTCACGCAACAGCAGGACACACCCCAGTGTAACAAACATGGCGAAGCACACAGCGGCGGCAACACCAACTAGGAGAAGCAGGGCCCCTTCGGGAAGAGGAACGCCAGTACCACACTGAAAAACCCATACCACCCTGCACATATGAACAAGACACATGAAACGGAACACCAAAGAGCCCGGGGACCGACAACAGGTGGCCCAAGAATAACATCCACACACAAGGCCCAACGCAGAGCGGAAAGGCAGCCTGCCGCCCACACAAGGGAGAGCAGACAGCACTGAATGACCTTCCATTCCAACACCGAAACCACAGCCCTACGACAGAAGCCGGTGAATACAGCCATTGTCCAAGAATAGACCAACACAGGCATGCCGAGGAGACCGACCACAGGGCAGATAGCGCATATCACAGAAGCACACAACGGACGGGGAAGAAAGAAGAAAACACTCCCCCATGTCGGCCACATGCAAGTTAATTGGAAGGAGTCACACAGCACTGACCCTGAACTGTCTGAGAAGCATGTGGGAAGAGGGCCCGTGTCCTCCAAACAAGCCAACAGAACACAAGTCCTGTCTCCCCACGACTACACAGAGCTCACAGCAACCCCGGAGCGTGCACATTGCAGACTGCACACACAGCCGGAGCACGCCACCTCTACGAACCGCTGCGAAATGGCAACCGCAGCACACCTACCCAACTACGCCGAACAGCTCAAGC